>BSBM01000089.1:15087500-15460000 GCA_027924585.1 Larix kaempferi | reverse complement strand
CATTCTCATCATCATCATAAACACCATGATCATCATCATCACCATCATCATCATCATCATCTTCATCATCATCATCATTGTGAGGACGAGGATGACGATGACGATGATGATATGATGATGATGATGATGGTGGTGGTGGATGATGATGAATATGTGTACGATGATGAAGATGATGATGATGATGACGAATATGATGATCATCATCAAAATCATCATATTCGTCATCATCATCATTGCCATCTTCATCCTCCTCCTCCTCCTCATCATCATCATATGATCATGGTCATGATGATCATTGTCTTCGTCATCATAATCGTCATCTTCATCATCCTCATCATACTCATCATGGCCATCTTCTTCGTCATCATCATCATCATCTTCGTATCGTCATCATTTGATGATGATGATGATGATGACGACGAAGATGTTGTTGATGATGATGATGAGGAAGAGGGTGATGACGGAGATGATGATGATAATGATGGTGGATGGCGATGAATATGAGTACGATGATGAACATGATGATGATGTTGGTGATCATCGTACTCATCATCAACATCGTCATCATCATCTTCATCATCATTGCCATCAATGTTGATGATGAGGATGATGATGATGATGACGTTGACGATGAAGATGATGACCTAGATGTTGATGAAGATGAGGAAGAAGGATGATGATGATGATGGTGTTGATGATGACAATGATGATGATGACGAAGATGATGATGATGATGGTGATGAGGATGAAGAAGATGATGATGATGGAGATGATGTTGATGAGGATGGTGATGAAGATGATGATGATGAAGAAGATGATGATGGTGGAGATCTTAATGAGGAAGGGGTAGATGACAATGATGATGAAGATGTTGATGATGATGGTGATAGTGATGATGATGATGATGATCATCATCATCATCATATTCATCATGATCATCATCATCTTCATCACCATCATGATCATCATCCTCATCACCATCATCCTCATTACCATCATCATCATCATCATCATCATCACCACCATCATCCTCATCATCATCTTCATCACCATTTCCATCATCATCATCACCATCACCATCATCTCATCATCATCACCATCATCCTCATCATCATCTTCATCACCATTGTCATCATCATCATCATCACCATTTTCATCATCATTATCATCAGCATCACCATCATCTCATCATCGTCAACATCATCAGCATCATCATCAAGATCTTCAACATCATTGTCATCTCCCCCTTCCTCATCAACATCTCCATCATCGTCATCTTCTTCATCATCACATATTCATCAACTTCATGTATCCCCTTGACAAAGGAAATTAAATAAACCATACAAAAGCATACAATAGCACGTATGCACAAGGACGTGTGCGCACTGTCTTAACGCGTGTGCACACCTACGTGTGCACGCTTTCAATCATGCATGCAAGTGTTTGCACGGGCACGTAGTTGCTAGCGCACGTGTTTGAATTCAAAATGTTTTTGGCGCCCTTGTAGGCTTGGAATTAGCTTCGGATTGTACCTTTAGGATCGGTCTGATTTATAGCAGAAAACATCAAACGTTGCAACTTCCTATTTTTCATAGCTAGTTCTGCATAAGCTCCACGAGTGCACTGCAGATGAAATTGCACACACTTGTCGAGCTCTGTGTGCAGATTCCAAATATATATATTTTTTAATAGATCTGTTGTTGTTCTCTATTTTTAATTCATTTTAAACTACACTCATGTCAAATTCGTAAAAAACATAGGTCGTTTATTTGGCCTATAACTTTTGATTGGCTTACCTACTTCGAAAACGAAAAAGAAACCACGTAAGAGCACGAAAATACCTACAACCTAAAAAAAAAAATGCATTTTGATTATTTTTAGACCATGATATGGTGGATTAAAACTTGACAATGTCGTTTTAGGGCTTCACTCACTTCGGTAATTTAAAAAAAATATAAAATTGACTTTAAAAATTTTGGAAAAATAGCCCCATACAAGATTTTTCCGTTTCCTACGCCTCTACATATTTTTTTTCTCGTAAATTGAAAATTTACATAGCAAATAGGTGGATCAAAAAAAACATGTGCATTATGTTTTAGAAAAAAAATAACATACCAATATTCGAATAATGACATTTTGGGGTGGTTATACCACTTTTCCATAAATAAAAATTATATATTCCGGAAGGTCATCTGTTTTTCTACGTTTCATCTTTTTACACCTAATCGAAAAAAGTTTTGTAGGTACCTCTAATAATTGATTTTAATGATAATATTTTTGTTTTTCCAGAATGTCATTGCAACTAACGTGTCATAATTGGGTATCATTACCTTGCACCAGCCCTGTTTAAAATAATACATCATCTTTTCTCCTCAATTTCATGGCTATCAATACAGAAGATCATGAGACAACCTTACAAGAAAGGACAAGGAATAAGAGTCTTCCGTAATTATGCTTTGAGGACAAAGCATCTCTAGCAAGGCAATGTTATATAAAAATATATAACATAATAAGATATATGAATATATATGAATATTGAATATGAATATTGAATATGAATATTAATTATTAATATTAATATATATTAATATTAATAATGAATAATTAATTAAATAATTAAGAAAATTCAAAAGAACTGACTTATGGTTGAAAATGAGCAAAATGGCTTATAAAACCCAAGCAATATAAATTGTAAAAATCATCTAGACTTATCAAATATTTACTTTTTCATTTTTTACTTATGGAGTATTTATTTTATCTTCGTTGGAAGTTTTTGTAGAAATGAGGTTTTATTGTTTCATATATTCACCCTAAGAGATTAGATTCCTCCACAACTTGAAGCAGATCAGGATCAATGAGATTAAAGAAATGAAGGAAAATTACTACCGACCAACCGTCTGGTCTTGGGATTTTTTCTTTTTGAAAACTATGAAGCACTTCATTTAACTCATCCTTCGTTACTTCGGAATCCAGATCCTGATTGTCCTCATCAAAATAAAATCGAGGGAAGAAGAGATCAATCCAAACAATATCCACCATTGAAATGCCAGGATATGCTTTAAAAAGAGATTTGAAGTGATCCACTCCTAACTGAGCAAGATTGTCAAAAGAATTGAATTCTTGACCATCGTTATCCTTCAAGCTCCAGATGGTATTTACTTTCCGTATCCCCTTAGCATATGCATGAAAGAATTTTTTGTTCTCATTCCCACTCGCTATCCATATCACCCTACTCTTTATATGCCACTCTTCCTCCCAAACCGCAAGAATCTTTCTCTTTTTTATTTCCTAGATCCAACATAAGAGATTTTGTTTTAGGTGAAAGAAACCCTCCCCCTTCTGATTCGTAGATGCTGGTCAACACTTCTTCCACATCCTTCAGCTCTGAATCCTCCCTTACTTGTTTATGATGATACCATCTTATTGTCTCTTGTTTTAATATTTTAAGGTTTGTCCCAAAATGAACTGCAATTAGCACCCCGGAGGAAGGATCAAAAGGGGACCAAAAATCCAAAACCATCGAGCAGAACTCTTCCTTCGCCAATCATGAGGAGTTGAATTTGAAAGGATAAGCAAGATTTATTCCCATGTCCTGTGGATCCAACCAAATAGGAGCATGGTTTGATTCACCACTAGAACTAATCCACGGTTTCATCATCAATGGACACTCCACTAAAGC
The DNA here is from genome assembly GCA_027924585.1 of Larix kaempferi. Lineage (NCBI taxonomy): Eukaryota > Viridiplantae > Streptophyta > Pinopsida > Pinales > Pinaceae > Larix > Larix kaempferi. Next base: position 15,456,321 of record BSBM01000089.1, on the reverse strand, counting down.
TTTTGACACTAAAAAATGGTGAAGACGTTTCGAGATCTGATCCTCCCCCACCCTTTTGTTGCACCATGTAGTATTTAATTTGACCGGAGCTATGTATCCCAGATGCATATCTACAATTTTGGATATAAGGAAATATGTTGTTGGATCCTCCAAGGCCTTAGGCCCCCATATTTCAGAAGCATCCAAAGATGATTTTAGATCTCCCCCCTGCAGTTAAATTCTCATCCTTTATCAAGGATTTTTGGGAAAGATTATTCCAGAAGGCCTCCTTATTCAAATAAGGCCCATAAATGTTCACCTAGTTAGGGGATTGGTCATCCCTTCAACATAGATATCCACCCCCAAGATGGAATTGATGCCCCAACTGTGCCAATACCAAAGTGCCTTCCATTCATGAAGAAGAGGCTAGAACCTCCAAGGGCCCATCAATAGAAACCTCACATTAATGGACTCATTTGGCCATTTAGTCGTTCTTCTTCCAAATTTTGGTGTTGGAGGCTTCACACTCCCATCATCTTCCTTGGTTGGTCTCTTTTTGAATAGGTCCTTTCTCTAAGATCCATATTTTGGCACAAAAGGAAGCTTACAATTTTCCACAATATGACCAATTTGGTGACAATGGAAGCATCGAAATGGCACCCCTTTATAATCTAGGTTTTTGAACATGAGAGACAAATTCCATATCTAGGGAAATTGATTCTAAAATTCCTTCCCTGAATTGATTTGAACTAGGATGTGTGCCATTGAGAGATTCTTTGTCTCCATAAAGGATAGATCCACCTCTAGAAAAACCCCTAGCTTGTTCCCAATTTCCTCAAATATTTTCAGCGTCCAAAAGACCCACAGTGGCCCTGGTAGTTTGACTGAAATCAAGGCTAAATCAAACCTTTCCTTAGTAAAATTGAATAGAGGGATACATGGCTCGAAGAGAAATAGAGAGGAATCAATGCTCCAATTCCTCTTCATCACCCATCTCGCATCCTCAGATATGAAAATGAATTCAAACCAACCTCTTGCCATTCTATAAACTAACGGTGCATACTTTAGATGCTTGGACCAGTGGGAAGATACCTAATCCTTGAGGTTTTTATCCCCGAAAGTTCTACCTCTGGTTCTCCCAGCGAACACAAGTTCTTCCATACTGAGAACCTGATTGAAATGAACATCCGCACCCAAAACTAGTTGCAGTTGGACTTGTTTATAGTTTATGCATTTATTCCTTCTTCTCTTTGTAGGAGGATTTGACACACCTACCTTAGAATCCCTAACCCCATCATAATATTCTCCTTCCCGACCCAGACTGTGAAGATCACGTAGGGTCACCAAAATTCAATACCCCATAAAAATGATTTGGCACCAAAACATTGGAGACCACAGAGAGGATCAAAGGCCACAGATGGAGAAGAAGTGCCCACTTCCTCTAAAGGAGGTAATCTAGCCAAAAAATCCAATGATGACTCTGGCACCAAAGGACTTGACATAAAAAAGGTTGAAAAAACTAAGCTCAAATTACGACAAGTAAACCCTAGCCCCTAGTCCCATGGTACTGAAGAACATGACCACAAGAAACCTGGGATTTCATCCCCTTGGGAACGAGGAGACCAAACCATCGAAGAGGGAACCACATCTAGCATCGACCCTTCCACATGGCAGATGGAATCCTGAGGAGTCAACATCTTGAACCATTTGAACCCAACAGAAGGGACACAAACATATGAAACCTTCAAAGGGTTTACCTTGTCAGTCGCCATCCAACCACTAGACACACCTGGTAGCTTGAAAATTGAGAAGGAATGAGAAGGCTCTATGGAATCATCCAACTCCTCATAGATGGTCATCCTCCTCCAAAACGATGATAATAATATTTCAAAACATAGTGTGTGTGTGTGTGTGTGTGTGTGTGTGTGTGTGTGTGTGTTGGTCGTGGTTGGAGTTGGAGTCAATATGAACTTTAGGCAGGGCAATGCATTAACATTTGAAAGTAGAGGCAATGAATGCGCTACTTACCATGTTTTCCAACCACAACTAGCCACTTATGAATGCCATGCTCAGCCTGTTTCCCAACCACAACCAATGTCTTATGCCCACCATCAGTTTATATGTGTGTGTGTGTGTGTGTTGAAATATTATTATCATCATTTTCAATTTGAAATTTAGTAAACATTTATATATTCAAAGGAATAAAAAATACTAATACAAAATTATTCTATGCATGATAGATATAAGGAAGATGTGTAATTCCTTTTATGCCTAACATGGAGTGGACACGTTGCATTTAAAAATTATTAACAACAGAAAATTTATTCAATTTCAAATATAAAATAATTATTTCAATGTTCTTATATATATGTGTTCTTTTATATATATATATATATATATATATATAATTGTATTGGGGTACATGGACTTGTTGAAAAATTAAATGATATAATACATTATAAAGAGGTAATATGTGGGTGCATCTAGGAATATAGTGTAGCACATGAATCAAACAGTTGTACTCACCTTATACCACATTGCCTTTTGGGGATTCCGATTGTAAAAAAATAACTACCAATATAAAGGAAATGTGTATTCAAATATTTGAATATCAAAATTATATTTATATATTATTTAAATAAATATTAATAACAACAAAAATTCAAAATGTGGACTTTAAAATAAATAATCAAATATTTCATTATCAAAATTATATTTATATTCAAATATTTCAAGATCAAAATTATATATAAAAAAAGATAATTCGACTTGGTTGTGTTCAATAGTCACATAACTTTCTTTCGCATATTAGTTAGATCGCAACCCATCGTTTATTCAAGACGCTCCCTTAAGAATCTGAGGCTCCAAGAGGTACAACTGTATATATTCTGCAGAAATATTGAATCGATTGATTGAATAACCGATGCCAGGCATAAGAGGCTTCTTGTGGTTGGGCAACATGCTGAGCATGGCGTGCATAAGAGGCTGGTCGTGGTTGGGCAACAAGTTGAGCAGCGCATTCATTGCCTCTGCCTTCAAATGTTCATGCATTTCCCTGCCTGAAGTTCATACTGACTCCGACGACGACGACGAGCAACCTTTACTGCCGGCGGCCAAGGAATCCTCCGAACGCGCTGATACGCGATGGCCGAGAATCGGTGTAAAGGGATTCCACCACATAGAATTCTATTGCAGCGATGCAAGAGAGGCTTACAAGAGCTTCTCCTCGGCCTTGGGCATGGCTCTTGTAGCCAAATCCGATCGAACGACCTCCAACAATACCTACATGAGCTACGCAATCCAATCGAACAACGTAAAATTCGTATTTACGTCGCATTATTCGTCGCAGGGCGACGACGAAACTAGAAAAATGCCCCACCCTGGTTTCTTGCCCGATGATTCAAGGCGGATCGTGGCTGCCCATGGCCTGTCAGTGAAAGCCGTGGGGATTCTCGTGGATGATGCGGAGATTGCCTTTGAAAAGAGCGTAGCGAGAGGAGCCATTCCCTTATTCGAACCCACTATTCTTGTCGACGAAAAAACTGGGGGAAATGTCAGTATAGCAGAGGTCAGATTATGTGGGGATACAGTCATAAGGTACGTCAGTAACCCTAATTTCCTTGGACCCTTTCTGCCCAATTACGAGCCTGTTCGCCCCCCTCGGCTCTCACCATGCAGGCTTCTTCGCTTGGATCATGCATTGGGTCATGTTCATAAGCATGAGGGCAGTTCAGAATTAGAAGCCCAATGCCCAAAGCGCTGCAAGAAGGGCTCGAAATCCATCGTTGTGGGCATCAAGAAGAAGACGCTACAGATTTCTCCATTGAAGAGCAAATATTTTCCTGTGAAACATATCGAAGACTCTGGCTCTGGTATTCAATGTCTGGCTGTTGTATGTGATGATATATTTAAAACAGTTGAAGAGATTATGTGTTCTAAAAGCCAAACGGAGGAGACTGGAGCGGCGCTTGAGATCATAGCCAAGCCATCTGCCAGCTACTACCAGCAGCTGAGGGCGGGAAGGATAGGAAGCATGTTAACTGATGAGCAACTTGTCAAGTGTGAGAAACTGGGAATAATGGTGGACAGAGACAATCAGGGATTGCGTTTCCACATTCTCACAAAGCCTCTAAGGTGGTACAGTTATTCTTTTTCCATTATTGTTCGAGCAAATTTTATTTTTATTAGGGTTTATGATTTCATCTTCATAACTGTTGAATCTGTATTTTGTAGGTCTGCTATATGCTTTGACATAATTCAGCGCCTGTGTATATGAATCCATTGGAAGACGGTTTTGGAATCAAAGCAGTTCAGTATAAAGGTTTTTCATAACTAGTTGCTTCATGTTGTTTAAACAATATTTGTTATATATTTCACTTAACAAAATCTCAAGCTTGTCATAATATTAAATTTCTTTCTTGATTTTATGTTTTTTTTGGTTCAAATCATTATATCTAGAAGAGTGAGGTGTTCTACTGTGGAAATGTTGTAAGGTTCCTTCCTAACAAAATAATTTAAAAAATCATATCTGCTCATAAATAAAAAATTATGGAAAGTATTTAAACAAAAATCCATGTTCACTCATAAAATAAAATATTATGAAAATTAATTAAAAAATCGATGTGTGTATAAAATAAAAACTTAAAACTTAAATTCGGATCTATCAATCAAGAGAGATCAAATTTCTTGAGTTTAAATTATAAAAAAAAAATACACCTCAAGAAATTGGATTCCTCTCAATAGATCTAAATTTAAGATGGATCTATGTTGATTATTTAAAAGTTGAGTTTCATGTTATATTAATAGATTATGAAATTTTGTGCAAAATAAAAGAATTAAAGTTACTTACGATTGGTCATATAAATGTTTATGAATTAAATGCTATGCTTATCAATATAGTTATAATGGTATGTGGAACATTTTTATTCGTGATCTTAATATTATTATTGTTATGTAACTCTAAAATTTATTCAAAGGTGAATTTGGATAGACACATAATTTAACTATATAATAATGTAGAATGAATAGTACAACCAAGTGAGATTTTCATTTTATGTTTTAGATATTTACCTTAAGATTAGTCGGTTAGTTATTACACAATTTATTAGTAAAATATAAAACTATTTTTATTAAACAATTATAGTTCTAATTAGAAAGTATTACAATTATTGTTTTAATTAGAAAGTATTGCAATTAGGTAAAACTAGTTTTAGTTAGGTAAAATCATTTAAGGAGGAGGAGGAGGTTTGTCATCGTCAACATCATCATCTTTATCTTCGTACTCATCTTCATCATCATCCATCATCTTCATCATCATCATCATCATTTTTGTCATCATCATCATTATCAATGATGATGACGAAGAAGATGATGATGATGACAATGACAATGATGTTGATGATGAAGATGATGACCAAGATGATGATGATGATGAGGATGAGGATGAGGATGATGATGAGGAAGGTAACGATGATGATGATGACGAGGATGATGATGATGATGATGAAGAATATGATCATTTTCTTCATCATCTTCATTGATAATGATGATGATGACGAGGATGAGGATTATGATGATGATGATGATGATGACAAAGAAGATTATGATGAGGAGGAGGAGGAGGAGGATGATGATAATCATATTCGTTATCATCAACATCAGCATCTTCATCATCATCCATCATCTTCATCATCATCATCATCTTTGTCGTCATCATCATTATCAATGCTGATGATGAAGAAGATGATGATGATGATGAAGATGTTGTTGATGATGATGATGAAGAAGATGAGGATGACGATGATGAGGATGATGATGATGACGAATATGATGTTTGTTAGATTTTAAGCATCAATTCAATATGATCTAGGATCTTATCTGAGAGAATAACATGTACAGGATATCAATCACAAGAAGAAATCACAAGAGACAATATACACACAGAGTTTCCTTGGGGAAAACCAATAAGGTGAAAAACCCCAATAACTTCCTCAGAAATAGATAGAGCAATGATACAAAACCCAAGCATAAGAGATAGTATCCTAGTAGCTTCTCCTCCTCCACTTGTGCGCCACTCTCCAATGAGTGTATGAGTGAGAAAGTGAATGATCAAATAGAGTGCCTCCCGCACTCTATTTATACACTAACTTGACTTGCCTAATAATCTAACTAGGTCGGCCTCAAATTAACCACTTAACATAATTCTAATATGGCCAACCCCACTAGGGTGTTCTAATAACCCTTTAACCCACATGACTCATATAGGGCCGACCCCATCAAGGTGGTCTAATAACCCATCAAGTATGAGTTACGACACTTGCAATACAAATGACGACACTTCCAATGAGAGGGATAATACATCTCTGTTGGGGATACAATAAAGTACAAATGTAATATATACAATATGCAAGTGAAATACATTCTGAACTTACAAATACATCTACACTCCCTCTTAACTAGGAAGGTATTTCTCGACACAGGTCTTCAGCACAAGTATTCTTCTTTGGATCATCGTCATTGGATAATCGTCATCGACACTGCTATCTCAATCAATCTCTAATCTACTCATCATAGGAAGTTCTATAGAGCCAGCCCTTTTTCATGTTGGATGTAGGCCTAGCCTCCATGTAGGTCTTCATCATCTCTGCGAGCAAGCCATCAAGTAGGTACACCTCAAGACTGATTACACTACCTTTGCAAAACCTGCAAGATCTCCCAGGACTAATTACACTACCTATGCAAAACCTGCAAGAGCATCTCAAGACTGATTACATGCCTCTGCAAAACCTGTGTATCCTACTGTCACATCATCATCTTCAAATCACCTCATAGTCCACGGAGCACACCCTATATGCAGGGTGAAAAAATGAAGATGGGTGTCTATTTTGGGGGGTCTCATGAGAGAATAATTCTGGTTTTTTCATGTTTTTCAACTTCGGGCGAACAAAAGTGATATTTTTTTTAAAAATTTCACTTTGCAGTAAAAAGAAAACTTTTATAGAATTATGTTAGCTTTCTATTCATAATTTTTTCAATTTTTTTTATTAAGATTTGAAAGATGGTGTACCACTAAGACCAATTGTGAACACCATTGGGTCACCAACGTATAATCTAGCCAAATACCTAGCAAAAACCCTAAAACCATTGGTTGGCCACACATTTTCATACATTAAAGATTCAACACATTTTGTAGAAAACATTAGGGACCTCAAAGTTGATGATAATGATATGCTTGTAAGTTTTGATGTAACCCAACTCTACACAAAAATCCCTCTGGAAGAAGCAATCAAGGTGGTGGAGGAGATAACTAGTAAATATATAACCAACCTAGTAAGAAGTTGTTTAAAATCTACCTATTTTACCTTTCGTGGAGAAATATACGAGCAAACCAGTGGCGTCGCAATGGGTTCCCCCCTTTCACCAGTGATAGCCAACCTGTACATGGAACACTTTGAGAAAAAAGCCTTAGATTCTTACCCGCTTAAACCAAAAGAATGGAAACGATTTGTGGATGATACCAATTTCTTTTGGCCACGTGGCAGGGAGAAATTAGATGACTTCCTTAGGCACATGAACAATCAATCTCAACACATAAAATTTACCATGGAAATCCAGGAAAACAACTCCCTTCCTTTTCTTGATGTTCTGATCACTAAGAAAGAAGACGGTTCCTTAGCCCACCAGGTGTATCGTAAGAAAACCCATACAGACACATACTTACATGCCAACTCACACCATCACCCTTCACAAAAACTAGGAATATTACACACACTCACCACACGAGCTGTCAGAATCTCTGATAAAGAACACCTTGATGAGGAATTGAAACACCTTGAGATAACCCTCCAAAACAATGGTTATGATATAAAAGATATCAACAAAGCTTTCAGAAGGGCAAGAAGTATGGAAACTAAAAATCGTAATAATGAACAAGAAGACCTAGAAAGAACTTTTCTCCCATATATCCATGGTACAACTGATAAAATTGCCAAAGTTTTGAAGAAGAAGAAGATCAAGACAATATTTTTCCCTCCTAACTCCCTAAGAAATTTGCTAGACAAAGCAAAAGACCCCATCAACCCAAAACTAAGAAAAGGTGTTTATTCGTTTCCATGCTCATGTGAAGACGTATACATAGGTGAGACGGGACGCTCAATTCAGACAAGGTTAAAGGAGCATTGTGCTGATGTTACTCATGGAAGAATTAAGAAATCAGCAGTAGCTGAGCACTCATCAAAGACTAACCACCATGTATGCATTGAAGAAGCAAGAGTCTTAGCAATTGAGGAGAATTACAACAAGAGACGCATACGTGAAGCAATTGAGATTGAGAAACACCCAAGAAACTTCAATAGGGATGATGGCCTTACCCTTTGTGACTCATGGAAACCGATCATTCACTCCCTACAAAACATTAAATGAAAATAAAAATTAAAAATTAAAAAGTTTTAAAATTTAGATTAAAATTTTAATTTTAAGTTTAAGAAATCTTTAAAAATTTTAAAAATTAAAAATTTCTTTAAAATTTCTTTACTATAAACTTAATACTATAAGATTGTAGACAAATTAAAATTAAAATAAATATTATTTCATAAACGATAACTTATGGTCAATAATACAATATTTAACTATTAAACTATAAGATTCTAATAGCATAATTAAAGTATAGGATAGAGGGTAACATTTAAAAAATATATATATATTAACAAACTTTTAATTATTTATTGAGTATAGTTTAATATTATGAACATAATTAAATTGTTATTTTGCAACACAACAAAACGTAACATTTAATTAAAATTAGGATTAAAAATAAAAATTAAAAAGATAATTTACATATATACATTAATTATCAATGAGTATTTACTTCGATACATTTAATTAATAAAATGTATTTGTACATTGACACATTAATGAATTAAAGTTGGCTCTCAAAATTTAAACTGAAGATCATAACACAGCAATATAAATAATGTAAAAATTCGTGCAGCTTTTAATTGAGATATGTTTTCTCCTGAAGATGGACTCAACTATGCAGTCCGAAACGCGTCGAGAACTTAAACTATACACAGGTATCCAATCACCCTCGAAGAAGATTTGATATGTCAATTTCGCAAATGTTTGACAGTGTGTTCTTATAAAATGAAAAGACTACAAAATAGTTATGATTTGTTGCGCCACTAAAATCGTTGTTAGACTTGTTTTTTGCAAAAACAGAAAATGCTACGACAATCTACACACAATGTACTAGTGCCTGACTATAAGTTTGTAACCAATGGATCTATATACTAATTATTATATTTTTTTAAAGTCGATCAATGGGGAAACTCAGTCGATTTTCAACATCTTTTTTTTCACCACTTTTCTCTCAATCCGCTCTAAGAGTAAAAAAATCTACGAACACCCTTTTCAAGTAGACACGCCAATTAAGAGTCCCACATTTTTTTCAATTTTTTTGGTGCTGTATTTTTTAAGTTATGGATTTTTCTTTTCACCGTTTTTTTAAAGAGTTGAATCCTAACTCAACACATGTTACGAAAATAAAACTTAAAAAATATCAGTTATTATCTACATACAACAAAATTTATACCCACGTAAAGTAGATTCAATGATGAACCTACTGGTATCAGGTCCGACATTTGTTTTGTTGTGTAAGAGGTGGTTTTTCCCTTTCGAAAATGGAGAAACCTGAAAATTCTGCAGAAATGTGAACCTTTCATGTTTCAGAGAATATTCGGCCGAATAAGTATTCGGCTGAATAAGTATTTGGCCGAACAATTATTCGGCCGAATAACCTTTTTCCGTAACGACACCGTCAATTATAGCGAAGGTTATTCGGCCGAATAATGAAACGAAAAAAAAACACGTCGACCGGAAAAAAAAAAATTATGTTTTCCATACTCATATAAATAAACCTAAAATTGATTCATTATTTTCGCATGTTTTAACTTCACATATTTTTTGTCAAACTAATTTTGAAAGGGTTTTCAAAAGAGACATTTTTTGCAAAAGAAGGTTTTTACAAGGTATGTTTTTTTTTTTTTTTTTTCAAGAGGCACATTGAAGGAGTTTTTTTTCTAAGGCATATTTGCAAGGAGTTTTTTCAAAATATTTCTTTTCTTATTGCATATTTGCAAAGAAGACATTTTTTGCAAAATGAGGTTTTTACAAGGTATGTTTCTTCTTTTTTTTTCCAAAAGGCACATTGAAGGAGTTTTTTTTCTAAGACATATTTGCAAGGAATTTTTTCAAAATATTTCTTTTCTTAGACATGTTTGCAAGGAGGTTCTTTGCAAGGATTGTATTTAAAAAGTGTGTATTCCAAAGTATTTTTGCAAAAAAAATATTTTTCCTTCTTATTTCTTTGAAAGAGATTTTTTCAAAGAGTTGTTTTGGTAAGGTAATTTACAAATGATTTTTTTCCAAAGTAGTTTTGCACTTCTTATTTATTTGAAAGGGTTTTTTCAAATAGTTGTTTTGCTAAGGTATTTTGCAAAGGGTTTTTTTCCAAAGTAGTTTTGCACTTCTTATTTATTTGAAAGGGTTTTTTTCAAATAGTTGTGTTAATAAGGTATTTTGCAAAGGGTTTTTTTCCAATGTAGTTTTGCACTTCTTATTTCTTTGAAATGAGTTTTTTCAAAGAGTTATTTACTCAAATTATTTTTGCAAATAAGTTATTTCTTTACAATGGTTTTTTCCAAGATATGTTTACAAATAAGTTTTTTTTCAAAGTACTTTTTCCTAGTGGTTTTTTTTGTAGATATTTTTTCAAAGAGGTTTTTTTCCCAATGATTTTTACAAAAAGATTTATTTACAAGGTATTCTTATTATTTTCTAATGGGTAGGTGATTTATTGTCAAGGAGTTTCTTATTTCTTTCTAAAAAGGTTTTTTTCAAAGAAAATTTTTGTTCAAAGAGTTTTTTCAAAGGAAAGTTAATTCCAAAGAGATCTTCTTCAAAAGACTCTTACAAAAATTTTATAAGTTGAAGTAAATTTCAGTTCATGTTTTTATAAATTCCGTAAATGTTTTTAAATTTTAATTTATTTATTTTTACTATAAAGTAATGATTCTTTAATTTATCATATATAGATTAAACAATCATGGGCAATAAGAGAAAACGTCAAAAAAAAGGTGATCGTTAACGTGATGATGATGGTAATAGAGAGAAACAAAAACTCAGATATATTGCCAAAAACAAAGGGTTGCCGAAACGAAAGAGAGAATTATTGAAGATATAAATACAGATTTACATGATAATGTTGAAGAGATGGAAATTGAAAATAGAGTACAAAAAGAACAAATTGAAGTTGAAAAGACCATTGTAGAAGATGTAAATAGTGATTTATATGCTAATGTCGATGAAGTCAATATTGAAGATCAAGTTCAAGATCCAGAAATTGGACCTGGTATGTATATATCATATATTTTTCAAATTCATTTTTTTATAATGAATTTTATTTTTGGATATATGTTAAATTAAATTTAACTTGATGTATAGGTACTTTTACCATTGATGATGAAATGTTAGAAGACATTGATTGCGACAAATATGGAGAAAAACTACCAATACATGTTGCACGATATCGTGCTACAAAATTTTATGATGAAGTTCTCAAGAATTACTCAATAGCAGGACAAGTACAAATTTGAGATGTTTATTAGTGTCCAAGAAGTTAGAAGGTGCTACATCATTATTGGGTATTCACAAAGCGACAAAAGAGTCGAAATTGAAACAAAATGTGATGGAAAATATAGGTGATGCAATAAAAAAATTTGAAAAATCCAGGAAGAAAGATATCAGTGCTGCACGTAAAGCAATTCATACAGCAATTCTTTCAGCTAGTACTAAACAAAAGCGTTTGACAACAGAACTAGCAAAAGCAGTTGGAATATCAAGAAAGACATTATACAAACATAGCAAATTTAGAATGCAAATAGATGAAAATAATGAACTTGCTTGTTGGGCAATTATTTGTAGACAACCTTACAAAGATAGATTGGGAGCAGGTGTTAAAGATATTATACGAGAATATTGGTTGGAACATGCTCGAGTTTCACCAAATTCAAGAGATGTGATACACAAAAGAATATCACGAAATGTATATGAAAGCCAACCAAAACATATAATGGACATGACACAAGTACAATTGTTCAATAAATTCAAGGAAGATCATCGTGGAATTAATATATCAATCACTACATTTGTGCAACAAAAACCATAGTATGTTAGACCTATTACTATACGTGATACATGTTGTTGCCGTTATCATGTGCAATTTCAGTTATATTATGACACATTTCTTGAATTTGGTAAAATGTTTTGGACAAATTCACCACCTCCGCCCACAATACGTGAATTCATATTTCAAATTTTATGTGAGAGAAATCACGATGAAGTATTTTATTCAAAGAAACGTGTCAATGAAAAAACATTGTCATCATTGTGGAAATCTGGTGCTATTCCACAATAAATATCCTATCGATAATGATCAATCGTTGTCAAATGTAAATGTTGATTGGAGGAGATACGAATACATCAATTATAGTACAAGTTCTAGTGATTCACATTCCAAAAGAATTGATTTGCTAGAAGACAAGATATGCGTAACAGATTTTCTCAAAAAATTTGAAAGCAAAATTTATAAATACACCCAGCATTCACATAGAGCACGATGGCAAGATTTTCAATTCAAACAGTCTCGTGAAATTTTTCCACCCGGAACAATTTTGTCCGTGGTTGATTTTGCTAAAAACTATACATTTGCTGCACAAAAAGAGATACAGAGTGAATACTATCACTCTGACCAAGTTTCGATATTTGTCCATGTTGTATATAGACATTCTCAACAGGATGTTGATGGCATTGAAAGCACATGTGACAATCGAGATGTGATTAAAGAATATCACTTCTATATCAGCAATGATCGTACACACAATACACATTTTGTTCAACATTGTATAGAAAATATTTTCTATGACTCACTGAAAAAACGCGAAGTTAAATTCAATGAGCATTGGATATGGTCTGATGGATGTGCGGGTCAATTTAAATCTTCACAATCATTTTTTTGGTTATGTCGACTTCATAAAGCGTTGAACATTAAACATTGCTGGAATTTCTTTGAAATTGGGCATGGAAAAGGTGAACATGATGGTGCAGGAGTATGCGTAAAAAGAGCACTTCGAAGATGGCAAATGAACTATTCTTCTGCACGGTTTCATTCAGCTGTAGAGATTGTCCAATGGTGTCAATTAAATCTAATCCATGATTATAATCAACAATCAAAAGATGTGCGCAGGTATGTACACTATTTTTTTAATTTATATTATTTCTTGAAATTTAAAAAAATGTACACTAACATTTAAGTACATGTACACTAACATTAAAAGTTGTTCTTTGAAAGTGATTCATCATTTGTTGTGTAGGTTTTTTTGGCTTGTTGGGGTCCAAGATATAAATAGATCAATACCATATGATGCTAGCACCATACATGGGACTAGAGATCTTCACTCTATTCAAACAAAATCATTCCAAAACGTGTTTGCATTTGACAGTAGAAAGCAATCATGATTTTGTCATATTTGCACTGAAAATGTTGAATCTACAGAAGTTTGTGAAAGCATAACAAACAACTACGTAAAAGCTTGGAAACACACAGAGATTAATCCAAAAGGAAAAATGCCAGTGGCAAGTGTAGAAGAGTTAGAATCAGAAGAAATAGCAATATCATCTGATGGCGATAGAATTTCAGATCTTGTTAGAGAAGGCAATAAACTTACTTGACTTTTAAGTTAATTGTTCATTCTAATCCATTGCCATAAGTATAGTCAATTTAATTCATTTAAAAACGCTAACACCAATTATACTTTGCGCAGGAGATGTTTTCGCTGTGATTGCACCTTTAGACAACAACGAAAATGTCAAATATTATTTGATGCTATGCACTGAAGGAAAAATGAAGTTATTGGAGGACTACAATGACAACGGATTTACATACGAGAGAGGATCCATCATTTTAAAAGGCTATTTTTTTCAGCAGATGCATATGACTAAAAATTATGTCTACTTTCAAGATTATGAGCCCGTGTCATATGTTGTCAGTATAGTCATTTAGTATGTGCATCTCGAATAAAGTTGGTACAAGTTCCATAAAAAAAACAGTTAAAAACCAAAAAATGGAAACTATCCATATGTGACCATGAACGCATAATTGAGGATGGCATTCCATTGCGATGTTTTTAACTATATATCAAAAATGAATTGATCTATGTTTTTGTCCATGTCAATTGTTGTGTACAATATATTTTTTGTCCATGTGTCGCAACTGTTGTGTACAATATATTTTTTCATTGAATTTTTTCGTATATTATCTTGAATGGTTGTATTTTAACATGCTTAAAAATGAATTCAAAAATTATTTGATAATTCAAAAGTACTTTATTCGGGTCCCCATATGTCTATTAGACCACTTAAGGGATGAGATAACGGATGTGGCTATCCCTACACTCCGCCCCAAATTTTTACTTTTGATTGATTGATGCCAATGAGAAATCACCAAAAAACCTACTAAATTTTGTATTCTTTTAATCCATTGAACATGTTTCTCTAATATACTTCACCATAAATATGATCTGAATGAGTATTTTAAAACAAGTTGTTAATCTATATAGTTTTTAAATAAATTATTGTTGCATAAAGATAATATATCTCTCACATGTAAATTCACATAACTGAAATCATGGCAAATGAAGATAACAATCATTTGATTTTTAATCACAAACAAGAATTCCTGGATTGTGAAGCTTATGCTAAATTAGAGCAATGATTATTTACAGCAAATCGATAAAAATTCATCGAATTATTGTCTAAAATTCATTGCTCTAACATAGCATAAACTTCACAATCCGGGAATCCTCACTTGTGATTAAAAAACAAAAAATCATTATCCCCATTTGCAATGATTTCAGCAACATTTAGAAATTCATGAACTACAAAATACTTGAACAATGAACATATGAAAAACATTAGTTAAAATTTGAAATTTACATATGCAATGTATCATATCGAACAATGAACATATGAAAAACATTAGTTAAAATTTGAAAGTTACATATACAACATCATATCAATCAAACAACCAAAAGATTGAAACTTTTATCAAACAATTCATAGATTTTCATTCATAACATTAGGATATTGAACCTATTAAAACTTCATATTTTTATCAAAAATTCTAGTCATTCCTAACATTCATTCATTCTTAAATATTCATATCAAGTACAACATTCTTAAACTTCCAAAAATTTGGACAACAAATTCATTTCTTAACATTTTAAACCTTCTTATGATTCAACACTTTCTCAACATTCATTCTTTCTATAACATTCATTCTCAACATAACAAATTAAACATTTCCTATCAAATGTTCCAAACATTCATTCTTAACATTTTAAACCTCCCATTCATTTTTCCCAACATTGATTCTTACCATAACATTCATTCTCAACATTGAACATTTCCTAACTTTAGATTAACATTTTAAACATTCCTAACACCTCCCATTCATTTTTTCCCAACATTTCCTAACTTTAGATTAACATTTTAAACATTCCTAACACCTCCTATTCATTCTTTCCCAACATTCATTCTCAACATTCAACATTTCTTAACTTTAGATTGCACCTATCAAAAGTTCCAAACATTCATTCTTAACATTTTAAACATTCATGCAAAACATATTCTAAATATTAAATACCTAATGAGAAATAATTAACATGTACTCATATATAATCAAAAAAAAAATTCATGAATATGTGAGTTCAATGTACATACATGTATGATAAAAAAATAAATACCCTTGATGTCCAAAACAACTACAATATATATATAGATCATCAAAAACATAAAAGTTTGAACCAGTATCCATCTAGACCAATATCTTTCCACTATCTTCCACTAGGACCTTCCCTTGGACTCAAGGCAGCCTACAACATGTATAAAAACAAATTATAAATATCATAAATTATTTAAACAATTTTAAACTAAATTCAAGATATTAAAATATTAAACTTATATATGAAAACACAATTCAATTATTAAAAAAGTCGTACATCAAATTCTTTGAATGCATGTCCACCACTTTCTTCCACCAGGGTCTTCCCTTTGGCTCCAAAAGATCTAAGAGAGCCAAGCTGCAACATGTACAAAAATAATTTATGAATCCTAAAGTATGGAAACAATTTTCTAAAAAATCCAAAAAATATAAAATATTAAATTTATATCAGAGATCATTTTAAGTGAAACAAAATTACCTCAATGCCAATATCCGCATTCAGCAGAGAACCTACATCTTCACCCTCAATTTCCATATGGTCTCTCCCCTAAAATTTAAATTTTTTTAATGAATAAAACATAGTAAAAACAAAAAATAAATTAAGCAATTAACTTAAAACCAAAACAAGAAAATTAAAATCATTAGCTCACAAGAGATGGTAAATCATCTAAAAAGTTCGATTCTAAAGAAACCTGCATGGATAAGTCAAATTAACAATAAGATACATAGATATTTATTAAAATTCAAAAAAAAGGATAACATATCAAGTTCAAGCATAAATATTATAATTAATATACCTCTCCAAGACGCTCTTCATTTTGACTAGGATGCTCTTCATTTTGACTAGTGGAGACTCAAAAATTATGTGCATTCAACATTCTAGAAAACTACAAACAAAATACATTTGCTTAATATACTTTTTACTATGTAACAAAAAATTCAATTTAAAATGAATAAAAAAAAATCAAATAGATTGTCATAGCATAATCAACAAACCTCTCCCATACTCGATGTGTCATTGGATAACACATCTGAAGCTATATCGCGACAAGACTTGGCATAAGCCCTGAGATCGTCGATACTCAATCCATCTACCTCATCATTCATCTTGTAAAAAAACTTTTGACGAATAGTAGCACGAGCCCTCTCTCGACCCAATCCCACTTCTACTCCAATAAGAGCTGACGCTAAACCATCACCTACAGAATCCCTTGCAGTTGCCCCAAGTTGGGATGTGGGCTCCATCTCTGATCTTAAAGCCACAACCCTAGGTGGACGAGGTATCTCAGGTGGAGGTCGAAGAGTCGTAGGGTATCTAAGAGCACCTTTCCGATTATATATTCGACCCTTTCCAACTCCATAAAAGTCAGAAGGAACATCAGTATAGTTTGGCTTCATACCTAAAAAAAACTCCGCATAGAAAAATATAGCAAAATAATTAGGAACCTCATCGTTCCATGGCAATCGACCATAAGCTGCAAGAAACCGATCATATATTAGATGTGCAATTTGAGGATGCTTGAAATATTGCACTTTCAACATTTTTCGCTTAAGGCCTTCTTTGAAATTAAACATTGAATTGGCTTGTTCTTTGGTCACTCTCTCCTTCACAACCTCCCACTTGTCTGGACCCATAACTTGGTCCCTTCGCCTCTGCATCAAATGAACAAAACCATTCGTAGTTGGTCCAAGTTCCTCATATGCATCAATGAATTTTTGCAATGACCCCAAAATAATCTCTAGACATTGTCGGCTCTCTAGAGGGAGATCCAAAGAACAAAGATCATTGTTCAACCTGTCATAGTGGGATCTACAACTTTCAAGGATAGTTTGTTGCACAACACCTTCCCATGGAAGCTCATCAGGTAAATAAGATGGATAAGTTGATATGGGTGTACAACCCTCAGCTAGTGGAACATATGTCATCCTAGCTCTAGGAGGATCTTCAGGACCCTGCTCTGCACCCACACCTATTCCATCATCTACAATCATATCTTGATCTTCCTCTTTCTTTGTTGAATTACGCACATCTTCTGAACCTCGCTCTGCTTCAAATATATCCTTAGTCAAGAGTTAACCTTGTCCAAAAATTCAAAACATACAAAAATACAGATTATACATGATTAAACATTAATGTTCATACCGACAGAAGGTTGAGATCGACGCTCTCCCACAGAAGATAAAGGGGAATCATTTGTACCCCTATCAACTTGTTGGTGATCAGATGACTGTGACCCATACAATAAACTCGAACCCAGAGGTGAATTCGACAACCTTTGACTACCAATTGGAACACCAATTCCCGATGAATGTGATGACCTCCTACGCTTTCGCTTCGAAGACTCCACTCTTTCCATTTGATATGATTTCTAAATTTACACAAATGTCAACTCATAACATATTGAAGTTGTACATGTTAATTCTACAAGCTTAAAGACATATCTAATAAACAACTACATACCAAATGTACGGGTGTCTAAAGTAGTATAAGTCAGTTTTTTTTTGTAAGTCCCTCTCCTAACTCTAGCATAATTAATGAACTAAAATTCCTTACCATCACTACTATTGCAACGTAAAGATATATTTAATAATCATTTCATAATCAGATATAAGTTATAATGCAGTTAATTGTAGTATAGTAACCTTAAAAACTTTTCATCCATCAAATATGATTGAATTATATATCTCATTTAACAAACATCTCACGAAATATATATATATATCCACTTATTATAAGATTCATACTTTATTTTTATGATCAAAAAATTTACACAAATGTCAACTCATAACATATTGAAGTCGTACATATTAATTCTACAGACTTAAAGACATATCTCATAAAGAACTGCATACCAAATGTAGGGGTGCCTAAAGTAGTATAAGTCATTTGTTTTGTAAGTTCCTCTCCTAACTCTAGCAGCACTACTATTGCACCATAAAGATAAAATTAATAATCATCTCATAATCAGATAAAAAGTATAATGCAATTAATTGTAGTAGTATAGTAACCTTACAAATTTTTCATCCATCACATATGATTCCATTTTATATCTCAATAAACAAACATTACTTATTATTTATAAGAAAAAAAATAATTAGCTGACTTTCTAAGTGACTTTCTATATGAACAGAATCTTTAAAATCTACTCAATAACAGAATCTTTAAACTCTGCTCAAGAACAGAGTTCAAGAAATTCGTTTAGGGGTAAAAAGGATGACAGCATGAACATAAAATTAAACGTAAAAAAACTAAACAGTCCAATTTTAAACCTGAATACAAAAAAAAAAATTTAATTTTCTTCTAATGACAACAATATTTTTTGTCAATACAAAATATTGGGAAATGATAAATATCTGTAAACCAAACTCTGCTCATGAACAGAGTTCCAAACTATGCTCATGAACAGAGTTCCAAACTCTGCTCATGAACAGAGATCCAGAACTCTGCTCATGAACAGAGTTCCAAAACTCTACTCATGAACAGAGTTCCAGAACTCTGTTCAAGAACAGAGTTCCAAAACTCCGTTTAAGGAAAAAAAGGATGACAACATGGGAATAAAATTAATTGTAAAAAAATTAAACAGTCTAATTATAATCCTGAATGCAAATATTTTTTTTAATTTTATTCAAATGACAACATTTTTTGCCAATACAAAAGATTGGGAAACAATACATACCTGTAAGCCAAACACGCAGTGAACAGATTTTCGAACCAGAACGCCGCACTGGTTAAGACCACCAACTCACCGAACGACAAATATTTCCTTCACATAACAACAAATTATGTTAGCAACTAAAAACTATAAAAATATGAAAACAGAATCAAAACGAAACAACTCATCGTGAAAACGTACCTTCAAATGACAAGCTATCAACCCTATGCAGAAAACCAAAACACCGACGAAGCACCGATAACAGCCCCAGCTCAACAAACGAACTAACCTGCACACACTACCAATTTCGAGAAGAGATTAAAAGTCAAAAACGTGTGCATACATCAAACATAAAATAAAAAAATAAAAAGAAGACATATAGACGAGACGATAAAACTATTTGTACCCTCGCCCGGCAGCGGTTAACTCCACATAGATCCGTCAAGCAGCAACCAAACGCAAATTCTGAACTCGCGGATCCGCCAGGCACCCTCGTCAACGAACGCAGCCTCCAACTGCAGCCTCCAACTGCTGTGACAGACCAAGCCAACAGTAACAGGGGATCGGCCAAGGGGTGGAGCAATAGCAGACGAGCATCGTCGACTAGACCATGCAGGGTGGCAAGGAACGACAGTAGGCCCGCTTACGAGGTCCAGAAAATTACCGAAAACTATTACCAAACAGTGGACGAGGCTGGGCTTTTATGCAGATAGATTGTTCGGCCAAACAATTGTTCGGCCAAATCATTGTTTAGCCAAATAATTATTCGGTCAAACCATTGTTCCGCCGAACAAGTATTCGGCCGAATAAACTACCATCCGAAAATTTTTCCCGTCCGGCAGTGTTTTGCACACATTTCAAGGATCCCCGTTAAACTAAACGGAGCACTGTTAGTACTTATTCAGCCGAATAACTTCTACATTATTCGGCCGAATAATGATAATTATTCAGTCGAATAATATTTGTTATTCGGCCGAATAATAAATATTAATCGGCCGAATAACCTCCGCTAAGACTATTTTGCACTGGTTTCTCACGGAAGTGTTACCCACCTTCATGTTTTTACCCACATCACATAGCACTTACACTCATCGGCATGGGAAGACACACTTCAACCATCCGTGAGAGGCTCAACACGTATATCTATGCCATGGGAAGACACACTTCAACCATGCAAGAATGGCATCGCACTTATATCCATAGCCATGGGAAGTCACACTTCAACCATGCTAGGAATGGCACAACACTTATATCGCAGCCATGGGAAGACACACTTCAACAATGCTTAAATGGCACAAAACTTGTATTGCAACCATCGGAAGACACACTTCAACCATGCTCGAATGGCACAGCTCTTACATCAACGGCCATGGGAAGACACACTTCAACCATGTCGGAATGGCCCCAGCCCTTATATCTGCACCATGGAAGGACACACCTACCACCATGTGAGAATGGCTCATGTACATCTGTGTCTCCGAACTCATCACTTCCCCTTGGAAGGAATCTCGATCTGAAGTACACCAAGCCTCTCTCTGAAGTACTCAAACTTCACTCTGGCCAGCGGCTTGGTCAACACATTGGCTATCTGCTCATCTGTCACAACATACAGGAGCTTCACTACTCCTCTCTGCACCATATCCTTGATATAGTGATACTTGAGCTCAATGTGCTTCGATTTGTCATGGAACACTGGGTTCTCTAACAACTTCACAAAACTCTGGTTCTCGCAATATATACAAGTAGCACCCAGCTGGAGATCAAACAAATCAGACAGTATCTTCCTGAGCCATACTGCCTCACAACTAGCCGAACAAGCTGCAACATACTCTGCTTCAGCTGTACTCAGTGCCACATAGGACTGCTTCCTGCTAAACTAAGAGATCATATCAGATCCCATACTGAAGCAGCACCCCGAAGTGCTCTTCCAATCAATGGCAACTACCTTCCCAATCCTAATCAACATAACCCTCCAGGTTAAACATTTGATTCGCAAATGCTTGAGCTCATAATCAACTATACCCTTCAGGTACCTCAGAATATGCTTTGCAGCTATCAGGTGAACATGTCTCGGATCTATCAGATACTGGCTCAAGGTGTTCACCACAAATCAAATGTATGGTCTTGTATTCGTCACGTACATCAAGGACCCAATCATCTGATGATACATCGTGGCATCAACCAACTTAGATGAAGCATCACATAGAAGCTCCAGGTTTGATGCCATAGGTGTGGCCATGGCCTTCCAGTCCATCATCCTAAACCTCTTCAGGATCTCTACTGCATACTTCCCTTGTCCATGGAAGATTCCATCTACACTCTGCCACACCTCCATACCTAGAAAGTAGTGCATCATCCCCAAGTCCTTCATCTCGAACTCGAAAGCAAGCTTCCTCTTCGTGCCGGCAATCAATCTATCCTCACCTGTTACAAATAGGTCATCCACATACAATAGTAGTATCACTACATTGCCTTCCTCAACCTTGTAGTAAAGGTTTGAATCTGCTTTACTCTTAGTAAAGCCCAAACTGGATAGGAATTTGTCTATCTTTCCATACCAAGTCCTGGGTGCCTATTTCAAACCATATAGGGCTTTCTTCAGTTTTCACACATGAGTCCCTCTGCCATGTGTCTCAAACCCGAGTGGATGCTTCACATACACTTCCTCTTCAACTACACCATTCAAGAAAGCTGTCTTGACATCCATCTGGTGTACCTTCCATTTCATCACTGCATACAGAGCAAGTACGGATCTAATGGAAGTGTATCTAGCCATAGGTGCAAAGGTCTCTTCATAATCAATCCCTTCTTTTTGGGAGAAGCTACAAGCTACAAACCTTGCTTTATATTTCTCTATGCTACCATCTACAGCATGCTTGATCTTATAGATCCACTTGGAAGTCACCACAGACTTCCCTTCTAGTCTTGGGACCACATCCCAAACATCATTCTTAATTCATTACTTCATCCCATATCCTGGGAACTTCAATATCTTCAATATATATCTTTGTTGTTGGAACAAATGTTGTAGTTCTTCTTTTGTAGGTGATTGTACATGATCATTCCTACAAGTCAAATTCAATTGCATGATTTAGAAACTTCTCATAGTTTTCATAACAAAATATTACGCATAAAAAAATATGTCATACAATCATGCAATTATCTTAGCCAATGCTTCAATACAACATTTATCCATATCTGTAACTTTCTAGATGCCTTCCATCTCTACCAGAACATTATTAAGAGTGTGCACAAATCCCAACATGTCAAGAAAGAGGTTTCATTCTAGATAAGTAGCAATGGAATGTTGTACAGTACCATAGGTCACTTACCCATTATATGCATATTAGTAGTATCTTGTTCATTAATGCAACTATTCTACAATGCATAATATACATCCTAAATCTAGGAACAGAAGTATGTACATGAACTAACAACATCATTTACGTAATCATAAATATAGGAAATAACAATTTAAATACTTATCTTTGTTTGTTGTTGGGTGGACTCCCTCTCAATCTTTGCTTCCTGGATTACTTGTCCTTGAACTTATATCCATCCTTGACCACTATGCATGCTTAAGTGTACACTAGTATCATCATTGTGTCATCCTCAAGATCTCATAGATAATCATACATTCATTAATATAATCTCAATACTATCAAAAACAAAATAATCTTAAACATGTATAGTCATGATCATTTCAAACATAGATAATAAGCATTAGTATTCAAGGTTTCAGGGAAGACTTCTTTTACTCATGCATCTTCTTATTTGACCATAGGACTCTTCTGGTTAGTCATATCATTAATCAAGTTAAGGGGCATAATATGCATAAACCCTTGATTACTTAAATTTCTAACTTCATAAATAATAATTATCAATCATACAAAAGTATAAGATCCTAACACAAGGTAGGATTCTAACTTGATATAAGAAAAACATACCTGGTTATCATATTTGCTAGTTATGTCTAGCAATGTTTTCCTGTTCTCTTCAATGACCTGCAAAACTCATAAGTTAACCATTGTAGAGCCAAAATATACATACCTCGTAAGTAGAGCTTCTATGTGGTCAAAGACTATGGATGAGTCTTTGTCTTCATGTCATCATGGTCATAGAAATTGATTTGTCTTTTCTTGATGTACCTGTATCTTGTTAGCAGACAACATCATCCTCATACAACACCACAAGTGAATTAGTACAATCATAAGTGTCGTAAACCTAATCAATGAATGTATTCTATTGTTCACATGCATTCATTATCAAACAATCATAATTGTACTAACCTCAATAACATGAAAACATATTATGAACTTAATAGATTTCAAAACATACCTATAAGTCATACCTATCAGATTGTTGTTGTTGTTGTTCCTTTTGTTCTTAGGACAATCTGAGGAAAAGTGTCCCTTCTCATTATGTGTGAAGCATCTCAGATCTTTCTTATCTCTATGATGATGGTGGTGTGAATATCTCTTGTTATGAGATGGCTCTCTCTTACTCTTCTTGGTATGTGTTGTGGGAGCTTGATCTTCATTTTTCTTCTCGGGCCACAAGCCTAGCTTCTTCTTGGGAACATTCCTCCCACAGTCTACTAAAAGAGATCAATTTCTTTCTTGCACAGATTCCTTGGATGAAGGAGTCCCATGACCTAGGTAGGCCATTCAAAGTGGTCATGATAATTTCTCCATTCTCCACCACTTCATCCATAGCTTCAAGTTGTTCCTTGATTTGAGAGACCTTAGAAAATTAGGATTGAATGGTCTCTCCATTCTGAAGCTTTACCCATTTCAATTGGTTCCGTAGAGTCATCTTCTAAGTTATGTTTTTTCCTTTAAACAACTTAGTCAAGGGATCAAAAATATCCTTAGGTGTCTTTAGAGAAGACACATGGGGTATGCGATGGTCCTTTATAGAAGCAACAATGATTCTCTTAGCCTTGACCAAGTTCTTCTTGTGTAAGGCCTTAGCCTCTTCTCCCTCTGGGACTGGAACCTCTTTACTTATGTAAGTGTCCAACTCATTCTCTTCTAGGATTGACCCAATCCTATACTTCCATGCTCGGAAGTTATCATGCCCTTCAAGCTTATCCTCAAACTTGGTGTGGTGATACATCTTTAAAGAGTACTTCAAAAGGAAATAGAAAAGATTTAGGTCTTACCACTTTATTTGTTGAAAACTGGATCTGGAGCTGGATTAGGGTTTATTAGAGAAACCCTAAAAATTCAAACTTTGAATTTCAAACTTTTTAAAGGATAAAAAGATGTGCCTTGATGAGATGATCAAGATGGTATACTCAGAATTTGAAAACTGCAAAGTTTCATCCCTCAAAATTGCTTTTGAAACTTCCAGATTCATTAAGCAGGACCCTGAATTAGGGTTTGAGTTTCCTGGAGCTTCACCCAACCAAAAATTTCAATCCAAAGCTCTAAACTTCAATTTTTCCAAGAAGCTTCCAGCCATGGTCTCAGATTTCAGAACTTCCAACTTTTGCAGAAACCCTAATTTTCGGATTCACTAGACAGGACCCCAAACTAGGGTTTGCTTTTCCTGAAGCTTCACCAAACCAAAAGATTCGATCTTGGTCTCTAAAATTTGATTTTTATGAGGAGAATTTAGCCATGGACTCAGATTCCAAAAATTTCAATTTTCTCTGAAACCCTAATTTTTAGGCCAAAAACTAAAAATGCTCAGAATTGAATTATGTCTCGACAAAAAGATGTGCCTTGCTGAGGAAAGTCAATCTTGCCTCTTTCCTTTCAATATATGTCGAATTAAACCCAAAAAACAAGAAGCCCTAGCTTCCACAACTACACAATGTCTTCTTCTCAGGTTAGCTCTGATACCATGTTAGATTTTAAGCATC
The DNA here is from genome assembly GCA_027924585.1 of Larix kaempferi. Lineage (NCBI taxonomy): Eukaryota > Viridiplantae > Streptophyta > Pinopsida > Pinales > Pinaceae > Larix > Larix kaempferi. The sequence goes on along the minus strand of BSBM01000089.1, from coordinate 15,430,985 downwards.
AATTCAATATGATCTAGGATCTTATCTAAGAGAATAACATGTACAGCATATCAATCACAAGAGAGAATAGACACACAGAGTTTCCTTGGGGAAAACCAATAAGGTGAAAAACCCCAATAACTTCCTCAGAGATAGATAAAGCAATGATACAAAACCCAAGCATAAGAGATAGTCTCCTAGCAGCTTCTCCTCCTCCACTTGTGTGCCACTCTCCAATGAGTGTATGAGTGAGAAATTGAGTGATCAAATAGAGTGCCTCCCGCACTCTATTTATACACTAACTTGACTTGCCTAATAACCTAACTAGGTCGGCCTCAACTTAACCACTTAACATAATGCTGGCAGGGCTGACCCCACTAGGGTGGTCTAATAACCCTTTAACCCACATGACTCATACAGGGCCGACCCCATCAAGGTGGTCTAATAACCCATCAAGTATGAGTTATGACACTTGCAATACAAATGACGACACTTCCAATCAAAGGGATAATACATCTCTGTTGGTGATACAATAAAGTACAAATGTAATATATACAATATGCAAGTGAAATACATTCCAAAGTTACAAATACATCAACAATGTTGATGATGAAGATGATGATGATGATGATGATGATGATAGTGATGATGGTGATGACGATTACGATGATGGTGATGACGATGATGATGATGAGGAGGAGGAGGAGGATGACGATATTAGTCATGATCATCATCATCATCATCATCTTGTTTAAGGCATGCAATGTAGCCTAATCATGGTATATGCATCCCTCTACATTTGCTAGAGATACTCCACAAGGGTTATGTGTGGTGGTTTGAAGATGCATTCAACATTGTATCCTACGAAGCTTCTTGAGTTGTAGGTGTTGTTCATGGTGCTTGAGCCTAAGAAGCTTCATTTAAGGCATGAGAAGCTTCTTCTTCTCCATATACCTTGGTCAGACCTCGAGACCCATTTTTGGTTCACAACTAACCTAGTCATCGCATACATAACACACTTGAAGTTGAATAATACCCTATAGATTTCATATGTGGTGGTCCAGGGACTCATTCATGGTGTTTGTGCCTAAGAAGCAAGAGTTAGTGTTGTAGGCTCTTGTTTCCCTCCACTAGCCATGATTAAGGAGCCAAGATAAATCCTTGATGTCCAAGACATTATAATGGCAGCAATATTCAATTCATATTTAAAATACTCCTTGTAGAGGGATAGTGTCATGGATTCTATGTGTTATTGATGACGCTTGAGGTCTAGAATTTTCAATTAAGACCCAAGTGGAATTCAATTGAGCTCAATATGCTTCAATAAGATCTCGAGGAACTTGTTTTCATTCTTCAATGATGTTCAATGATTTTCAACATATCCATGGTCTTGCATGGTAGTCTGAGGATGCATTCATGGCATTTGATCTTTACAAAATATGTGTTTTGTCAAAATGAAATTCAAATTGCCTCTTTGATGAGTCCTCCTCTACAAGACTTCATTTATTGCATGAATGTCACAGACTCATGAAAACTCTAAACAACACTCAATTCATGCAACTATAACCACAAACCAAGTAGAGGTTGATTTATGCATTGATATAGAGAGGTGGCAGTAGGCACATAATAGGGAGAAACAATGAGTTAGCAAAAAACATTTGGACCAAAGTACCACAATGATTATTAATAAGGTTTAAAAAAACAATTTTTGGTTGAGGAATTGTCTTCAATTTGATGGGTGGCATGATCATGATCATGTAAACTCCCTCCATCCTTCCAAACATATGTAGTTTATCACCATGTTTCTCTTCGACACTCGCCATCAAAATACATATAAAAATAACATGTCTTTACATCCTCTTCCATTTAAATCCTCATCGCATAGTCATAAATAAGGTTTATTATGCATGCACATCCTCACCTTACAATATCAATTGGGTCAAGGCGCATAGACAACCATAAATTATCAAATATGTCAAGACGCAAAGAGTAAGCCCTTCCAATAAAAATTAAGACCCACCCTTCAAACTTCATCACCAATTCCAATTTATGAAAATATTTTCGAAGTGTGGGAAGGTTTGGCATTAAATGGTGTAAACATTGGGGAATAAATGGTGTAAACATTATACAAAGGCGCATGCGCGTGTTTTAGTGCGTGTGCGCTAGTGATGTGTACGCGCTAAAAAGATGTGTGTGCTCGTTTAAGCACGCGTGTGCATGCATGTTACTAGTTAAAAAAAAAACAAAGTTCTCTGTTTCCCGAGAATTATACCAAAAAACACGGGTTTCATTTCTTCCACGGGTTTCAAGATCTTACAAGTTTCTTATTGGCTCACACTCGTTGATATTTTGGACACTCATTGATCTATTGGACACAAAAGCACCCCTGGAATCTAACAAACATCTTCAGTGGTCTTGGAATCTAGTGGATACATTCAAGCTACCAGTTTCCATTGCAAGTGGAGATCATTTCTATAGTTATGGTGAATTGTAAATAATTCTTTTCATTCACAAGATTTGAGATTCTCCCATACCTTTTTGTTTTTATCATATGCCTACAACAATATCCATGCATAGACAACAATGAATTTGACAAGAAGAATTCCCAAGTTCACATCTAAAAAAAATCATATGAACACTAGACAAGATGAAGTATGCAACCTCCTCATTGTGTAATTAGTTCCCAAGTTAATTTTGTTCTTTTTACCTCATATTATGCTAGCCAAAAATATTACACACTCACTAAACATGACTAAAAATATCACTTCAACTCATCCAGAAAACCTCAACTCTCTCATCTCTTATTCAATACCATTGTATGGAAGGAGGATATATGTAATTATATGCACCTTCTTTCTCTATGAATCAAAATATGATAATATTCATCCATATTTACCATCCTTACAATATCCCCTCACCTTTAATAATAAATTTTTTTTTCCAAAAACCAAGACTTTCCCACTTCATGCTCTATCCAACATGATCATTGGTATAGTCCCTAGTTCCCCACTTTCCAACACCTCCCTACCCTAGATATTGCACATTGAAAGGTCAAATTATATTCCCCCCAATCACCCTTCCCAAGACCATGATCCTTGTTAGAAACCTTTGCATCCTCCTTAAGGTTTTGCACAATACAAAGTATACATTCATTCTATTGTGATGCATCGTTGAATTCAACCATGGGTATTTTAAACTCAAAATCACATTCTATCATCTCAAGGTTTATAGATAAGGAAATAGTTTGTTGTTGTTTATTCAACTCCTTAAGGTGTTATATAACCTAGTAATTTATGATGGTAAAGGACATTGCCTCAAATGGAAGGATATACCATTCCATTATGAAGACAAAGCAATCAAACTAGGTGCAAAATTTAGAATTGATAACATTAAGGGAGAAAGCAAAAAATGCAACTAATTAAGGTGAAAAATATAATGTAAACCAATAAGAATTCCTTGGGGGAATTTGCAACCTACTCATTGTGTAATTAGTAAACTTATTCTGTTTACCTTATTTGATGTAGAAAAACTATCAAACTATTCCCAAGGAATCTCTAGCCATCTCTGTTGTAGGGTGTTACTACCATAATTTTTATGAATTCATGGCTAGGAAAGACACTAGTTTCTCCACTCTACACTTGACCAACCATCATCTATATTGATTGGAATTGTAAGGGATAATGATGTTTATTCGAACACAAATAGACCAACATAGTCTGTAGTTGTATATGTTAATTTGTAAAGTGGTAAGTTATGTTGGAATGGGTCAAGTTCATTGTATAATGGCACTAATATCTTATTTGTTGTTTCTCTTGCAGGGGTAGGCCTGATAGTTTTGTTAAAGAGACTTTTGGAGATGGAAAACTCATGCAACGCAACAAAAAAATATAGAAGGAATTTTTCCATTGAAAAGGTCAATGACTTAAGAGAAAAGGCCAGGTTGGGAATGGAAAGATTGAGACATGGTCCTATCATTGCCCCGGATCCTGCCACTTATCCTAACATAGTTGTTTGCATGGAAACCTCTTGTTCAGAACCACAGGTAAAGCGGTCACATCCAACGGACCCAACTCAAATTCCAACATCAACACAATCTCCAACCAACAATCCATCAACGAGTCATGCTGAAGTTTCTCACGACACAAGAATTTTGGGAGATGCTGCATATGTAGATATGGACATACAGGCCTTGCTTAATTTGCAATCTCCCCAAGAATACCACAACCATGTTGACCACACTCCCATTATGGCCCAATCTGTGAACGAAGCACCACAACAAACAAGCTCTGGTATTCATGTCTCATGTCCACCCTCCCTACCTCGACTATCAAGTGCAAGAAGAAGAACTCCTGGACGTATTCATGTGGATGAAAGTGCTATGTCGGGGCTTGAAGGTAAGTTGTCAAAACTCATTATCGAATGGCAATGCAACAAAATTGTCAAATAATATTTTGAATCGAAAGGTGATGCAGGTAAATGTCAATTATTGCTATGTTTGTTAAAGTCACGTTGTTTAGCTATTGTTAGGAGAATTTTGGGCATAAAGATGGTTAAAAGTTCAGAGGATAGCAGTCATATTGTTAGAAATATCCAACCTTCATTTAATGTGATTGGGAAGACGTCTCATACAAAATATCTTTGTGCGGCTCATCGTGTTTTAGTGGAATCAATTGTAAGCAAGTCCACAAGGAAATGTCGCCTGCTATCACACACTTCTCACATACTCAAATTAAATAGAAAAACTATTAAAAAGTACACTGTTATAAGAGAAAATCTTGACACTCCGGGTGGAAATGATTGTTGGTATTTTGTTGGTAGGCTGCCTCGTGCAGATAGGAAGCTAATTGATGTTGTTAAGGAGTTAGTACAAAAATTTTGGCATGATCATACTAGACCTTCATCAAACCAAAGAGACGTGCTAAAGTTGAGAAAAGGTTCTACTGAATGTGAACCCCATGTTAAACACTTCCTCGAAAACACACAGACTGAACTCTATGAGAGATTCAGGAATGAGCACACACAATTGAACATGGGCCAAAGGTCCTTTGAGAAATACAAACCATGGTGCGTTCATATATGCATTGATCGGAACACTTGTAGTTGTAGATACCACGTAGAATATGAATATTATTATGACACATATAAACATATATTTTGTGATTTGCATACTAACATTGTGCAGGGCTGCAATGGATTCATACTACCACTGAATGCATCAAGAGACTTTATCCACAACATCATGTGTCCAAGGTCCGAAGGACAAAAATATTATGAAAAATCGTGTCTATATGGGACATATTCTAGGTGCAGTGGGTTTTCTCTTTTGAACCGTTGCATTCATGAAAGTAAGGAGAACAAATTTGGCAGGATGGGCATGAAGATGCAGAGCTTCAAGTACATAACCTATTAATTAGATATTGCCAGGGAAAGTAAAAAGATTGCATTAGTGAAGTCACAGGCACAAATGAATATTGCATATTTTTCATATTATACGTTCAATTTATGACATATACATTTTTCCAAAGGCCACATTGTAATATTTCCCTTGTTTTCATGGTAATAGGTACCGGTATGTGACTTCGTGACGATGTTCTATGAGAAAACAGAGCAGTATGTTCTACATGTGCATGTAGCGCGGTGGCAAGATGAGCAGTACAGAAAATGCAGGGACACATTTCCTATTGGAACCATAGTGTCGATTGTGGATTTTGGAGAAAATTACACCCTTCAGCCACAAAATGAAATCCAGAGTCAATACTACCATTCTAACCAAGTCAGCATCATGGTACATATTATGTATAGGCATGGGCCAAAGAGCAGCAATGACAAGAGGATAATACTGAAGGAGACAAACTTTTACATAAGTGATGATAGAACCCATGATCTACATTATGTGCAACATTGTTTTCGAATTTTCTATGATCAGTTGAAGGAGAGAGATATACATATGGATCAGCATTAGATATGGTTAGATGGTTGTGCGGGCTAGTTCAAAAATGCCCGAGTATTCGAATGGATGAGTATTTTGCAAAAGACTTATAGTGTGCCACATATCTAGAACTCTTTTGAGACCGATCATGGCAAAGGAGAGCATGATGGGGCTGGTGCATGCATTAAGACCGCACTACGAAGGGAAGAGATGAGGTTTGACAGGGGACCTCATATCCGAGATGCAGAATCAATAGTTCAATGGTGCTCTGCAACATTTTCAGACCGGACAAGAGATCAACAAACATCATCAGTGGCAGAATGTGTGGTAAGAAATTTTTGGCGAGTGGTTGACATAGATCGATCGTGTTCCTATAGTTGTGGAACAGTACAAGAAACACGTGGATTTCATTCCGTTCGAAGCTCAAACAACCCGTTATTTGAAATATGGACGTGAAAGCTTGCATGCTTTTATAGCCCTTGTAGTAGTGGCGAATGGGATGAATGTGAATGCATGGAATGGGTTGATGAATGGGATCGTGTGTCACTTGTAGTAGACCAACGTGCAGTTGTTGAAACAACCCAGTTAGAGGAGGGTCAGTCAGGGATTTCGATAGACTACAACCATATCTCAAATCTTGTACAACCAAGACACATATACGCAGTTGTTTCCCCGAAAGACAATGAATGGGGCACGGATTATTGGTTGGTATGGTGCATCTAAGGTAAGCAAACCCTCTACGCATCATCAATCAAAGATGAATTCATTGAATTTCCTATTGGTTCGATGGTGGTTAAGGGGGAATATCTTACACTAGATGGGAAGTCAAGAAAGACTAGTGAGCATGTATTCATGGATTACAGACCAGGTTTAGTGGTGTATCACTTCACAAACTTGATTGTTGGCACAAACATCCATCTTCAGAAATGTCAAGCAAGAGCTCAACCAAGGTATGCTACTACCTGCCTCATTCAGAGCATGAGAGATTGATGGAGACAATTAGCAATAGAGAGGATCCAGATGGATTTATTGAATGAGGTCAGTCAACTTTACATAAGAGAAAGAATTTCATCAAAGAATGTTATGTTCTACATCAAGGTGTGTGTATTTTTATGGTATTTTGTTGGTACTTGCATTTTTTGTTGATACATACATACATACATGTCTTTGCCATACATACATGCATACATACATAGAGATACATACATAGAGATACATCCATCTGCCATGTCATCATTTCACCCTTTGTCATTAATGTTTAGAAACCTAATCTATCCCTAGAAACTTAGTCTAGCCCTAGAATCACTAATATAACCCTACAAACCTAATCTAGCCCTAGAAATCCTAGAAAGCTAAATGAACCCTAGAAACACTAATTTAACACTAGAAAACTAAGCTAGAATACTATAAACCTAATATAGTCCTAGAAACCTAAACTAGCCCTAGAAACACTAATCTAACCCTAGGAAACTGATCTAGAATCCTAGAAACCTAATCTAGACCTAGAATCCGTGAACCACCACATGTACCCTCATTAGGGGGTATTTGGACTCCAAGTGGGTATACTAGTATGATAGATTCCTTACAATTATGACAATTAATAGCTTCGCTTTTTCTGTGTAAGGTTATGTTATATTTTTTCATAGTTGTGGCATATTACTCTTAGACATTATGACACATTTATGATGAGAATTACACATTCTATTAAATAAAGGAAATAATATCTTCTCATGCAAACTCTAGCCATGTCTCTTCCCTTATCTTCACTAGTGGTTATATCTTCATGATCCCTACCATATAACTCCTAGGGTTTCCTCAGCAAACCTATAATCTCTAAAACATCTAGGAATCCCTCATTGGCTTCAACAAAAAGCTTATGTTAGTCAACCAGTAACCATTGATGCCTAGAGGTCTACACACAAGTTATAGAAAATGAAAGAAAAAATCCTAACTTTGGGAACAAATAGACAAAACCAACAATGCAACTAGAACAAAATGACCAAGGGAACTTCAAAATGCAACACCACTCCACAAAAGAAGTTTCCTTAGACCTGCCTCATCTGGTATGAGAGAAGCTGCTTTAGAGACCTAGAGACCTCCCTACCACTTCTCTCATTTGGTACGAGAGAAGTTTCTTTAGACCTACCTCACTCATGTCAATGCTTTAGAAGTTTCTTTAGAAGCTGGGAATGCTACCCATAAGTGCCCGGTTGATGATTTTGCAAAGTTGACCCCCGTGTGCAAAAATTGCACACTCCCTTACTGAGAAAAACCCTAGTTTCCAAGATGGACCTACAAGGTGACACCTGGGCCACGGGACCAGAGGAGAGGGGCACCCCTAACACTATCCCGATGTCCTGAATCCAATAGATTTGATGGTTTGTCGATCTAAGCCACGGTTGTCATTCTGAGGCTCGTTCTATCTAGCATCCAAAAGGCCTTCAAGGACACCTATTGGATACCTACTAGGGGCATAGAACTCCAACCGTGCAACAAAAATGGGTTCCAAGGAGTCTTGCAAGTGTGTCTAGGAAGGTTCCAGATGGGAACACTAACCATAAGTGCCCGATGGACGATTTTGCAAAGTTGACCCCCGTGTGCAAAAATTGCACACTCCCTTACTGAGCAAAACCCTAGTTTCCAAGATGGACCTACAAGGTGACACCTGGGCCATGAGACCAGAGGAGAGGGGAACCCCTAGCACTATCCTGACATCCTAAATCCAATGAATTTGATGGTTTGTCGATCCAATCCACGGTCGTCATTCTACGACTCGTTCCGTCTCACATCCAAAAGGGATTTAGGGACACTTGCTAGATACCTACCGAGGGCATAGAACTCCAACCGTGCAACAAAACTAGGTTCCAAGGAGTCCTGCAAGTGTGTCAAGGAAGGTTCTGGCTGGGAACGATAGCTCTAAGTGCCCGGTCGATGATTTTACAAAGTTGACCCCTGTGTGCAAAAATTCCACACTCCCTTACTGAGCAAAACCCTAGTTTCCAAGATGGACCTACAAGATGACACCTGGGCCATGGGACTGGAGGATAGGGGCACCCCTAGAACTATCCCGATGTCCTGAGTCCAATGAAGTTGATGGTTTGTCGATCCGAGCCACAGTCGTCATTCTATGGCTCGTTTTATATATTTTTCTCCAATATAACCACCTTCCCTACTATTCTTTTTGCTGGATCGTCCCATGCTGCATATAGAAGCAATATTATGTTTCTGAAATCCCTTCTCATTGTTAAAAGCTATCAAGGATGCAGGAGCACCTACGCCAACAACATATTTAGTAGTAATGACAAATTCCAACAAAGGTTCAACAGATAATTGTTTAACTGCTTGATGTAAATCTTATGTAAGTGGATTTTCTTTTTCCCCAAAATAGAACTTGTCTTTCCTGATATTTTCAATATGTTCCTTGGGGGTCGCCATAAATGTCTATTAGGATATTCCTATACTCCATCCTAATCCTACCAACATTTTCATCCTTTTCATTTTCAGTCATGCATGCATTCTGCATGCATCCGCATGCTGCCCAGTCATCAGGTTGATACCTCCAGCACCTAGTCCTTAGTCTTCCATCACTCGGGAGCTTATTTCCACTTAGATTGAGCCCTCCTAGCCAGTGATGCACCCACTTCTCACCTTCCACTTGAGAAGGGCACCTTCTTCACCTACCAGTCCAATTGTCTTCATTTAACTGATTTCTCTCCTTGATTTTAGGCTTCACTCACTCTTAACTGACCTTACCACTCCGATGGATTTCCAGTGAGACTTGACTGCACTCTTAACTGACCTTACCACTCCGATGGACCTCCAGTGATACTTGACTTCCCATTTTGACTCCAGTTAGCTCCTCATGCACCATCCACTGAGCCTCCTTCATTCAGTTAGTTCCAGTTATGCTTAGTTACACCTACCACACTCAGTTAGACTCAGTTTGACTGGTGGTTGACAGTTACTTGAGCATTGATGACTCCATTGATGATGAGATAGACTTCTAGTTGTGCTCCGATGACACTCCCAGTGATCTTTTGATCACTCCATGAAGGCTAATTCGAATTTCCACCTTGGCATTCGAATCCTCATGCATTGTACCACTTATTTGTCCATATTGTGATTAATGAATTAGTGTGTGTGAAGTTATTTTGCTTCTATCCAAGTTCTACTATTCTATTGCTCATTTTATTTCATTGACCATTCTTAATATTAGTCCTAAATTCTTTCTTGTGAGGTATACATCAGCTCTTAGATCTACTGTGAGGATTTTCACATGGTATCAGAGCATGTTGAGAGTATTGTTTATCTCCATTCCTGAGAGTTTTTTGCAGGTTATTATCAAGATTTCGAGTGCAATAGTTGCAGCAGTTTCTGCATTTTTGTAGCAGTAGCAGTTGCAAATATTTTGTATTGTTTTTGCAGGTCTTCAAACAACTTCTATGTATTCATCAGGAATTATTCTTCCTTCTCCATTCAACTATGATGAATGGAAACCACAAATGATAGCACATTTGAAGAGACATGGTCTCTTTGATTATTGTTTTGAAAGAGAGTTCGAATCCTCTGAAGAAGAGTATGACTGGTTAAATGAACGTGAAATAGCTTGTGCAACCATGAGGTATGCTATGTCTCGATGCATGTTATATGACCTCCTTGATGTTTCATCTCCAAAAGAGCTATGGGCCCACCTGGATGAAAGATTTGGCAACCAGAATGAAGGGATTGGTCCAAACCCTTTCGAGATCAAGCAAAGTGTTGCGTTCTCCCTCCTTGATGATCTCATTGATCATGAATCAGTATCAAACATATCTCATATTGAAGTTTCCCACAAAGAAGAAGAACTTGCATATTCTACACTCATGCTCCAAATTCCGCTCCAAATCTCTTCTATTTCAAATTATGTGCCAGCTCACACTCTAGAAATTGCAGAAGGTCCTAAATGCTCTCTTGCACCAGAGTTTGTTGGTTTGCATCATGATCTATTGAATGTTTCAGAGGTAAAATCAACCATTGGAGGTAATGCATTCGCTCTCCTTGATCACTCACCTCTTATGTACTACTATATGATCATTATTTCATGCTTTCAGAAGGTTATTGAAGATAATGGCCATTTCCATTCACTTGGGATAATTTCTCATGCATTTACTGGTTTTGATCTCACCTCTAATGGTTCAAAGGATATCTCAAGAAACCATAATTCAAGTCTTGGATCTAATTTGGATTCCAAGCAAACACTGATATTTGATGACCATTGCCATTCACTTGGGATAATTTCTCATGCATTCAATGGTTTAGATATCACCTCAAATGGTTCAAAGGAGATATTAAGAAACCATTCTTTAAGTCTTGGATATGATTTGGATTCAAAACATTTACTATTATTTGATGGTTCTTTTGAGCATAATCTCACCCATGATGGTTCGAAGGAGAAGACAAAAGACTATCTGCACATTCATGTTTTTGATCCTACCTCAGCTGATTCGAATCACAGGTTCAAGGATCATCCTCAAACTTTTGCATTTGTTCTCATCACATTCGATCTAAAGAGCAAGTACAAGCACATGCTTTTTTATCATGATCCACTTCTTCCCAAGAAGAAGATACCTCCAGACATATGACCAAGCATCATATCTTCTTCAGTTTGGATCATTTATTTTTGTGTGTGCCTTACAGTCTATTTTGAGCAGGGGTATTTTTCCCAAGAGGTTTTCCCCATTTCCTTGAGTTATTGAATGTTATTATTCATTGTATTGGGTGACCTTTGGTCTTAGTTACCAGGGCCCAGGATGGATTAAGGGGGGGTGTTAGGATATTCCTATACTTCATATTAGTCCTACCAGCATTTTCATCCTTTGCATTTCCAGTCTTGCATGCATTCGTGCATGCAACATGCATTACATGCATCCGCATGCTGCCCAGTCATCAGGTTGATACCTCCAGCACCTAGTCCCTGGTCTTCCAGCACTCGGGAGCTTATTTCCACTCATATTGAGCCCTCCTAGCCAGTGATGCACCCACTTCTCACCTTCCACTTGAGAAGGGTTCCTTCTTCACCTACCAGTCCAATTGTCTTCAGTTAACTGAGTTCTCTCCTTGATTTTAGTCTTGACTCACTCTTAACTAACCTTACCATTCCGATGGACCTCCAGTGAGACTTGATTGCACTCTTAACTGACCATACCACTCCAATGGACCTCCAGTGAGACTTGATTGCACGACCTTACCACTCCGATGGACCTCCAGTGAGACTTGACTGCCCATTCTGACTCTAGTTAGCTCCTCATGTGCCCTCCACTGAGCCTCCTTCATTCAGTTAGTTCCAGTTACACTCAGTTACACCTACCACACTCAGTTAGACTCAGTTTGACTGGTGGTTGATATTTACTTGAGCATTGATGACTCCACTGATGATGAGATAGACTTCTAGTTGTGCTCTGATGACACTCCCAGTGATCTTTTGATCACTCCATGAAGGATAATTCGAATTTCCACCTTGGCATTCGAATCCTCATGCATTGTACTACTTATTTGTCCATATTGTGATTAATGAATTAGTGTGTGTGAAGTTATTTTGCTTCTATCCGAGTTCTACTGTATTATTATTCTATTGCTCATTTTTTTGCATTGACCATTCTTAATCTTATTCCTAAATTCTTTCTTGTGAGGTATACATCAGCTCTTAGATCTGCTGTGAGGATTTTCACAATGTCACCAAACAGAATCCACAGTAAAATCCTTTATCACCAAACACAATTTACAGTAGAATCCTGTTGGTAAAACCTATCATTAAAAAAATAAAAATAAAAACCCAGTTCAGTATAAGCGGACATGAAAATACAGAATAGAGTCACATGGCCTAAGTCACTTGAATCATGACGAATTAATTTTCTTCAATCCTATGCCAATACGATTCCTTGGATTTCTAGAACAATTAGCCCCATGACCTAGAGAAACAACTTAGGTTTCTCCTCTGTTGTTACAGTTGGCCTCAAATTCATGAAAGGCCTAAGGATAAGGCCATACTTATCACACTGCAAGATACTATTGGTCACTTCCAATATGCAAGAGCCTCTGAACCACTTTTGAAAACTGAATGCTTACAGGATCTCCCAAACCATGGCTCTGGTCGTGAAAAAGTCGATTCCAGTGGGTCTGAGATGCCAGGTTTCAACTAGAGCCCCCCCCACAACGTGCCGCCAACCCCCAGAAATGGTGCCAATGAGCCATCTCTGGAGCTAGGGTTTTGCTCAGTGAGGGCCATTCCAAATTTGCTCAAGGGGGGCATTTATTGCTTGGAGTTTCCCGTGCATGCATGGCCACCGTGGACAGGTCCACAATGGCCACGTGGATCTGTGGGAACTGACGGAATCCAAGTCCACTCACCGATTTCGGTTCTGTGCCCCTAAAGCAAATCCTGAAAGTGTCCCCAAATGGCCCCGAGGTGCCCGACTAGAATGCCCGTAGCACCCAAACCATGGCTCCGTTCATGAATCCGTCGATTCCAATGGGTTTGGGACACCGAGTTTCAGCTAGGGGACCCCCCCACAGCGTGCCCCCAACCCTCGGAAATGGTGCCAATGAGCCATCTTCAGAGCCAGGGTTTTGCTCAGTGAGGTCCATTCCAAATTTTCTCAAGGGAGGAATTTCTCGCTTGGAGGCCCCCGGGCATGCATGGTCACTGTGGGCAGGTCCACAATAGCCACGTGGACCTGTGGGAGCCGACAGAATCCAATTCCGCTCGTCGATTTGGGTTCCATGCCCCCAGAGCAAATCCTCAAAGTGTCCCCGAATGGCCCCGGGGTGCCCGACTAGAATGTGCGCAGCACCCAAATCATGCCTCAGTTCATGAATTCATCAATTTCGATGGGTCCAAGATGCCGGGTTTCAGCTAGGGCCCCCCCCACAGTGTCTCGCCAACCCCCAGAAATGGTGCCAATGAGCCGTCTCCGGAGCTAGGTTTTTTCTCAGTGAAGGCCTTTAGAATATTGCTCAAGGGGTCCATTTCTGGTTCAAACATGTCCACAGTGGCAACGCACACCCTGGGGCCTCCGGGTGAGAAATGGCCCCCTTGAGAGAATTTGGAAGGGCCCTCACTGAGCAAAACCCTAGCTCCGGAGATGGTTCATTGGCACCATTTTCGGGGGTTGGTGGCATGCTATGGGGGGTCCCCTAGCTGAAACCCAGTGTCCCAGACCCACCAGAATTAACAGATTCACGAACGGAGCCATGGTTTCGATGCTGCGGGCATTCTAGTCGGGCACCCCAGGGCCATTCGGGGACACTTTGAGCATTTGCTCTAGGGGCACAGAACCCAAACCAACGAGCGGACTTGGATTCTGTTAGCTCCCACAGGTCGACATGGCCATTATGGACCTATCCACGGTGTCCATGCATGCCCGGGGGCCTCCGAGCGAGAAATGGCCCCCTTGAGTGAATTTGGAATGGCCCTCACTGAGTAAAACCCTAGATCCAGAGATGGCTCATTAGCACCATTTTTAGGGGTTGGTGGCATGCTGTGGGGGGACCTCTAGATAAAACCCAGCATGTCGGACCCACCAGAATTGACGGATTCACGAACGGAGCCACGGTTTAGGTGTTGCGGGCATTCTAGTCGGGCACCCCAGGGCCATTTGGGGACACTTTGAGGATTTGCTCTAGGGGCACGGAACCCAAACCGATGAATGGACTTGGATTTTTTTGACTTCCACAGGCCAACGTGGCCAGTGTGGACCTGTCCACAGTGGCCACATACGCCCATGGGCCTCTGGGCGAGAAATGACCCCTCGAGAGAATTTGGAATGGCCCTCACTTAGCAAAACCCTAGCTCGGAAGATGGCTCATTGGCACCATTTTTGGGGATTATCGGCACGCTGTGGGGGGGGCCCTAGTTGAAACCCAGTGTCCTAGACCCACCGGAATCGACAGATTCACAAACGGAGCCACCGTTTGGGCACTGTGGGCATTCTAGTTGTGCACCCTAGGGCCATTCGGGGACACTTTGAGTATTTGCTCCAGGGGCATGGAACCCAAACCAAAGAGCGGACTTAGATTCCATTGGCTCCCATAGGTCCACGAGGGCATTGTGGACATGTCCACGGTGGCCACACATCCTCGAGGGCCTCCCGGAAAGAACTGGCCCCCTTGTGCAAGATTGGCATGGCCTTCAAATTGGGGTCAACTTTGCAAAATCATCCACCGAGCACTTATGGCTAGCGTTCCCAGCCAGAACATTCTTAAACACACTTGCAGGACTCCCCAAAACCGATTTTTGTTGCACGGTTGGATATCTATGCCCCCGGTAGGTATCCAGCAGGTGTCCATGAAGGCCTTTTGGATGCAAGACGGAACGAGCCATAGAATGATGATCGTGGCTCAGAACAACAAACCGTCGAATCCATGGGATTCAAAACATCGGGATAGTGCTAGGGGTGCCCCTCTGTTCCAGTCCCGTGGCCCAGGTGTCACCTTGTAGGTCCATTTTGGAAAGTAGGGTTTTGCTAAGTAAGGGAATCTACAATTTTTGAACACGGGGGTCAACTTTGCAAAATCGTCGATCGACCACTTATGGCTAGCATTCCCATATGGAACCTTCCTAGACACACTTGCAGGACTCCATGGAACCAGGTTTTGTAGCACGATTTGAGTTATATGCCCCCAGTAGGTATCCAACAGGTGTCCTTGAAGCCCTTTTGGATGCGAGATAGAACGAGCCGTAGAATGACAACCGTGGCTCTGATCGACAAACTGTCAAATATGTTGGATTCAGGATGTTGGGATAGTTCTAGGGGTGCCCCTCTCCCTCAGTTCCGTGGCCCAAGTGTCACCTTGTAGGTCCATTTTGGAAATTAGTGTTTTTCTCAGTAAGGGATTGTGCAATTTTTGCACATGGGGTTCAACTTTGTAAAATCGTCGACCAAGCACTTATGGCTAGCGTTCCCAGCCGGAACCTTCCTAGACACACTTGCAGGACTCCGTGGAACTTGATTTTGTTGCATGGTTGGAGTTCTATGCCCCCGGTAGGTATCCAACAGGTGTCCTTGAAGGTCTTTTGGATGCAAGACGGAACGAGCCGTAGAATGACGACCGTGTATTGGATCAAAAAACTGTCGAATCCATTGGATTCAGGACGTCGGGATAGTGCTAGGGGTGTCCCTCTACTCCAATCATGTGGCCCAGGTGTCACCTTGTAGGTCCATTTTGGAAACTAGGGTTTTGCTCAGTAAGGGAGTGTACATTTTTTGCACATGGGGGTCAACTTTGAAAAATCGTCCACCAGGGACTTATAGATAGCATTCCTAGTAGGAACCTTCCTAGACACACTTGCAGGACTCCCCAGAACCTTGTTTTGTTCCACGGTTGGAGTTCTATGCCCCCACTAGGTATCCAATAGGTGTCCCTAAAGCCCTTTTGGATGCAAGACGGAACGACCCATAGAATGATGACCGTGGCTTGGATCAACAAACCATGGAATCCGTTTGATTCAAGATGTTGGGATAGTGCTAGGGGTGCCCCTCTGCTCCAGTCCTGTGGCCCAGGTGTCACCTTGTAGGTCCATTTTGGAAACTAGGGTTTTGCTCAGTAAGGGAGTGTGCAATTTTTGCACATGGGAGTGAAATTTACAAAATAGTCCACCTGGCACTTATGGCTATCGTTCCCAGCTGGAACCTTCCTAGACACACTTGCAGGACTCCCCGGAACCCAGTTTTGTTGCACGATTGGTGTTCTATGCCCCCAGTAGGTATCCAACAGGTGTCCCTGAAGCCCTTTTGGATGTGAGATGGAACGATCCATAGAATGAAGATCGTGGCTCGGATCGACAAACCGTCGAATCTGTTGGATTCAGGATGTTGGGATAGTACTAGGGGAGCCCCTCTCCTCTGGTCTCGTGGCCCAGTTGTCACCTTGTAGGTCCATTTTGGAAACTAGGGTTTTACTTAGTAAGGGAGTGTGCTATTTTTGCACATGGAGGTCAACTTTGCAAAATCATCGACCAGGAACTTATGGCTAGCGTTCTCAGCCAGAACCTTCCGAGACACACTTGTAGGAATCCCTGGAACCTGTTTTTGTTGCATGGTTGGAGTTCTATGCCCCCGATAGGTACCCAGCAAGTGTTCCTGAAATCCTTTTGGATGCCAGACGAAGTGAGCCATAGAATGAAGAACGTGGCTCAGATCGACAAACCGTCGAATCAGTTGGATTCGGGATGTCAGGATAGTGCTAAGGGTTCCCCTCTGCTCTGGTCCCATGGCCAGGTGTCACCTTGTAGGTCCATTTTGGAAACTAGGGTGTTCCTTAGTAAAGCAGTATGCAAATTTTGCACATGGGGGTCAACTTTGCAAAATCGTCCACTGGGCACTTATGGCTAGCATTCCCAGCTAGAACCTTCATAAACACACTTGCAGTACTCCCCGAAACCCAGTTTTGTTGCACGATTGGAGTTATATGCCCCCGTAGGTATCTAGCAGTTGTCCCTAAAGGCCTTTTGGATGCGAGACGGAACGAGCCGTAGAATGAAAATCGTGGCTCGGATCGCCAAACCCTCAAATCTGTTGGATTTAGGACGTCGGGATAGTGCTAGGGGTGCCCCTCTCCTCAGTCCCGTGGCCCAGGTGTAACCTTATAGGTCCATCTTGGAAACTAGTGTTTTGCTCAGTAAGGGAGTGTGCAATTTTTGCACATGGGGGTCAACTTTACAAAATCATCGACCAGGAACTTATGGCTAGCATTCCCAGCTGGGACATTCTTAGACACACTTGTAGGACTCCTCAGAACCCAGTTTGATTGCACGGTTGGAGTTTTATGCCCCCAGTAGGTATCCAATAGGTGTCCCTGAAGCCCTTTTGGATGCGAGACAAAACGAGCTATAGAATAACGACCATGGCTCGGATCGACAAACCGTCGAATCCATTAGATTCAGGACGTCAGTATAGTGCTAGGGGTTCCCCTATGCTCTGGTCCTATGGCCAAGGTGTCACCTTGTAGGTCCATTTTGGAAACTAGGGTTTTGGTTAGTAAGGGAGTGCGCAATTTTTGCACACAGGGGTCAACTTTGCAAAATCATCAACTAGGAACTTATGGCTAGCATTCCCAGTCAGAAACTTCCTAGACACACTTGCAAGACTCCCCGGAACCTGGTTTTGTTGCACGGTTGGAGTTCTATGCCCCTGGTAGGTATCCAGCAGGTGTCCCTGAAGGCCTTTTGGATGCAAGACATAATGAGCCATAGAATGAATACCATGGCTCAGATCGACAAACCGTCGAATCTATTGGATTCAGGACATCAGGATAATGCTAGGGGTGCCCCTATGCTCTTGTCCCATGCCCCATGTGTCATCTTGTAGGTCCATTTTGGAAACTAGGTTTTTTCTTAGCAAGGGAGTGTGCAATTTTTGCACACGGGGGTCAACTTTGCAAAATCGTCCATTAGGAACTTATGGCTAGCGTTCCTAGTCGAAACCTTCCGAAACACACTTGAAAGAATCCTCGGAACCTGATTTTGTTGCATGGTTGGAGTTCTATTCCCCCGGTAGGCATCCAGCAGGTGTCCCTGAAGGCCTTTTGGATGCGAAATGGAATGAGCCATAGAATGACGACCGTGGCTCGGATCGAGAAACCGTCAAATCCATTGGATTTAGGACGTCGGGATATTTCTAGGGGTGCCCGTCCCCTCCGATCCCGTGTCCCATGTGTCACCTTGTAGGTCCATCTTGGAAACTAGGGTTTTTATCAATAAGGGAGTGTGCAATTTTTGCACATAGTGCCAACTTTGCAAAATCGTTGACCGTGAACTTATGGCTAGTGTTACCAGCTAGAACCTTCGTAGACACACTTGCAGGACTCCCTGGAACCTGTTTTTGTCGCACGGTTGGAGTTCTATGCCCCGATAGGTATCAACCAGGTGTCCCTGAATCCCTTTTGGATGTAAGACGGAACGAGCCATAGAATGATGATCGTGGCTCAGATCGAGAAACCGTCAAATCCGTTGGATTCAAGACGTCGGGATAGTGCTAGGAGTGCCCCTCTACTCTGGTCCCATGGCCTAGGTGTCACCTTGTAGGTCCATTTTGGAAACTAGGGTTTTGCTTAGTAAGGGAGTGTGCAATTTTTGCACACGGGGGTCATCTTTGCAAAATCGTCGACCGGGCACTTATGGTTAGCACCAGCCAGAACCTTCCTAGACACACTTGCAGGACTCCCCAGAACCCGGTTTTGTTGCACGGTTGGAGTTCTATGCCCTTGGTAGGTATCTAGCAGGTGTCCCTGAAGGCCTTTTGGATGCGAGATGGAACGAGCCGTACAATGACGACCGTAGCTCGGATCGACAAACCTTCAAATCCGTTGCATTCAGGACATCAGGATAGTTCTAGGGTTGCCCCTCTCCTCTGGTCCCGTGGCCGTGGTGTCATCTTGTAGGTCCATCTTGGAAACTAGAGTTTTGCTCAGTAAGGGAGTGTGCAATTTTTGCACACGAGGGTCAACTTTGCAAAATCGTCGAACGGGCACTTATGGTGATGATGATGGTGATGGTGATGATGATGGAGACGTTGATGATGATGGCTATGGTGATGGTGATGGTGATGATGATGATGGATATGTTGATGAGGAGCCTAAAGATGACAATGATGATGAAGATGGTGATGATGATGAAGATAGTGGTGATGATGAAGGCGTTGATGATGATGGTGATGGTAATGGTGATGAAGATGATGAGGATGGGGATGTTGATGAGGAACCTAGAGATGACAATGATGATGAAGATGGTGATGATGATGGGGACATTGATGATGATGGTGATTGTGATGGTGATGAAGATGATGATGATGAGGAAGATGATGATGATGGAGATGTTGATGAGGAACCTAGGGCTGACAATGATGATGAAGATGTTGATGATGATGATGGTGATGATGATGAGGACGTTGATGATGATGGTGATGGTGATGGTGATGAAGATGATGATGATGATGACGAAGAAGATGATGATGATGGAGATGTTGATTATGATGACAAAGAAGATGATGATGTTGGAGATGTTGATGAGTAACCTAGAGATGACAATGATGATGAAGATGGTGATGATGATGAAGATGGTGATGATGACGAAGATGATGATGATGGTGATGGTTATGAAGATGATGATGATGATGATGATGAAGATGATGATGATGGAGATGGTGATCAGGAACCTAGAGATGACAATTATGATGAAGATGTTGATGATGATGAGGATGGTGATTATGATGAAGACGTTGATGATGATGGTGATGGTGATGGTGATGAAGATGATGATGATCGGGATGATGGTGATGAAGATGATGATGATGATTAAAATGATGATGATTAAGATGATGATGATCGAGATGTTGATGAGGAACCTAGAGATGACAATGATGATGAAGATGTTGATTATGATGAAGACATTGATGAAGATGATGATGATGATGATGATGATGATGATGATGAAGAAGATGATGATGATGGAGATGTTGATGATGAACGTAGAGATGACAATGATGATGAAGGGTTTTGCTCAGTAAATTTATCAAGCTTTTAAGTTTCATGATAGTGGCACCATTGTGGAGACGGTGAAGAGGTAGGGTTACTTGTAGGGAGGTTAGGAGATATTGGAGGAGGTATCTAAAGGGTACAGAGGGTTTAGTGCTAGGGTTTGGGTGAGGGTCAGGGTTAGAGTTATAGAAGGAAATTGAATTAGGTCATTTCTCTAATGTACATTTTATATTAATGGTATGCCTTGGTCTAAGGTGGTGCTCTCAAATAGCTATTTCATTATGAAATATTTAACAAGACATGAATTGAATTTAAGATAAGTGTGTTGTTAAATATATTGAGCATTGAGCATGGGGAACCAAGTCTAGCCATATGTGTATTGTTAAATATAACTTTGTTGGGTGAAGCCAATAACCAACATAATGAACATAATATAAGAGTTTTTTGGGTTGGGGATATACCTCAAGGTACCCAAAGCATGAAAAAATTTTGGGTGGGCACAGAACCAAGAGATTAAAAAATGTTGAAGAGGACATGTGGGGTGGGATGTCAGCCTCCAAAAACTCAAGCATTGACTTGAGTGAGGTAGGTCTAAAGAAACTTCTCTCGTACCAAATGAGAGAAGTGGTAGGGAGGTCTCTAGGTCTCTAAAGTAGCTTCTCTCATACCAAATGAGGTAGGTCTAAGGAAACTTATTTTGTGGAGTGGTGTTGCATTTTGAAGTTCCCTTGGTCATTGTGTTCTAGTTGCATTGTTGGTTTTCTCTATTTGTTCCCAATGTTAGGAGTTTTTCTTTTGTTTTCTTTAACTTGTGTGTAGACCTCTAGGAATTCATATAAAATTTTCCCAATCTATCACTCCAAGTTCATTCTACCTTCATTAATGAGTTTTGACCTCAAATTTCAATCTTCTTCTATGGTCATGTATTATTTATCTCGAGGAATTTATTTATATCCAATGTATTTGACTCTAAGAACCTATCACGAGTGATTATAAAAAATCATGCCCTAGCGTGTGCAATAGGTAGTTGATTCCTTCTTGCATAATTTATCATGTAATTTTCCAATTTACTTTCCCACCACTAAATAGTCTCCTTCTCACACAACATATATGCATGTATGCATCCATTATACAATACGTGTCGTAATTAGTATTACCGATATGTGTCATTATGTGTCCTACAACAATGCCAATAGAGGATTTTCAACACAAGGGATGGGTCTCTAGACCTCGAGCATGGTGATTAAAAAATATAAAGGTTATTAGGACCTAAATGAATATCTGCATGCTCATGAGCCATGAATAAGTCATTGAATCACTACACAAGCTCTCTAGACGGTGGCCTTTGTTTTGGATATGGATTCCATTTGGAGGTTTTGTGCACTAAGGATGGGTCTTTAGGTATTGACAATGATAAGGTGGGGACATATGAGGCCTAAAATAGAATATAAATGTTTTAAGGATATTATCCATCAAGA
Source organism: Larix kaempferi (assembly GCA_027924585.1). Taxonomy (NCBI): domain Eukaryota; kingdom Viridiplantae; phylum Streptophyta; class Pinopsida; order Pinales; family Pinaceae; genus Larix; species Larix kaempferi. The sequence continues at coordinate 15,409,088 of BSBM01000089.1, read as the reverse complement.
TTCTCTCAACCCCCAGACATGCCCTTTAAAAGAATTTTTTTTATCTTTGAGTGTGATATGGGTGCCAACATGAGGTTTTGACTACTAAGGATGGATCTTAGCGTCTTGACCATGGTTGAGGTGATGATAATGAGGTTCATATGACTCCAATGAATCTTCCATGGATCATGGGGTAAAATGATGTCTTGAACCATTGAGTTGACTATGTTCAATATGTGTCTTAATGTCAAAAAATCTAAGATACTTCAATTACAAAGAGTGATTATCAATATTACCAAAACATTGAAGACATTATCAACACTAAGGGTCTATGCTAAAGTAGTAGTTCTACACATTAACCATGCTTTCATTAAAGGCACATACTAACACACAAAGAACGATCCATATGTAACTATATTAACAATTCTCTTTTATTGCTCAATCCAATTGCACCTATGCACACCCCTCATGTTTGAACTAATTCAAGTGATATGGTTAACCCTTCCATCCAAGCACACATATGAACTTCTCATATATCTAGGTTAATTTGATATAATATGTGATGCAATGCTTGTTAGAATTGACTATTATAACCATTACAAGTTTAATTATGGAAGAAGTCATCATCTCCTATTTATTTGTTTGTAGCCCTAAAGTCACAACACTTTGTAATGTAAATATCACTCCTTATTTTGCTTGGTTAGGTATGTTGTTGCTCAAAGGAAAAGATGCAAGACCCATTCAAATACAAGGCACTCATATTGAAAAATGTAATCAAATACAAAGTCATAAAGACAAGTGAAGATCCATCTATTAATATTCAAAAATGATCCAATCATGTACACTTTTTGAAAAAATGGAACATCATTCCCAACATCTATATAATGGCAACTCGTGCCCTGTACAAAATATGGCAACTCGTTCCCTATACAAAATATGGCCCATGGTGCCCTATACAAAATATGGCAACTTGTACCCAAAATGCCACATTGCGGCTAGTGTACATAGGAGGGTCTCTCAATCCTCTTGCCCACCCTCAGAGCTCCCAGGTGCATCTCCAAAATTGATCTTCCTCTTCTTCGTGCTAGAGGAAACTGGGTCCTTCGGGTGTCTTGGACCACATCCCCCTGAGCCCTGAAACAACAACAATAATATGTCAACTTTTCCTAGCAATTATACAAGTATAAAACATAATTTAAAAATAAAAATAGTTTTCAAATCTTAGATAACTCACTGCATGCGAGACTGTAAGTCGTGAGGGGGTATCCCTCCTCCATGCTCCTAGTATCTTATCAATGCTAGCCTGCAACATTTAGCACAATCAAATATATGATGAAATTAGATGCATATAGTAATTTTCGTTAAAATTCAAAGATATTTTCATAAACTAGTCAATCTCACTGTGAACACAACCGGTTGGTCTTCAGGGCTGGCGGATGGAGCAGTCGGCTGGATAGCCTACCATGATGCTAGGGTGGACGGTATAGGGGAGGATGTAACCACATAGACAGTGGCTACAGCACTGGGGGGAACAATGGAAGAAGGGGGGGTGGCAGAAGGAGGCATGGACTGGGGTGGGCGAAGTGGAGGTGCATGTCTAGGGCTATAAACCCCAATTGGTTGTAGTATGGATCGGGGCACCCTAGAAGGGGAAGAGGCTGTGGTGGGGGGATGTGCAGGGCGGGGGCAAGGTCTGTATTACGGTGGAGGGATGGGTGACTGTGAATGGGTGGTGTGTCGTGGTCGTATGGGGGAGGGTGGGAACATGGGAAATTGACACGGAGGTGGAGATGGATATGAAACGTAAGGGGGAGCTGGATGGAACTGTGGTGCTGGATAGGAGGGGGGGGCTAGACGGAAGGGGGTGCGGAGGGATGCATGGAATGGGGCATGTATCCCAGGGGATACAACTGGAATATAAGGTGGCCGAAAGACCAGGGAGGGAGGAATAACGGAACTGCCAGGTCGAGGTGCTCGCGCCTGCATACGCATTTATAACCTCATAGCTTAATATAGAAAAATATAAATATACATGGACAAGTAATCATATTTGAAATTTAATTTATACTTTAATACACACAATACGTGTGCACGTGGAGATCTACTGATCCCCGGTGGCGATGGCTAGTCGCTAGAGCCTGTGGACACTTGTGCGAACACTACAATTTTTAGAGTGGATTTATAAAAACAATATTAAACACAATGCCAATGAGAATGACAATGATGGCACTTAAAAAACATGACTGCAATTAATTTATATTCAAGTTAGATGATAGTGGATTGATGGGCTTTGGATATTATATAACGTTTTTATTGTATTGGTGTAGTCCATTTGTTCAAGACTTGGTAAAGAACATGGTTGTGGGAATCGTGTCCTTTGACCCACAATGGATTGGGCCCATGATAATTTGGTAAAGAAGGTTGACAATTTATGATTGAGGTGTTTGATGGCCAAAGTTGTCATTGATGACAACACGTTAAGGACAAAGGGGGAAGTGATGGCATGGGAAAGACTTGACTGGACAAATGGTAAACATGACAAGCTTTGATGACTTAACAAGTGGCAAGAAAGCATGACAAGTGTAGAATACTTGATAAAGTGGAGACATGACAAAGGATTGATGACAAGGACTTGATAATGACATTGATCACGATACATTAATGACAAAGACATGGAAGAGTTAAGAACATGGAGCATACACATTATGGAAAGCACAATGGAGATGGTGACATGGCTTGATGTTAGGATATTTAGACACTTAGGAGTTAGTTAAGATCAACTTGTGTAATATATCCGTTAGGGAAAGTGTGTTTCTTTAGTATGCATTTGTAAATACTTAATCCAATGGTCATGATATGTTTCCGACATAGAGTGATCCGACGGCTCAACTTCTCTTAGATCATACCTACCCTTGATCTGTGGCTTAACACCCGATTGGTCCATGATCTCTATTTAAAGAGCATGGAGGGTCATTGGAAAGTTGATCGATTATGAGAAGCTTATTTGTAAATTTCTTTTTTTGCATAATAAATTGTCCCGTAGAAGCTATTTGGTCGAGGCCATGGAGTGTTTCCCTAACGAGGGTTTAAACCACGTCAAAACATCAGTGTATCGATCTATGATCTGTTTGTGTGAAGTGGTTTCTCTAGGTGTTCGGTATTTTGGGAGTACCCTGTGTACCCCAACATGGTATCAGAGCTTTTATGAAGAGATGTTTCCGGTTATGATCTAGATCTTGAACTGTTGTTTCTGAAACTCGAAAGGGTTTCTGGTTCTGGTATTTCTGTGCATTTCTGGGCTATGGGAGGTGTTCCATTGCGTCCGGAGTGTCGTTTCCATTGGAAAATAGTTTTCGTTTGATCGAAAACGGTTCACGGTTGCTTCAAAAACGCGCATTTCATCAGATCTAAAGGTATAATGTTTCAGTGACGCATTTTTTTATTTTTTGTTTTAAAAGAAAAAAAATCTCATATTTTATCAGTTTTTACTATTAGATTTTTTAGTTTTGGATTGTTGCTTTCCCTATCTGCGTATGCTCTTTGCCGTGCACCTTTGTGCGATATCAGCAAATCAGAAACACAGAGAAAACGTAGACTTTCCGGGCAAGCTAACGAGATCTAACTCCACAAGTGTAAAAAGTTTTTTTTGTTTCGGTTTGTGGTGTGATTTGTAGGAAAAAAAGGCAAGCACGAAAACCGAGCAAGAAGAGCTAAAAAAAAAAGAAGCCCCCTTCCTCATTCCCATATTTTACATACCTTTTAACCTAGCTCACTTGGTTCAAAGTTGCTTTATTCCTTAATAGGTCTTGATTTCAAGTCTTAGGAAGTTACTTTTAAAAGGCAAAGTGCATGCAATTTCTATTTTCAAGTTACTTTATTGTAAAAGTGCATCTCACTTAAATAATAAAAAATACAAATACAAAGTGAGTCACTTAAGTTCCTTTTTATTGTTGCACTATTTAAAGTAATATCATTGTAAAAGTGAAATCACTTATTTTTCACTTAAAGCAAATTTCTTGTAAAAGTTATTGTAAAAGATTCATCTTGGGAAGATGGGAGTCCTTTTTTTTAGCTGGTCATTCTCTATGTGCCACGTCACTATTGGGAACATCTTCAACATTTTCTTTGTTCAAGCATAACTTTATCATCCGAAGTCAGTTTTCAGTGCTGGTTTTTTTTTAAACCACCTATTTTTTCGAGCTCTTCGCATCCAGACTATTGGTTTCTGATTTTACAGCCATTAATTTACAAATATGGCCACCCCTTGTGATATTCTACTTAAGAGTTCCAACTATTTCTCATGGAAATCTCGTATGGAGGATGTTCTACGAAGTAGGAGACTTTTCAGAATCACCTCAGGGAAAGAAACAGAACCCACTGATGATGATAAGAAAATAAAATGGGAAAATAGATGTGACGAAGCTCGTGGATTGATTGGGATGTCAATCTCTACTAATTTGCGATTCCATGTAACGCCCATATTTTTGATTCGGCATATTTATTAGTTAGATACACCATACTTTATTTTCTTATATATTCTGTTGAACTCAGCTCGACTGAGTAAACTATATTGGACCTCGTTATATGATGTTACTCTGTTTTATGATTTCACCATAATTATGATGTTACTATGTTATGCGATTATGATGTCATGATTATCATATGATTTCCTTATTTTACGATTGCAGTATATGTTTATATGTTTTCATTAATGAAATGTGAAATATATGATTCGGTACGTGGATACCATCTTCTTATGTGAATTATTGAAATGTTATATGTATCTATGATGAGCTAAAAGGTTACATGAAATGAAATGATAACATGGATCAATTGGCGATCAATGGAAAATGCTTTCTATAAATTGTATTTTGCAAAACACTAACCTACAGGACACAAGGGCTATGGGATAGCCAGTTACTTGATCTGATACACATTGGAAAGGAAAAACATGTTCATACAGCAAACCTTAGCAGCCAAAATGAGGATACGATAACACAAACTGATAATCCCGATAGCAGCAAGTATGAGTTGATAAGGGCGTAGGCCCAGTATGTTGAGAGGGATGGATGTGTTTCCCACCCTATGTTTCCATGAGACCCGAGGTCGTGGGAGGGCCGTGCTGAGACACGCTCCCCATGTTGTTGTGATGACGATTGTCGGATGCGTGCTAGGGGAGGATAGGTCCGCTGTTCAGCCGACGCTATCGCTCTCAAGTTCTATGTGGTCAGATCGGTGAGTCCGACATCCACTGTTGTACTAGCAGAGGAAGGATAGGGAGGATGCTGGACGTAGGTTATGATGGGAGGATGTGTTAGTTAGCACTGTTGGGGGGTTTAGTATTCCTTGATTCCGAGTTAGTGGAAGTAGGCACCCTTCCTGTACTTGATTGATTAAACTAATGTAAACATAAAGACAATGATGTTAAATCGTAAAGGGTTAACTGTTAAATAACCGAGGATGTTAAAGTAATTATACTATATATTATGCTTGCTCTTCTGCATGGGGGTAGATACTATTGTTAGTTAGCAAGTATGCATAGGCGGAATGGGGTTTGTTTATAGTACATGTCCGACATGTGCATACACTGGCCATGCATGCACACCTTGTACGTGTACAATATTACTGGTGTATAACATACTTGTCATGCTTGAATAGTAGTATAAATGTCATAGATAACTCAGTTAAGGATACATCAATCAACTTAGGTAATGAATGGTTAGGTTGTCAATGTGTAAATAAGTGAATTAGTAATTATATGAAAACATTGTAATAATAAACTAAGACAAGTATCGTCAGTTAACATTGTCATAGAAGAACTGTTGTGAATAGGGTAATGATAGTGTCTAATTAATTAGTAAAATTGTTTAAAGCCCTCACAAGTGCTTTGTTTATAAGAACAAGGATGCTATGTTGATGATAGGGTACTCATGTGATAAACAAATAATTAAGAATGCTATGATTGATTCACCTTTTATTATTGTCAAAGGGTGATTTAATTATTATTATTAATTAATAAATGATATTCCAGCAACATTTATATCCCTATCGTAACAAATGCAATATAAGTAAGATTTAAAATATTGATTTATAAATTAATATTGTGTGATTAATTCCATTTCAAAAGTTAGCCATAATAAGATAATCATTTTTGAAATAAACGTGATGTGATGTAAAATGGATATTTAATTAATCAATGTTAATCTTGGAATTTAAAACTCAAGCTAAGTAGTCTCGACGGATAAGGTGGATCATTAAGACACATCATGTCCAAGTTAACAAGGGGCAACTAATTATATAATATTTTATTAATTACATTAACAACATTAAAATATCAAGGATGGCGGATAGGACTTGTATTTAATGAAACTTGTCCCGAATGGATAACCTTGGGGTGATAATCCCCACCGTAATAAATATTTACGACCGTCAATCCAAAAACCAACTAATTTTTCCATGAGAGTAATTAATTATACATTTTTATAAAGAACCGTGTATGAATGAACTAGTGATAGGGGTAAATGTTGAGGGGCTCGAGAGGGGGATTTTGGGGCGGTGGAGTAAGCCCAAGATATTCTCGAGGAAGGGAAATTATATAGAGGGGGAGAGCTTGGAGAAAGGGGAGTTTTTTTTGGATTAAGGGAAGAAATGAAGTTTTGAGAACGGAAGATTGGAGAAACAGAAAGTTTGATTGGAGAACAGAAAAATTTTGAGAACGGAAGGAAAACACTGCTCTCGGGATTATCAGATTGTGGGCTCGGGGGCTTGGAAATCCTTTGATTTCCAAGGGCCAGCAAGATTATAGCTGGTCGGCAGGGTGGACACTTCAGTTTGGCTGTCTAAGGGGTTATACAACCTGCTACAACTTACGGTTAGCATCAGCATCAGGTAATTTTCGTTATTTACTATTATGCTAAAACTTACTGTAAAACATGCATAACTTGCTAGTTACTGATTTACTGCTATTTACTGGTTTACTGAGTTGTGAAACATATTCTTATGCTAGAACATGATTATTGAAAAGGAAATATTGATATGATTGTCTATTTTAAATTACGAATGTAAGGTTAGTAAAAACACGACAGTACACTAAAATTATTTAGGCACATAGTAATTCTTAGAAATTTACTTCCATAAACTGATAAAGTTTTAAAATGTAGAAAATTAACCCTGAAATTTTACATAGTGCTCCTGCTGTAAAACCAGAGCACTACAGATGGTATCAGAGCCTTTGTTCAGACTCTTGAACCTACAGGCCTATTCATGCTGCACCTAGAAAATCTACTTAATAATTTACCTACTTGACCTCTAGCCATAGTAAGCTTCGAAGGTGCACCTGCAAAAAGGACAATGGGAATAATATTAGAAAAGGAAAAAAATATATATACATATAATTATATTTCCATTCTTTTGATTTGGCCAAAGTAAACAAAACACATATATATGTATAAATATTATGAAAAAAAAAAAAAAAAAAAAAAAAAAATCTATAGCATCTAGTCCGTGTGTCAACCAGACTACCTGCATGAAACATAAAATGAGTAAGAGAAGTTGAACTTAACATACCGGTAGAAACAATGAATTAATTATCTACTACCCACAGTCAAATTTTGAGAATCACGAGCACAACCACATAAGTAAAATTTAAACTACTGGTTCAAGTTGGAAGATCACACTCTAATGAAAATTATCTCTATATTCTTATTTAGTGAAACAGGCTAAAATTATTCATCACCGTCATAATTTACCCTCGACAAAAAAAAAAACTCCAAGTTACCCAAGGGCTCTACCCTAGATGGCTTAGATCACTCAAACGTTTAAATATGAGTTTTACATGTCAGTTGGCTCAGAAAGCCTGGCAGAACCACTCACAATGGCTCCACCCAAAGCTCTTCATTGCAGTTGAGGAGGCCTCGAGCAATGCCAACACCCCGATTTGGCTGATTGTTTTGCATCCTTCCTATACAATATTCCGACTGCAATCTAGGCTTAAGATTCCATTAAGTAGAGAACAATAATATATATATATATATATATAATATATATATATATATATATATATATATATTGCAGGAACCATTTAGTGATCAAGAATATATATTGCAGGAACCATTTAGTGATCAAGAATTGCCTTCGATTGGAGTTTAGTGATCAGAGATCGTAATTATGAAATGAAATTGTCATTTCATCTAGCCGTGCATTGACTTCTTGATATAGATCGAAAGTCCAAATCTTAAATTTACTACTCTGTATAACGACCTCTGCGTAAACGTTTCCAGTTGTCCAAACGAATTTCTCTGAGTATTAATTGAAAACTTTAAATGGCATGTCTCAGAATTCGATTTTTGGGGTTGGTCTGGTCGATCCCACCCTCCTAAACGCTTTGATAAATCAAAGTTGTGTGTTTCCGGGGTCCGAGTCGAATGGATGGATCCAGCCATATGAGGGTTTAGAACTTAATGGTTTATTTAGTCGAATTACTGAGTTAAAGCAGTTCAGGAAGGTAATATTGAACGACCTAATAAATGAATGAAAAAGTGTATGCACCCACTCAGGGTATGAGGCGAACAAAGAGAAGGGGCTAAAGCGTCCGTCCGCCAGAACTTCCCTGAGGTATTGAAATGGAAAAGTGAAACGTAGAATAAAATTCACCCATCAATGTGTTCGGCCAAGTGCCTGTACCATCGTGTCTGTCTATACCTTGTGCTCACCCAGATTTGCAAAATCTTAGAAAAACTGTAAAACTGTAATTGAAAAAAACAAAATATTATATATGTAAAATGATGAGTACCATTATGTAAAAAAAAAAAAAATTTGCGCACAGTACAAATGACAGTGGACAGCCAAGAAATCTGTGAAGACAGGGAATCACATGCAGGATCTCAGAGTAATAAAAGCCAAGGAAGTAGATTAAAATTTCAGGATGCCGATCACGGTTATAAATTGGAATTGTGCCCGTCAAATAGGACGGTTTATACTTTATATTTTTAACCTGTCCGTCAAATAAAACAAAGAAAACCGCGAAAACGTCCATATATAGACAACGAATCACAGTAATTTGGGTGCGGATTTATCGACAACGCAAATAAAAGAAGAAATTGATGACTTCAATGACGAAAATTTGGTTTTGAAATGAATCCAAAGCTGAACATTTCGGATCCGATGCCTTATTGGAACCGGAAGAATCGTATCAAATTGTTAAACGTATCAATTTGTTCATAGTTTAGTAAAATCTGCACGCACATTCAGATCAAATTTAGTGCAGAGAACACAGCTTCGAGGCGCGATAAAAAGCAAAAACCCCAATGGAATGTTAAATTTCGAATCCAAGAAATTCAAAACGCGAAAAAGGGTAAATAATGAAAAGATGAAGTTCGTGTGCGACGAACACGGATTTAAGTCAGAAGACTGGAATTTTGCCTTAAAGGTTTCGTTTCTGGTTCCCTTTCAAGTGAAAACTGTAGAAACCATGGACATCAAAATAAACAAGAAGTGAGCCAAAAAAAAAAAAACCTGAAAGCCCTTGCTACGGCAGTCCATCTGCGAGCAATTGGCAAAGCTCCGCACGAGACTTCATACCTCTGTACAGCAGCCTGTGCAAAGCCGAGTGCATATTGTTTGGTCTGAGATCGCTTGAGGATGCCTGCTAAGGCCATTAAACCACTCCAAACGAATTCAAACAGAAGTATAAGCGAACGGTGGGAGGAAAACCTAGGCGGGAGACGGCGAACTCGAGCTCCCATGAGAGCGTTACCAGCAGCTAGCCAAGTCGAAGATGGGAGTTGCAGAGCTAAAACTGCAGGAGAGAGGGTGAAAATGGCCGCGTCTTGGGGATTGACCCTATTTAGGGTTTCCCCCACTTTCCGAGGGCGGTGGGCTGCTTGGAGAGACCGCGTGTCCTTCATGCGGACTCGCTCCTTGCATGGCGGTGAAAGGCCGCGTGGCGTTCGAGCCTTTAGACATAGGAAGGTGTAGGGCTAGTTTAAATTTATTGTTATATATATTATGATAGAATATATGTTTTACGAAAATTAAATTTATTCACATTTTGGTTAGAATATATGTAAAATAAAAATTAATTTTACTTTTCTGTCATAATATAGGTTATATTAAAGTTTAAATTATTTTATATATTCTCATAGAATGTATGTTTTATAAAAAAAGAAATTTTAATTATTTATATTTTGTTAGATTATATGTATTATAAAAATTAATTAATTAATTAATTAATTTAATTTTGTTATAACATACGTTGTTAAAATATATGCCTTATAGGAATTTTAATTTTTAGTATTAAACCTTACTATGATTTTAATTTTAATTAATTAAATTAATTAATTTAATTATAACATATGTTGTTAAAATATATGTTTTTAGTATTAAACTTAACTATGATTGGTTGAGGTTTAAACAATTAATGTAAATTAAGTTGTTTAGATTAAAGGTAACATTTAAGGTTAACTAAAATAGAGATATTAAAAATTTTGCCGAGATTTCAACTCCTAGTCGAAGGGATGAAAGAGGCCCGAAATCTCAAAAGCAAGACACCGTTAAGACCAGCACGACGAGCTGAACACCATGACAAGATTGTTTAAATAAAAACGACTATAGATTTTACCGCGCTAATCCTGACAATTTGCTATCTCATGATGCAAGTTATTTCTTATGCATAAGTATAAGTGTATGAATACTTACATTTTAGTTCCGCCTGTATCTGATTGAACAACTAAGGATATGATTTTATTGCAAAACCACAGGAACTATCATGGTAACAACACGCAGAGGTCGAGGTCGGGGTCAAGGTTGACCACCGTCACCACCACCTCCGCCACCGCCAACACCGCCACCACCAACCTCAACACCAGAAATGCAGATCATAATGAGGTCATTGGAGGCTATTATGACCACGATGAACAGGCAGTCGGAAAGGGCCGTCGAGGTGGAAACCACTCAAGTGAGTCGAGAGAACTCTGGAAGGGCACATGGCCCAAGACTGGAACCGCTTCAGGACATATCGAGGGAGTTACAAAAGATAAAAGTTCCAGAGTTTTCAGGAGGACGACCCGGTAAGCATGCGGAGGCATGGCTGGAAGGCATGAAGAGATGCTTCGCATTGAATGAGTACACATCTAGTTCCAAGGCTAGGATGGCCGTCTTCCAGCTTAAAGGTGATGCTTTGAATTGGTGGTCAGACCTCGAGAAGCAGTTGCACCTTACTCCTCTTACAACTTCTTGGGAACTGTTCGAGGAGAGGTTCCACATGAAGTATTTGCCAAATTATTACAAGTAAGAACAGGCAGGTGCACTCCATGCCTTAGTACAGGGAGACAAGACAGTGGAGGAGTATGAATCTCGGTTTATGGAACTGGTAAAATATGTTCCTTACCTGGATGCAGATGATTGTCAGGTAGAGTGTTTTGTGTATAGACTTAACTACAAGATTAGAGCTGCTGTGCGGATGTGGAAGCCAACTTCAGTTGCCATGGCAGTTGAGTATGCTCGTTATGCAGCTGATATGTCAGATGGAAAAGGGGGTAGTAAGTTGACAGGAACCAATCAGTATGTTACAGGGAAGGAGTCACGCCCTTACTTTAGGGGAGGACAATCTAGGCCTCCTCCTTACGGTAACAGGTTCACACCGAGGGGTAATAATTCAGTTAACTCAATCTCGCAGGCATCGTCCGCAACCCACCAAAGCCAGGGTCATACACAGGGAAGTTCCTATAGAGGAGCAAGGGGTTTTAGAGGAACCAGGGGAAGGAACTCATCTCAAAGGATTCCTTCGAGCAACAGGCAAGCCCCTCCCAATCTCTCTTGTTGGGGATGCAGAGGTCCTCATTTCCAGCGAGACTGTCCCAAGGGTCAGTCAAGCAGCAGGCACAGGGAAGGAAAGGCACCCATGGATAGTTCGGGTAACAGTCATCGGATTCATGCAGCGGTGCATAACCACCAGGCAGAACATCAGTCTACCGTAGTAGAATCCACTGGTAATGTAAACAATGTCAAACTTAAAATTTTGTTTGATCCAGGAGCAACTGATAGTTTTATTTCACCATTTGCATTAGATAAATGTGGGTTGGCAGCCTACGAGCACGATGATTTCAAACTGGTTGAAATGGCTTCAGGAACTAAGCAACCAGTAGGTCTTAAAGTGAGAGGTTGTGGGGTTGACTTAGGAGTTTGCACCACTGAGTTGGATGCTTATGTCACCAATTTGGGGACTTATGACCTCATTATTGGCATGGATTGGTTAGAAGACCATAGAGCTTTCATAGACTGCTATGCAAAGAAGGTGTTGTGCCTCGATGACGAGGGAAGGACAATTCAAATCCAAGGCTTGAAGAGGAAGGTATCCCTCCGTTTCATCTCTATGGTGAAAGCTAAGCGGTTCCTAAGACAAGGATGCCAGTTGTTCGTAGTGGAGGCCGTGAGCGATAGTAAAGGACCTTCCTTGAATTCTTACCCAGTACTTTCTGAGTTCAAGGATGTCTTTCCGAAGGAATTACCAGGACTACCTCCAGAAAGAGAGCTCGATTTCACAATCGAACTAAAACCTGGTGCGGAACCTATCTCAAAAACTCCTTATAGAATGACAACTCCAGAGCTCCGTGAGTTACAGATCCAGTTAAAAGAATTGCTAGATTTGGGACTGATTAGACCTAGTATCTCACCGTGGGGAGCACCAGTGATCTTCGTTAAGAAGAAGGATGGATCTCTGCGACTGTGCATAGATTACAGAGATTTGAACAAGGCCACCGTGAAGAACAGGTATCCCATACCAAGAATTGATGACCTCTTTGATCAAATGAAAGGTGCGTCAGTCTTCTCAAAGATTGATTTGCGATCAGGATATCACCAGTTGAGGATCAAGGAAGGCGACATTCCTAAGACTGCCTTTCGAACTCGATTTGGGCATTACGAGTTTGTAGTGGTACCATTTGGTTTGACCAATGCTCCAGCTGTATTCATGAGCCTCATGAATGGGGTCTTCCGAAAATACTTGGACCGCTTTGTTCAGGTCTTCTTAGATGATATTCTTATCTATTCTAAGAATGAGAAGGAGCACGAGGAACACTTGCGGTTAGTCTTGACATGCTTAAGGGAACATAAACTTTATGGCAAATTGTCAAAGTGTTCCTTCTTCCAAAAAGAGATTCACTACTTGGGGAACATCATCTCAGGTGAAGGGATCTCAGTAGACCCAGAAAAGGTAAAGGCCATTGAAGATTGGCCAATTCCAAGGAATGCTCATGAGGTGCGCAGCTTCATGGGGTTAGCAGGCTATTACTGGAGGTTTGTGGAAGGATTTTCTAAAATTGCAAAACCTATTACCACCTTGCAACGCAAGGGAATCCGGTATGAATGGACCGATGAATGCGATGCCGCTTTTACAGAGTTAAAAAGATTGTTGACAAGTGCACCGATCTTGCGGGTACCAGACATGGATAAAGATTTCATGGTATGCACCGATGCCTCGAAGCAAGGATTAGGAGCGGTGTTGATGCAGGAAGGTGGGGTAATAGCTTATGCATCTCGAAAGTTGAAACCTCATGAGGAGCAGTACGCCACGCATGATCTAGAATTGGCAGCAGTAATGTTGGCACTAAAATTATGGAGGCACTACCTAGTTGGTAGAAGCTTCACCCTTAAAACAGACCATCAGAGCTTGCAGTACATCTTTACCCAAAGGGATTTGAATGCTAGGCAAAGGAGATGGAGTGAGTTCATGAGTGAATATGACTTTGGTATCTCTTATATCAAAGGAAAGGAGAATGTGGTGGCAGACGCTCTAAGCCGAAGGCCGAGACTTTTCTCCTTAATTCCCTTGGAGGTTGACTTGAGGGAAAGGGTACTAGGACAACTATTGGGCGATAGTTGGTATCTAAAAGTAACCTCAGCTATTCAGAATGGAAAGAAACAGGAATTGAAGTATGATGGGTACCATCTTGAGGAAGATGGATTGTTGCGGTATCAGGGAAGGATGTATGTTCCTAAGGAAGGTGATATCAGGAAAACAATACTTAGAGAGGCCCATAGATCACATTACTGTGCGCACCCAGGGGTGAAGAAGATGTATGCTGACATGAAGCAACTCTTCTTTTGGCCAGGTATGAAGATGGATGTAGTGGATTTTGTTTCAAAGTGCCTTGAGTGTCAACAAGTGAAGGCAGATCACCATCACCCGGCCGGTCTCCTACAACCGCATGATATTCCTATGACTAAATGGGAAGTCATTTCCATGGACTTCGTTGTAGGATTACCACTCACATCTCTGAGACATAATGCTATTTTGGTGGTAGTCGACAAACTGACCAAAAGTGCTCACTTCATTCCAGTCAAAGACACCTATGATGTGACAGATGTGGCAAGGGTATTCATAAATGAGATTGTACGTCTTCATGGAGTTCCTAAAAAGATAATCTCGGATAGAGACCCTAAGTTCACCTCCAGATTTTGGACAAGCATGCAGTCAGCATTAGGGACACAATTGAACTTAAGCTCAGCTTATCACCCCGAGACAGATGGACAGACTGAGAGGGTGAATCAAGTGATGGAGGACATGCTTAGGATGTATGTTATGGATCAACAGACACAGTGGGAGAAATATCTTCCTTTAGTGGAGTTTGCATACAATAATAGTCATCACAGCTCCATTGGTATGCCGCCATATCAGGCATTGTATGGGAGGCCGTGCAGGACACCACTCAGTTGGGACAGGTTAGAGGATCGAGTTTTAATTGGGCCTGAATTGATTCAGGAAATGGAGGAGCAAGTGATACAGATTAGGCAGCGGCTGAAGGAAGCACAGGATAGGCAAAAGAGTTACGCTGATGCACACAGATCAGATAGAACTTATGGAGTAGGGGATCGTGTATTTATTCGCATCAGACCAAATAAAAGTACCATTCGGTTTGGGAAGGGTACCAAGTTGTCACCTCGCTTTATAGGTCCATTTGAGATTCTTGAGAAAATCGGACCAGTTGCTTATCGTCTCGCGCTGCCACCCCACTTGCATAAAACTCATAATGTATTTCATGTTTCCGTATTACGACATTACATAGCTGATGAGACTCACAAAATTCATTGGAAGGAATTGCAGGTCTCGGACGAGGGAACCTTCAGGGTCGAACCATTACGTATACTTGATCGTAGGGTTCGACAGCTCCGTAGTCGCCATGTGGACCAAGTTAAGGTCCAATGGGACAAGTATAGCCCAGGGTCTGCTACCTGGGAGGATGCAGAGACCATGCGTCGAGATTTTCCCTCACTATTTTGACCATAACTTCGGGACGAAGTTTCCCGAAGGGTGGGTTTATGTAACGCCCATATTTTTGATTCAGCATATTTATTAGTTAGATACACCATACTTTATTTTCTTATATATTCTGTTGAACTCAGCTCGACTGAGTAAACTATATTGGACCTCGTTATATGATGTTACTCTGTTTTATGATTTCACCATAATTATGATGTTACTATGTTATGCGATTATGATGTCATGATTATCATATGATTTCCTTATTTTACGATTGCAGTATATGTTTATATGTTTTCATTAATGAAATGTGAAATATATGATTCGGTACGTGGATACCATCTTCTTATGTGAATTATTGAAATGTTATATGTATCTATGATGAGCTAAAAGGTTACATGAAATGAAATGATAACATGGATCAATTGGCGATCAATGGAAAATGCTTTCTATAAATTGTATTTTGCAAAACACTAACCTACAGGACACAAGGGCTATGGGATAGCCAGTTACTTGATCTGATACACATTGGAAAGGAAAAACATGTTTATACAGCAAACCTTAGCAGCCAAAATGAGGATACGATAACACAAACTGATAATCCCGATAGCAGCAAGTATGAGTTGATAAGGGCGTAGGCCCAGTATGTTGAGAGGGATGGATGTGTTTCCCACCCTATGTTTCCATGAGACCCGAGGTCGTGGGAGGGCCGTGCTGAGACACGCTCCCCATGTTGTTGTGATGACGATTGTCGGATGCCTGCTAGGGGAGGATAGGTCCGCTGTTCAGCCGACGCTATCGCTCTCAAGTTCTATGTGGTCAGATCGGTGAGTCTGACATCCACTGTTGTACTAGCAGAGGAAGGATAGGGAGGATGCTGGACGTAGGTTATGATGGGAGGATGTGTTAGTTAGCACTATTGGGGGGTTTAGTATTCCTTGATTCCGAGTTAGTGGAAGTAGGCACCCTTCCTGTACTTGATTGATTAAACTAATGTAAACATAAAGACAATGATGTTAAATCGTAAAGGGTTAACTGTTAAATAACCGAGGATGTTAAAGTAATTATACTATAGATTATGCTTGCTCTTCTGCATGGGGGTAGATACTATTGTTAGTTAGCAAGTATGCATAGGCGGAATGGGGTTTGTTTATAGTACATGTCCGACATGTGCATACACTGGCCATGCATGCACACCTTGTACGTGTACAATATTACTGGTGTATAACATACTTGTCATGCTTGAATAGTAGTATAAATGTCATAGATAACTCAGTTAAGGATACATCAATCAACTTAGGTAATGAATGGTTAGGTTGTCAATGTGTAAATAAGTGAATTAGTAATTATATGAAAACATTGTAATAATAAACTAAGACAAGTATCGTCAGTTAACATTGTCATAGAAGAACTGTTGTGAATAGGGTAATGATAGTGTCTAATTAATTAGTAAAATTGTTTAAAGCCCTCACAAGTGCTTTGTTTATAAGAACAAGGATGCTATGTTGATGATAGGGTACTCATGTGATAAACAAATAATTAAGAATGCTATGATTGATTCACCTTTTATTATTGTCAAAGGGTGATTTAATTATTATTATTAATTAATAAATGATATTCCAGCAACATTTATATCCCTATCGTAACAAATGCAATATAAGTAAGATTTAAAATATTGATTTATAAATTAATATTGTGTGATTAATTCCATTTCAAAAGTTAGCCATAATAAGATAATCATTTTTGAAATAAACGTGATGTGATGTAAAATGGATATTTAATTAATCAATGTTAATCTTGGAATTTAAAACTCAAGCTAAGTAGTCTCGACGGATAAGGTGGATCATTAAGACACATCATGTCCAAGTTAACAAGGGGCAACTAATTATATAATATTTTATTAATTACATTAACAACATTAAAATATCAAGGATGGCGGATAGACTTGTATTTAATGAAACTTGTCCCGAATGGATAACCTTGGGGTGATAATCCCCACCGTAATAAATATTTACGACCGTCAATCCAAAACCAACTAATTTTTCCATGAGAGTAATTAATTATACATTTTTATAAAGAACCGTGTATGAATGAACTAGTGATAGGGGTAAATGTTGAGGGGCTCGAGAGGGGGATTTTGGGGCGGTGGAGTAAGCCCAAGATATTCTCGAGGAAGGGAAATTATATAGAGGGGGAGAGCTTGGAGAAAGGGGAGTTTTTTTTGGATTAAGGGAAGAAAAGAAGTTTTGAGAACGGAAGATTGGGAGAACAGAAAGTTTGATTGGAGAACAGAAAAATTTTGAGAACGGAAGGAAACACTACTCTCGGGATTATCAGATTGTGGGCTCGGGGGCTTGGAAATCCTTTGATTTCCAAGGGCCAGCAAGATTATAGCTGGTTGGCAGGGTGGACACTTCAGTTTGGCTGTCTAAGGGGTTATACAACCTGCTACAACTTACGGTTAGCATCAGCATCAGGTAATTTCCGTTATTTACTATTATGCTAAAACTTACTGTAAACATGCATAACTTGCTAGTTACTGATTTACTGCTATTTACTGGTTTACTGAGTTGTGAAACATATTCTTATGCTAGAACATGATTATTGAAAATGAAATATTGATATGATTGTCTATTTTAAATTACGAATGTAAGGTTAGTAAAAACACGACAGTACACTAAAATTATTTAGGCACATAGTAATTCTTAGAAATTTACTTCCATAAACTGATAAAGTTTAAAATGTAGAAAATTAACCCTGAAATTTTACATAGTGCTCTGCTGTAAAACCAGAGCACTACATTCCACATATCTGGAATTGATGAACCTGATGCTGCTTGGGACAAGTCAGAATCTGTGTTTGGTAAACATAATGAAATTCGAGGTCACTAACTCGAAAATGAATTGATTTCTTTAAATCTAAGTGATTTTTCATGCATTCAATATTATTTATTTAAGTACAAAACTCTTAAACTCTTATGTTCAGAATGTAAGATTAAGAGGGAAGACAAACAATGCATTTATCATATTCTTTCAAAACTTGGACCTGCATATTTTGTTTTTGTATCTACATTTTACTCCATGAAATAATCCTTGAATGCAGCTAGCTATCAAGAGCCTAGTCTTGAATCCTTTTGTGATTCCTTGATTAGAGAGCAAGATAAACTCATCCATCTTGGAATAATCAACAATGCAGATACATCTGGGAAAGCATTATTGTCCCAATAGAAAAAAAATTCTAAGCCTCCTAAGAAACAAAATTTTCGCAATAATAAGTCAAACAAGGGTCCCAAACCCTCTTAGTCAGCTCCTTCTTTAAAAAATGACAAAGGATCCAAGCCAAAAGGCAAGAAGACTGAGCGTCATTGCAACTATTGTGGAAAAGATAATCATGATGAATCTAAGTGTTTCAAGAAGATGGCAGCCTTGGAAGCAGCAATGAAGAAGCACCACATCAGCCTAGATTCACCTTCAGAATCTACCTCTCACGGACATGCACTTTGTGCTTCTAGTTATTCTTATAGTGCATCTTCTTCTTCTACTTCAAATGAATGGCTCATTGATTCTAGAGCATCTTATCATATGGATAAGGATCAAGCCATCTTTTCTACTATGCATGAATGTAACACCAAACAAATATTTGTTGGTGATGATAGATCTCTAAGTGTTGTAGGAGCTGGAACAGTTCCATTAGATAATGGTCATTTCAGTGATGTACTATGTGTTCCAATAATTTCCTGCAATTTTTTATCAGTCTATCAGATCACTCATTCTGGTGAAGGTAAAACTATGACGTTTACATCTCACCAAGTTGTAATCAAGGATTTTAAAGATCCTCTACAGGTCCTACCTACCGGAATTGTTGATGATGTTACCAGTTTGTACAAGTTTAACAACTTTGGGTTATCACCTTTTCCTTCAGTTTTTATTGCTCATAGTGATAACTTGAGCAAACTTTGGCACGAGTGATTTGGCCACTTAAATTATCGCTCATTGCAACAACTATGTAAAAAAAATATGGTGACAAGTCTTCCTATGGTATCTTGTAGGGATGGTGTTTGTTCCAGTTGTGTACTCGAAAAACATCATCGGGTAGTTTTGACAAACGTGCCTCTTGGCACGCCTCGGTTCCCTTGGAGCTTGTGCATAGTGACTTGTGTGATCCTCTTCCATCTGCTTCCTTTTCTGGTTTCAAATATTTCTTAACTTTCATTGATGATTACACCAGACGCACTTGGGTTTATTTCCTAAAACTTAAGAGCGAAGTATTTAACATGTTCTTGGCCTACAAGGCCCTTGTTGAAAAACAATCTCGTCATCAAATTATTAAGTTAAGATCTGACAATAGAGGAGAATATGTTAACAAAAAATTCACTACTTTCTGCAGTAAACAAGGCATCCAACAACAACACACTGTTCCATATACACCACAACAAAATGGTGTAGCTGAGTAGAAGAACCGCACTTTAAAAGAAATGGTAATTGTATGATCCAATCTAAGGGACTAAGTCTTCAATTTTGGGTTGAAGCCATTAATTGTGCAAATTACATATTTAATCGCACCCCCACTAAAGCATTACAAGGTATCACACCAAAAGAAGCATGGAGTAAAACTAAACCTGATGTAAGTCACTTCCGTGTGTTTGGCAGTTAAGCATGGGTTCACATTCCGGATGAAAAATGGAAAGCATTGCAGCCTAAAAGTGAAAAGTGCATATTTGTTGGATATTCTGAAGATGTAAAAGGTTATAGACTTCTTCAACCACTTGATGTAATCATTAGAAGAGATGTTAAATTTGATGAAAATATCTTGGCCTGCGAGCGTAACTCGGTGATTGTACCATCTTTGGCCTGCGAGCCTGATTCGGCGATTGTGCCTTCTTCTTCTTCTTCCAACTTCCTTGACAGGTTTCCAACTCCAGTTTCTAATGATGACAGTGAGGATGAAAATCCACCTCCGCATGCTCATGTTCCTTCAGGTCCACCAGCACAAGTGCTTCCTCGATGGGTCTGTTCAACATGTGAAGCAGCTGGTGATCTTGCCGGTGATCTTAGAGATCAACGTTGAACACATTCTCAGTTTCAACGAGCCTCTTCTCTTTTGGCTCAAGTTTCCGAGAATCATGATCCAGAAACCTTTGCAGAAGCTTCAGGAAATCTAGATTGGGATGCAGCTATGGATGAAGAATATCGTTCCTTAATGGCGAACGATACTTGGGATCTTGTACCTCTTCCAAAAGGAAGAAAACTTATCAGATGTAAATGGGTCTATAGAACTAAGTATGCATCAGATGGAAGTGTTGAAGGAATTAAGGCAAGGTTAGTTGCCAAAGGGTTTTCCCAAGTTGAAGGGATTGACTACAATGAAACCTTTGCTCCTGTCGCAAAAATGAACTTCATCTGCCTTGTTCTTTCCCTTGCATCCTTACACAACTGGGAAGTCCATCAAATGGATGTCAAGTCTGCCTTCTTACATGGTGATTTACAGGAGGAAATTTACATGGAACAACCTCTTGGATATGTTCAGAATAACTCTAGCCTTGTCTACCGCCTTAAGAAATCCTTATATGGCCTTAAGCAAGCTCCTAGAGCTTGGTATACCAAAATGGATAACTTTCTCCTTGACACTGGTTTTTCTAGATGCCAGTCTGACCCCAATGTCTATACCAAGAAAGTAGGAAACCATCTCATCATACTTGTTCTATATGTTGATGACCATATTCTTAGTGGTAGTGACCCTAAGCTTATAACCCATGTGAAAGCCAGTCTTAAACAAAATTTTGAAATGTCAGACTTAGGAAATTTGCATTATTTTCTTGGTCTCCAAGTCCTGCAAACCAAAGAAGGAATCTTTCTTTCTCAGTCTAAGTATGCTCGTGACCTTCTTCATCGCTTTCACATGGAAAATTGTACACCAGTCCCTTCTCCCTTCCATTCTGGAGTCAAACTTTCTACCACTTGTACTTTACCTGAAGTCGATGCCACCTTGTATCGTCAGCTTGTTGGTAGTCTCTTATACTTGACTCATTCCCATCCTAACCTTTTCTTTTCTGTTGGTCGTATTGACCGTTATATGCAGACACCTCATGAAAGTCACTGGAAAGCAACTAAAAGAATACTTCGATATATTCGAGGTACAGTTTAGTTTGGGATTCATTACAGTACAGGGGGGAAACCTTTGTTGGTTGGTTTCACTAATTCAGATTGGGCCGGTGATCCTGATGATCGAAAGTCTACTGCAGATTATGTTTTCAGTCTAGGATCTGGACCTATCACTTGGGCTTGTAAGAAACAACAAGCTCTTGCTCTTTCTTTAGCGGAAGCAGAATATCAAGCTGTAGTTAATGCCAGTCAGGAAGCTTTATGGCTTCGACAGATCCTTTCAGAGTTCAGATTTGAGCAGCAACAACCTACTCCACTTTGGTGCGAAAATCAAAGTGCCATCAAGCTTGCCAAAGATCCAGTTCTACATCAACGCAGCAAACACATTGAGCTACATATGCACTTCATCAGAAATCTTGTTCATGATCGTGTTCTTGAAGTGCTCTTTTTCCCTACAGATGATCAAGTTGCAGACATCTTCACCAAGTCTCTTACAGAAGCGAAGTTTTCTAAACTTCGATCTATGTTAGGAGTTCAGGAACTTGTCATTAAGGGGGGATAGGCTCTAATGCCTCCTTCCTTCTCCTAATAGTGTCACTTTTGTAAATCCTTCAATCCTATCCCAAGTTGTTCTTAAGGGGGGATGTTAGGATATTTAGACACTTAGGAGTTAGTTAAGATCAACTTGTGTAATATATCCGTTAGGGAAAGTGTGTTTCTTTAGTATGCATTAGTATGCATTTGTAAATACTTAATCCGACAGTCACGATATGTTTCCGATATATATTGATCCGACGGCTCAACTTCTCTTATATCATACCTACCCTTGATCCATGGCTTAACACCTGATTGGTCCATGATCTCTATTTAAAGAGCATGGAGGGTCATTAGAAAGTTGATCGATTATGAGAAGCTCATTTGTAACTTTCTTTATTTGCATAATAAATTGTCTCATAGAAGCTATTTGGCTGGGGTCATGGAGTGTTTCCCTCACGAGGGTTAAACCACGTCAAAACATCAGTGTATCAATCTGTGATCTATTTGTGTGAAGTGGTTGCTCTAGGTGTTTGGTCTTTTGGGAGTACCCTATGTACCCGAACACTTGAGGGATGCAAAGGTGACAAGTATGACAAACATGGAAAGCATGACAAGTGTTTATGACAAGCATGGAAGAAGGACATGGCAAGCTAAGGACAAGACAAAGACAAGTGACAAGCAAGCAAGCTTGATGACTTCTCAAGCATGTTGTTTGATGACATGGAACATGACAAGGAGGACATGCTTGGTGACAAGAAGGATTGATAACTTGGTGACATGGAGGACAATGAATTAGAAAACATAAGATTAGAGGACAAAGAAAAGATGATGAGGTGTACAAGGAAGATGTGCGGGCATTTGGAAGGCCCCTTGCGGGCATTTCAAAGCACCATTGTGGGCATAATCAAAAGGACCCTGCGAGCATTCTTTGAAGCACCCACTGCAGGAATTTGTGGTGTATTGCGGGCATATTGATAATGGCCTACGGGAATTTACATGAGACCATTGCATGCATAATCCAAGACCAATACAGGCATGTGTTGATTGCCCTTGCGGGCATCAAAGTGGAGTCCACTACAGGCATCTTAAGGTCATATGTGTATCTCACATTTAATATTCTGAAAGGATAGAAGGTGACATGGCATGGCCATAATTAAATAAATCATATTTGATCTACTTAATAATCTTAATGATAAAACTATAAATAGAAGACAAGAGTATAAATAGAAGACAAGTTTCATTTTTAAGGAAGCAATGTGTGAAGATTTTGGGAGATTGAGGAGAGCTTGATGAATATGGTTGTCTATTATTGTCATTGATGACAACATTAATGGAAAATTTTAAGCTTGAAGAACACATGGCATAAGGACATGGTAGAAAAGGTTGATTTGGTGGACAAAGTGATGGGCAATGGAGCCATTGGCACACCTATTGAGCCAAGAGTCAAATGACCCAAACTGTGGTCATTTGAAGATGATTTGGACAAGGAGAGTACATGGCAAAGATAACTTGGATGAAATGGTGACAAATGGAAAAGCATCAATAACAAACATGGAATTGGTCAAGCACAGGAAGAGCAAGCAAGCATTGGATGGTAGTCTGAGGATGAAGGACACAGCGGGCATCACCAAAACCCCAGTTGCGGGCTCATCATTGGTCAAGTAAGAATGAAATATTTTGGAAATTTCTCTCCCATTTCTATAATTATTAGAGGTCTAGGATGCCTAAAGTGAACATGAACAAATGTTTCTAGTTTTCTTAGGTTTTCATGTTTTATAAGGTTTCATTTTTGTTTGGTTGGATTATATGAATGTATAGCTCTCAAATAATTTAGACAATATGATAAATACAACTGTAAAATACGATGATAATATGGTAATTACTCAGTGCTAATTAATTTGTAATTACTGAACACAAATTACTCGTAATAGGATCTAATTATTCAAAGTAAAGAAGTTACCTATGTGTATGGTGTTGCAATCTTCTTTGTCGTTGCCATGGCTTGGCCGAGGTCAAAGGAACCGATGTCCTCCCACCTTCCCTGAATAACTGCACATTAAAACAAATAAAGTCAACAATGTGTAATTCAAAGTTAAATATATTAAAGAATACGATATCAAATAAAATACAACAAATACTTGAACATTAAATAAAACAATAGCTAACCTGATCCATGTAGCTCCCTGTGGCATGCTGCTGCATAGGACCAGGGAAAGAATGACCATAGTGAGAACAATGATGTGTCGTTGTTCCAGTAGAAATAGAAGGCCCCACCTGGGTTCCACCTGTACCTAGCATGTCCCGGCCACCACCCATATATGGTGCAGCTGTGTCTGTCTGATCAATGTCCTCCCAGCTCTATGAAGACATAGCCACAAATGTGGTATGTCTAAGAAAATGATGTGTGGCACGCCTAACTGAGTCATCAATCTCATCTAGGCTGCTACCAAACCCGGGTGGCTGAGGAGGGGGGGTTTGGCTCTCTCCTAGGTGCAGGAGGTCCTCTAAGTGGGTTGAGGTGGGCCTAAGGTCGATCTTGGGCAAAGCCAAGATTGACACCCCTAAACTAAGTGATGTCAAAATAGTTGACATGGTATCCTAGCTCAAACTCAACCCACAATTTTCGAAGGAAATACTGTGGGACCTCCAAATTGTTGCACGGAGGCCTTTCAAACACCATGAACCATCTCTTTCTCCAGTTATCTCTCCATGGCTGGTAAATACACCATTCCATGCAAACCCATCTCCTCCTCACATCTGGAGGCTTTCTTGTCGAGGGAACTATGAATTTGCTATACAACTGGGCTTTGGTGATGTTGAGGTCTTTTATCTGTTCTTTGGACATCCCAGTGGAGTAGTGTTCCCTCATTCGAGCCATGTATTGGCTCAGATTTGTGATCTCCCTATGTGCAATGTTGATGGATTCAATAATGTTTTGCAATGATGAAGCCAAGGAAACCTGAGAGGGTTCCTTGGTGCTCTTCAATTCATCACTCAGTACCCTTAATTAATTTAAATCTTGGTGTAATTGGTCTTCAGGGTTTTCATTCGGTTCATTGTTCGTTCCAATGTTGTCTTCTGAAGGTCGGGTTTCATTGGTTTCATCTGATGGTTCAGGTGTGTTTGTCATCTTGTTAGGTGTTTATGGCCTGCAATGAAATTTTTTTGTTTTGTTAATGGATTGTATTTTTTTTTAAATTCAAATTCAAATGGAAAACAACCAAAGAAAACAAAAAACAACAACAAATGAATGCTTCGTTGTGCACCTACCTGGAGACAACGTTGGCAAGGTGGTGGAGGTGTGAATTGGTGGCAAATTCAGAGCTCACGGGTTCTCCAAGATGCGTTTTCAAGGGTGCTTGTTTGGCCTCCATGCGCTCACGGGTTTGTTGAAAATGACAAACCAGTGAGCTCTATTTTTTTTTATAAACAAATAGGTGCGCACACTCATCATCAACGCGTGTGCACCATTTTGTGCGTACATGTTAATAATGCGTGTGCGCACCTTTTGTTCACATTTTCTCAACCACATGGACATTTGGCATTGCCGAAGCCATGACACATGTTCACATTTGGAAGCGCGTGCGCATCGCTTTTTTTTCTCGCTCACGCGCTGCTGTTGCAGACTTTTTGGGTTCCAGCTTCGTGCAGGTACCTGTGTATGTGAGAGCTCTGTAGCCTTTGTGATTTTTCATAGTGTTTGTTCGAAGGAGGAGGGGCCCGATCTAAGAACAGGTATTTCATGTTTGTGTGTGTTTATATATTAGTGAATATGTGGAATGATTGTTTGTCATTTTATATTTAATTTGTATTTGTGTTCTTTGCATATAGTTGTTGAGAATGAGTGAATTTATAGTTTTGTTGTGCAACTCATTATTATTAATTTGTGGTAGAAATATTTACTCTATGTTATGCATTTCCCATATTAGAATTATTAGTTTCATGCTTTAATTTTGCAATGTGGTCATCTGTAGTTTGGTATAAATATTTACATTGTTTTGTGCATTTCCCATATTAGAATCATTCCTTCATTAGTGAATTACTAGGAATAGACCTTTCAGCCCTTTGTAATGCACCTGCCACTTTTCAAAGGCTTTTTCTTGGGATCTTCTCTGATTTCTAATCCATGAGTGCGTTCAAATCTATTTGGATGAATTCATAGCTTATTGCCAAACATTTGAGGAGGCCTTGGATAACCTTGAGAAATTCCACATGTTACTTACTGAAGGTGTTTTCCTTGGGCACCACATTTTCGATGCAGGTATCAAGGTGGAACCAAAAAATAGCAAGGTAATTTTAAATCTTCCAATCCCTAAAACTCAAAAAGAGGTACGTAGCTTTCTTGGACATGTTGGTTATTATTGTCGTTTTATCGATCCATTCACTAAACTTGCATCTAATTTATTTCCATTACTTTCTAAAGATGTAGATTTTACCTGGACTAATGACTTCCAATCTATTTCTACAACACTAAATGAATGTTTATCAGAAGCTATAGTTTTGAGGGATTCTAACTGGTATCTACCTTTTCACATTTCCATAGATGCATCAGACATATCCATTGGTGCAATACTTGGACAACAAGAAGAATGGAAGTCATATGCTATCTACTTCATTAGTAAGAACTTGTATCCTATTGAAATCAGCTACACATTAAATGAGAAAGAATGCATTGATGTTGTTTAATCCATCAATAAGTTCCACCACTATATAACTGGGAATCAAGTCTTTGGACATACAGATCACTCAACCATTTTATATTTAATGAATAAACCTATCACAAATGGTAGAGTGACTAGGTGGTTATCGTTGCTACAAGAATTTGATTTCACCATCATTGATAGGCTTGAGAGGGACAATGTTGTTGTGTATTTCCTCGCTATACTTACCAATGATGGTGAAACTATACCTGTAGAAGATAGATTCCCTAATGAACATATTTTGCGATATTTTCTAATACTCCCTAGTATGAAAATATTGATAATTATTTGGTTGTAGAGAAGCTTGCAAGCCATCTTTCCCCCAAAAAAACAATGTATTATTAGACAAAGTGCTAGGTACTTCTAGATTGAGGGTTATCTCTTTTACACAGGGCCATATTTTGTGATCTGAATTTGCATAACAAAAGATGCAATCCATGATATCCTCCAGAATTTCCATGATGAACCTTGTGGAGGGAAATTTTGCAACAAAATAATATACCATAAGGTTTCATGATTGGGATACTTTTGTCCCAATATATTTTGGGATGCCAATAAGTAGGTGAAGGGTTGTGATAGTTTCCAAAGGATGGGATGACCAAGGAAGGCTGAAGAGATTCCACTTCAAACTCATCTTGTGATCAATCCTTTTGAAATATGGGTGTTAGACTTCATGGGGAAAATTAACACCCCATATCATCAAAAGGTCCATATCCTAGTATGCACAAACTACATCATAAAGTGGTTGTAAGAAAAATCACTTCCCAGGTCTACAGAATAGGCCATGTCAGATTTCCTTTATGAGGAAATCTCCATTTTCTTTAGGGCACCTTGAGAGATAGTCACATATGGAGGGTCCTAGGTATCTTCCTAATTGATTCAAAGACTCACTCGAAAATTTTGGATTCAACGTAAGGTGACTTCACCATATCATCCTCTGGATAATGGATAGGTAGAAAGTACTAATAAAGTGTTGGAATCAATATTCACAGAAACTACGTGAATCTACTGCAAAGACTGGGATGTTAGACTACCTGAAGCTCTTTGGGCCTATAGAACTACTTGTAGGAATAATACAGGATTCACCCATTACAATATTGTTTATGGTAAGAATGCTATTTTTTTATTGAATTTGAAATCAAGACACTTAGAACTGCTTTATAGGTTGATTAGATCTTACAAAAGCAGAACAACACCGCTTGGACTAGCTGAATGAGTTAGATGTGTTCTAGAAATTTTCTATCTGGAAAAACTTAATCGTTTAACAACATCGACAAAAATGGCGTGATAAGTTTATCAAGAAGAAAACATTTGAAGTAGGGCATTGTGCCTTTCTATATGACTCGGGGTTTAAAGAATTCAAGGGGAAGTTATGCATAATATTGTTAGGTGCTTATGAAGTGGATATAGTATTTGAAAATGGTACTGTCAAGTTTAGAACCATTGACGAAATTCAAAATCCTGCTTTTGTTAATTTTTCATCATTTAATTCAATAGATCTAGGATCTTAACTGAACAAATAACATGTACAACATATCAAGCATAAGAGACAAGAGACAAGAGAAACAAAACATTTCACTGGGGAAAACCAAGAAGGTGAAAAACCTCGCAACTTCCTCAGAGATAGGATAAGCATCAATACAAGGATCACAATGATCAAACCCAAGAGATAGATATCTTCAGTAGCATGCTCCTCCTCCACTTCTGTGCACCCTCCTCTTCTCTCACTAATGCGAAGTGAGTGAATAATAGAATGTGTAAAATGAGAGAGACACACTCTCTATTATACACTAACTTGAATTGACCTTTACTCAACTAGGCCTGCCCCAACTTAACCACTTAACATAATGCTAACTGGGCCGACCCATCTAGGGTGCTATAATAACCCTTTGACCAAAATGACTCATACAGGGCCGACCCCATCAAGTATAAGTTACGACACTTACAATATAACTTGCGACACTTGCAAGTACACATGACGACACTTCCAATCGGAGGAATAATACATCTCCATTGGGGATACAATAAAGTACATATACAACATACAAGTGAATATCTTCCGAAGTTACAAATACATCAACATCTTTCTCATGGACATCGATTGATACTATATCAAAAACCATTGGCTAGAGAATCTTTTGTTCATCGAGTTGTTGTTTCAAATTTATAGAATTTTGTTGAAAAGGATTTTCCATATGCATCAACAAAAATATGATTTTTTTTATGTTGATTTGTGTAACATCCCTACCATGTAAATTTACTCAATTTTCGTGAAATTCGAACCTTGGACTAGTGAAACCCCATGTATCCCAAATGATCCCAAAGGCTCTTGAATTCTGTCCGGAAGGGATTGAGGAGTATTAGGACATCCTAATGCATCTATTGGACACCCATTTACTGATTAAATACATTCATGGCTTTCATTTCTCAAGAAAGAATGAAGGAAAAAAACAATAGTGATTTCGATGTTAAAACCCCACTAGTCTATGACCTTTTTGGCTTCCCAAACACTGTACGAACTTCCCTAATTTATGAAAAGAGACTTTTATTTTATAAATGAACCCAAGGGAAACTATAATGCAACATTTATCAGGTTCTATAATCTGTTATCACTCCCATCAAACAGAATGTTGTGAGACATATAGAAATTGCTTGGAAAAAGTTAACAATGGACATGAAATTTGTTTCACAAAATTTAATCAAAGGCCCAAGGTACCTTCATATAGTATTTGGTGATAAAAATTACATTATAGGATGCTCGAAACATCAGCAAAAAATCAGAGAAATTATTGTAAAAAACAACTATGAAACTACTCCAAAAAGTCCATATGAAAGTATCGAGGAAACTAACTTGAATTAGTGGTTTGCTTGGAATGTTTACATGAAAGACTAGGATTTCATGCTATGGCTCAAATGTGGAGCTAAATAAAGTGGCATACATCATATGTCATAACAATGGAGTCACAAAATAATCCTCCACAAATTTTATACAACTATGAGTGCGCCATCAACACTAGAACATGGACATTGAGAGAAGATTGTGAGAAGAGATAGTGGAGAAAGACACAATAGATGAACTCGAACTGTAGAGAGAATCAAACCTGAAAAAAAAAAAATACCTTCATTAATATCTTATAAGAGTTTTGAATGTCCTATCCTCCAACCAAATTGGACAGGGATCTTTCACCTTCGAACCTGGTTCAATAGAAGGGAAGGTAAACACCCAGCGTTCAAGGACAAGCTAATCTCTCCAAGAGTGCAAAACAAAAATGATCCAAAAACTGCTCTCCTTCCTCATCCTCCTATTTTATTAACCTCAAGTGGACTCATGAACTCTAATTCCCTCTAAGGGACTCACTCAACTTGAATTGGTGATAGATTCATTCATGAGACACTTGTCCACTTCTTCCTTGCACTCCTCTTTCCCCAATTCGAATTGGGAACCTTGGACAACCATAACTCCCTCTATGCACCCTCTTGGTGGCTATTTTTATCCCTGATATGTCATATTTTTCATAGGTCTGAAATCAAGTCTGAATTTGTAATATTTTTCATATATTCCTTCATGATTGTTGTCATAGATGCCATGGAATCTAGCTACAACTGTCACAATTTCCCTATAATGCCTCTTCCTCTTCCTTGGGAGTTACTCTTCCACTCCAAGTCAAGCGTCCTTGATTCATTCCATGAAAATTTCCTCTTCACCTTCCCCAAGTATGTTAACCTCCACCTTGCACTCAAATTGATGTGAGAATGATACCAAGTGTAGTGGGGAATCTTGCCACTTTGTGGGTCCCACACCCTCTTATGTACCCTCGTGACCCAATGCCACCTTATTTTTATTTTTATTATTATTTATTTGACCCAATTAATGTGAATTTGGAAGTCTAAGTTCAATTTGGGTCTTATATCTCCCTTATTCCAAGTTTTAATGCTTCCACCCCAACCTAGGGAACTAGTAGGTTAGTGGAATTTTTCCTCCATGAAAATTTATTTGGATGGGGACAATAAAATTTGACCTAAATAATAATAATAATAAATTTCCGATAGTGAAAAAAAAATGGAAATTGTAGAACTAAGTGGTACTAGAAAACCAATTTTTGGTTCGTACCACTAGGCATAAAAATAAAAATAAAATCTGGTTGTGAAAACCTCATTGGGGCACAATTAGACAAACATTACTTGAAAAATAGTTTTCTAGTGAGTGATGTTTGCTTTAAAAAAAGAGAAAACAATTTCTTCAAAAATGCATCTTCACACGAATTTATCTTTCAGTCCTGACATTGCTGCAAATCATTCTCATCACTATAGATCAATTTCATTGTTGCAAAACATTTTGGTTGCAGAGCAATTTGTTTGCAAATCATTCTTATTATTGCAGATCATTTTCATTATTGTAAAAACTAAATTCTATAGAACAATTTTATTGTAGACAATTCTTATTACTTCAAATCATTTTCATCACTGCAAAACATTTTGTTGCAGAACATTTATTTCTCTAGATCATTTTTATTGTTGAAGGCCAATATTAGAGAACCAGTGTTTCCATGAAGAGATGTCTTATGTTTTTATTTCCGCAAGGAACTACCATCAAACACATGCAATTGAAGATGGGATTTCAAAGCGAAAATAACTCCTAGTTTGTTTCTCATGACATCTTTCCTATTTTAGCTTCTCTCAATTAGGTAAGAATAGGTATTTTTCCTCTCATTTTTTCATTTCAAAATGTGGAATGTGATTATGGTATACCTATATCATATCATGAGTGTTATTTCCGGGGATTGGAAAATATGTTGATATTTAAATATTTAAAATATTTTATTTTCTTAATAGTACATAAAGATAGTATTGAGCTAATAGAACATACACAATTAAGAACAAATATTAAACACGTACACAATAAAGTACAAATACTTTCAACTTTCAGGTTTATATATAATTAAAAAATAATAATTTAATAGTGTAAAAAAATTTTACACAAGCATCATCAAAACTGATTTAAAATAAAAATAAAAATAACAATATGCTTTATTGAAGTTTGAATTTAATGTTGAACTAAATTGTAGCACCCCCTTCCTTCTTGATAGTTATAAATTGTTCATCACAATATAATAGTTATGGCTTTCATCATAATATAATAGTTATGGCTTTCCATAGAGGGCTGGAACAATATCAATGCATTCTTGAGTGCTATAATAAGAAATGCATTGGAAATGACTCAACATATGATGAATGAAAATAATGGAAACTATGCCTATGTTCAAAATTAAACAAATATAGATGCACAATGCATTGAGAATACATATTTATTACACAACATATGAATTAAATTGCAAAAATGAAAAGAAAACATTACACATTTATATTTCACAAAAGATGGTCCATGAAACTAACTATATAAGAGTGATTCACCACCGAATGATAACCATGTATTGCATATGCCACATAAAGCTCGGCTATGAGTCTAACGAGGGAAAAAAACAACCAAGAGGTTGTATGCTCACTTATGGTGTATCCAATCTACTCATTTCACTTATGGTGTATCCAATCTATTCATTATGGAGTAATCTAGGAACCTCATCTAACCCTAAAGCAATCATGCAACTGTCTTCCGATGGCATACACTACACTTGGAAACTGATGTTTCCTTTTTTTGTTTAACAATCCCTCTACAATCTATTTTCCACAATAGTACTCTTTAGTATAGGAAGAGGAGTCCATTATATTGATTTCCTTCTAGTAATAACTTTATAGGGTAATAATAGGTTCCAAAACAATTAATAAGAATTTCTAAAGACCCTAGCACCTATGCTTACATATTTCTAGCTATCTATTTTCCAGGGCCTGTGAATCACACCTCAAATTGCTACTTTTGGTTATATTCAAATTTGGACTATGGATTTACTATGATAACGTAGTCTGGAACCAGAACTAGCTAACTTGATGAAGAGAAATGGAATCATCCACAAATTTCGATGAAGTTGGGGGATTGAAGGAAGGAATCTCATGCTTTTTCCAAAAATGAGTGCACTTTTCCCATTGCCCATAATTACATAATTATGTGTGATAGGATTCCCTCACTAGCCTCTTCATTCATTCATGATTCGACTTTCTAAGTCAAAGGTGATGAATGGGATTCATTAAAGGCGCATGATGGAAACGATGAAAGTTCCTAAGATGACACTTATAGTCAATAGAGGCTTACCTTCCCATGTCCCCCAATCATATTCCTCTCTTTTGGACTCAAGGTCCCCTTAAATTATTTATATATATATATATATATAGTATTTTTGTATACTTTGTTTCCCCATCATACCTGTTTTGGGGGGTCATTTTCCAGGTTTTCCCATTTTGGGAACTTGGATAAGTTTACACATTTCATGCAACTTAGAAGCAAATGAAGAGCCAACTCACCAAGGCAAGTAATTCAAATGGAGATAAACGAGTTGGATTAATAGTAATGCATAGGATTTGATGAAGAGACTACCTAGCAAGTGCAACAAAACATTTGGCGAATGGCGCAAACATAGCCCAAAATATGCACAGAGTGTGAACAACAATTGGCACAAAGTGAATTGAAAGGCATCTCAGTTTATTCGTTGGATACCAAATAGTTGAAAGGGAATTCAATAAAACTCGAATGCAACAACCTTTGAAGTTGGGCCATTGCTCTGGTAATTGATTCAAATGCAAAGTGGTTTATTTTATAGGCCAACAAAAGATTTGAGAGTTAAATGCAATCACATAAGAAAATTATTACAAGTCAATTCAAATTATTTGATAAGATGTAAACTATAAATATGCCAATGTTTGGATTTGGAACACACATTCCATCAAAGCAATTCAAAAGAACCATTTATTAAAAAACAGTACCTCCTGGAAACATCATTATCGAATGATTTCAAAATATGTGGGAATGCTCTTTGAAAACTTGTCCATAAAACAATCAACACATTTTCAAATAAGTGAATGTCACATATTTGAAAACTTGCTAATAAAATTATCAATGATTTTCAAAGCTGTAAGCATCACATCTTTGAAAATGTCTCGATAGAACTATCGAGAGAAATGAAAAGACAATCTAATGTATCTTTCAAATGAGTCTGATAATCCCAGTAGGGTGATTTCAAAGATGGAAAAATGACATATTTGAAAACCTACCAATAGAATGATTGGCATGTTTTCAAATATGCAAGAGCACATCTTTTGAAATTCTCCAATGGAACTATCAACAATAAATCAAGGATAATCTTTTGAATCATTACGATAGACATATGGGGAGGGGTGGATACATGGGTTTGTAATATTGGATAGCCTCGATGTATTATCGAGAGAGTTTGTAAAAGACCCCCAGAGAACTTTAAGCATGCCTTGATAGACCTATCAAGGGTCCTTGAAAGGTACAAAAGCCTACGTCTTTGAAAAAAATTTGATGGGCCTATGAGGGTGTTTTCAAAGATGCACACAAGTGTATCTTTTAAAACCTCCCAATACAATTATCAGGATGATTTCAGAAGACAACACCTCCATAAGATGAAGCCATGTTGATAGCACTATAAGGGAAATTTCAAAGATGTAAAAGATCCATCTTTGAAAATGCCCTGATATAAACATTGGCTTGTTTCCAAAGATGTAACCACACATGTTTGAAAAGGCCCCAATAATCCTATTAGGAGTCACTAAAAGATGTGGAAACACCCTTTAAAAAGAGAACAATGCAATAAAATAGTTAACGGACTTCAAAATAAGTAATCAAGGCTCCAAAGCAACAAAAAAAAAACTGTGAGCTAGCAAAGTTAAAAATTTGAAGCCAAAAGTAAGACTTGCTCAACAAGAATACAAATCAAAGTGAAGATCTCCAATATTACGAAAAAAGAAGTCTTGAATCAAAACCCAAAGATAATTACATCATGCACTATCCCTTGTAAATTCTCAACAAAATTCATGCAAACCCAACATTAAAAGTAAAATCAAAACAAACAAACCAAAAGATGGAACCCTTTTGTGAACTGGGGGTTTGTTGAGACCTTGATACCATCACAACCTCCCCAACGCCAACACAGGGAGGAGCCTTGTTCTATCCCTAAACAACCTAGGTCTATGAGTTAACATGCATTCCATTTCCCTATTTAAAGATTAGTTATTGAGATTGAATCTAATGTTGTTTGTTCTTGGGGTGTAGAATTTCAATGTGTAAGCAATTACTTAGTGGGAGAAGAGCTTCTTGCAATTTGTTTTGGCCACCATTTGTTTGAGAATCAAATTCTCAAATTCCACCTCCAAGAATCCATATGAAAGGGTATGCACATTTACTTGACATTGTTCCATCAATTTAGCAAAAAATATAGATTTGGGATGCCAATAAAACTAGGTCATGAGAGAATTAACATGTTTTCAAGGACTAGACCTTAATCTTTGGCATTATCAATTCAAAATATGTTTTTTGTTCAATCCACAATCAAAGCTATGTGGAGATCCTTCATCAAGGCCTTGACTTGTCCTCACTAGTTCTCAATCAATTCCTGCATATTTCATCTAGGTGGTGATGGAGGATAAGGTGTTGGTTTGGAAGAGAGATCCCACAAGCATTGTGGATTTAAAGGGACCCATAGAGGGGGGAAGTGATTGTAGGTATTAAAGGTGTGAGGGAATGGGTAGAGAAGAGAGAGAAGGTGTGATATTAAGGGGAATCACTCATAAGAGGAGGAAGGGAGGGACAAAATAGGGTGAAGAGAAAAAGTAGGGAGGAAGAAAAGGCAGAGGTGGACGTGGGTGTGATCAGGAAAGCGAGGGGGTAGATGCACGTGGTGAAGGATATGAGGGAGTGCTCTGGTATATGGAGGGCATGTTAGCTAGGCAGTGGCTACCATGAGATCCACCAATAGAGATAAAATGGATTTGATATTGTTAACATTTGCAAACCAATGAAAAAAAAATTAGATGGCGAGGGAAGGTACTATGTCACCTTTATAGATGAAACTTCTAGAAATATTTTCATTTACTATATGAGGAGAAAGATAGAAGATATGAAGATATGATGAAACAAGGGGTCTATCCTATTTAAAGGCATTTACATATTGTTAATATTTATCTATATTTTGTCAACAACTATTTTTAGCATTCTTCTTCGAGGGATACTAAATTAAGAACTTAAGTCTATTTCCAAAGTTTACAATAAACTTTAACTTCAAGATATTTTGTAAAATGACTTGAATAAGGTTGAATAAGAATATTCAAAACATTCAAATAACAAAGCTATGTTAATCAATAATTCAATAACACGAAGACATAATGAATAAATGCAATAGTTGGAATGTCAATCTTGACGCATATTGTTATTTATATCGAATATTTTCAAAGTATTGAGAATTATCCTCTTGGATGCAAACGTCTTGTGTGAGAAAGGAGACAAAACCTCCTTTGAATCTATTGAAAGAAACATCACAAGGATATCCAACCAAGAGCGCAAAGCACATCCCAAACGCACTTGGCTAAGTTAGAAAGTAGATGAAAACCCTATGCAGGGTGTTGGCTTGTTGTACAATAAATCATTCTCTTGTGTGTGAGGAATTAAATGGAATGGTTCTATATAAAAACGATGGTGGGGAGAATTCATCTATGAGCCTCGAATGATTTCCGGGTCTAGTGAATAATACAAAATATGGTATGCTGATTGGTGATGTTTTTATTCCCCATTCTCCTTGTTCGAGCTTAGCAGAGGGCAAGCAGAGAGTAGTTGTTGAGGATAATGTAGATATATGCTCCAAGTATTCATCACCCCTTAAGGAGGAAATTTTGAAAGGAAAAGTTTTAGGTTGGTGAACCTTTGCTTGGTAAGATTACTGATCCCTTTCCACTTTTATTTCTCCACACTCCTCCTTCAATCAGCCTAGAAAAAAGGGTGAATTTGATGTCATTTATCAATATAATTTTAAGGGGGGAGTTAAAAATGTAAATTCCAACTCCAACACAAAGGTAACCCTATCAATTGAAAAGGAAGGAAAAACTCCATGTCTCTCATGATTTTGATCCTTTGTAATTTGGTTTGCATTTTCCCAAAGTGGTTCCATAAATAGATTCCCAGGAAACTATAAAAGGAGTGGGGGACACTATCTACTATGATCTCAAAAGGGTAAAGAGAAAGTAGACGACCTACTATCTAGAGCATGTTAATGAAAAATTTAGCGTCCATATGATGGCATGCACAAATCAACTACTAGATTGGTACAACTCAAGGATTCTTCCCCAACATGTCACTACCATCATGACTCCTTCTCTCTTTAGGAATCATATTCCTAAAGAGAGAACGAGTCTTGACTCTTCATGGTAGTGACACACTGGGAAAGAATCCTTGAGTTGTTCCAAACTAGTAGTCGATCCATCCTTGCCATCAAAGGGCTGCTAAATTGTTCTCTAAGGAGAGGTTGTTGAGGTATTTTTGGCCAATGCTTTGCTTGGAGAGGGTTTTATCATCATATTTTATTATTCCATGGATGTATCTTGTACACTTGTCATGATATGAGGGTTTATTGTAGCCTTAAGGAAGAACGTTTTTCCTCCTATGGAATTTACTCATGCATATTTTATTATTTTGCTTGTGAGGATTTTTTATCCGAAATACATTGTACTCATTTCTATTGATTCCCTATTTCTCTATAAAAGGAGAAGGTCTCTTCATTTATAATTTTGACTTGGAGATTCATGTTAATGGAATACTACATTTTTTGCTAAGGCAATTTTCCTTTACGGATCATTTTCTTGGTATAATGTGATTTTCGGCTTACTTTCCATGGTTAAACTAGATAAACTCCAACAATTATTAAGGTAAGTGATGTTGAATTTGTTTCATGCATGAAAAATAGTATTGGATTGCCAATATCCTCTTTGGTTAGGTAAGAGGTAGATCCCAGGTGTGAATTGCCAATAACCTTCTTTCTCTATGTTATGATTTTTACCTCACGCATGATTTATCTATTTGATGTTCCTAACTTGTTTAATTTGGAGTGCCAATAACCTCAACAAGTTGTGGAGTGATGCATAGATTGGATACTTGGAGGGGCGTTTGACTCTATTTCCCATTAAAATTTCAACAAGGCACTTGGTATTCACAAAAAACATCCTCATGGGTTCCACTTGACACATAACTCTCATTTTCTTATGAAAAGTTTCCCTTTCTTCCAAGTAGTTTCACTTTGTAGCTTAGTTGAAAAGCTTAGCCTAGCTTAGATCTTTAATTGGAGGAAGCCCTAGGTGCTTCTCTTCTTAAATTTTGTCATAAGAATTGATTAGTATATTAGATTTCATGTTTTAAGTGGAAAATAACCATAAAAATACAAAAATAAACCCTAAAATTTGAACTTGACATGTTAGGTTAAGTATTTGTGTCTTTGTTATTGTTTGGGAGGCCTTTCTTGCTCTTATTGGCCTCAAATAGCTTGTTGGTCTACGTTTATTTGTTGATTCATTTTAATTTCCAATGAGCCATTTTAGTGTTGTATGCATGGTAAAACACACTAGCATTGTGCAATAGTGGGTTGGATAACTTGTGAGAGCTATTGGGCACTTAGTATGATGAAATTGGCAAGTTTTTCTCTCATTTTGCATCTTACTATTTCTAATAATCTAAATTGTTAATTGCAACACTAAATCATCTTCATTATAGGATTCAAGCAAAGCACCACTTTGCTTGAGGTTAGGAGTGAAGAGTTACAGAGGGTTTCATTTGAGATCTCTCAAATCAATAAGTTTAATAAATATATTGGTATGAATGGAATGATATTGCTTTCTTATGTTGTGGATCTAAAATTTTAATTTCTTGTCATATTCATTGTTTCTAATACACTTGGATAAGTCTAACTCATGTGATGAATCTAAGTGGAATCTTTTACGTTGATGATGTAATGACATGGATGGTCCTTGAAGCTTAATCACTCATTATATGCATCTAGAGCTTGGTTATATCTTTTATATTCATGTAATTTATGACTTCATGGTTAATTTGATGATGTGAATGCTTGGTTTCAAGAGAAACACTAATCATAATTGTTTAACTCATCGGAATGCAACCAACATAGATCCATTCTAACTCTGGCTCTACCAAGCATTGAGAGGGATCAAATCCCTTCATGTGTAAACCAAAGTGATAACCTCAAGGGATTTGACCCATCTTGATGTTTGGTAGAGGTGGAGCCATAGTTACATGGATCTATGTTGGTGCTAATATAACACAAAATTTTAAAGTAAATTTTGCTATAAAAGTTTATGAGCATTGATGTTACATTTTACATGTCACATTATTACATAGATTAATTCAATGTGGATAACCAATATAAAATGTTTGAAATAATGAAAATTTATTGGATATTGTTTTAAAAATAAAAAGTATGCATTCTATTTTGTGTATTTTTAAATATTTAAAAATTATTATTGGGTCTCTTCTTTAACAACACATTTTAAAATTTTTGATTTTTTTAATTAACTATTTAAAATTCATTATTTTTAAGTGAAAAATGTATATTTATTTTGAACATTTTTTAAACTCATTACAAATTACATTTAAATACCATCTTAAAATGAAGATAAATCCACATTTAAAGCACTAAACCTGATAGAGCGAAGGATTGAGCCTTGGATCATGGATAGGATAATATTTGGTTCCTTGTTAGGTTTTCATTGCATCATGGAAGATAAATATTTGGTTTTTTGTTAGGCTTTTTTGGGATAATATAGTTTTGTTTATCTTTTTTATTCCACAAAAAATTGTTCCAGGTTTTATTTCTTTTCAGAGCATAGAGTTTATAGACCATCTCTATTTTGAAATTGGTTAATTTAAATTTGGAACCGACATATGTTTAGTTTTATATTTATTTTATATTTGGTTTTTTAGATATGACATGTGTCGCGTCATCATTACAGACGTGACACATCTCACTCACTTGGGATGTAGAAAGCGCCTCTTTAGTGCAATTAATAGCCTTGAACCTCCAAATCGTTTTCCTAGCTTTCCCTTTTCCCTATATATCACTAAAATCAATCAAGGAATTTATTTGCAACATTGGCCCTCTAGTACTATCCTTCCAGGTTTTCTCTTGGGAGATCCCAGTAAGTACTTAAGAACCCTTGCTTGGGAACACCTCTCATGGATAGACTATTCCTTAACTTAGGATTAAGAGGCCTAAAGAGAGAAGGAGTCTTCCCTATAGAGACACATTGGGGAATAATCCTCGAGATGTGCCAATATAGTAGTTGATCTGTCCATACCATCATAGGGAAACTAAATTGTGCATTAACATGGCCTAGGAATAGATTTTTAAAGAGACCTTGCTGGCAACAATGTAGGTAGAAATTATTCCATTTAACATGCCCAAGAGAAGGAAATTAAAGAGATTAATCAAGGTTGTTAGAGGCTAATAATTGAGGTTCTTAGAGCAAGACTAGGGGGGCAGGAAAAAAAACTTATCCCTAAAAAGATGTATGGAGAATGATAATCCTGATATTTTAATGTTACAGGAAACAATGGGGAAATGTGACCCTCTAATTTGTTGGTTGAAGAGGATTTTTGTTGGTTGGAAATGACTAGAATTATATTCTATTGGAGTTACCAGGGGGCCTCATCAATGGGTGGAATCATAATATAATCCTAATCAATTGTTTCTTTTTTTGTCAGGTATTTGCAATGACCTTTTCAGTAAGAGTTTGGGTATGCCTTTAACTTTACCAAATGTGTACAGACCATACAAAGATAAACAATCCTTATGGGAGAAGATACTCTCCTCATAGTGCATATATGAACTAAGTTGATTCTGGGTGGCGATTTAAATTTTACTAAGAGCATAAGGGAGGTATGGGGTAACTCTACAAGAACTGATAAATTAACGAACTTATTTCACTTCCATCTTAAAGTAGTCGAGTTAGAAAATATTGAACCTATTAGGATGGGTCTTAGCTAGAGGAACAATAGGGAAGGAGGTAAGGGGATGTCAAAACGACTAGATAGGTTCTTGGTTTTGAATGCTATGTTGCAAGGGTGGATAGATATAGGTCCTAAAATCTCCATCCACTACAGGAAAGAAGGCCATTAGCACCATAATTTAGTGTATTTGTTTCTATGAGTTGAACTCAATGGAAAGCATTAAATTCAGAGCCACACTACATTTTTTAGTTGCTTCATTTTATGTGCTTGGAGTAGAACCGATTTTTTCTCCCTCTTTCACTGACTTTAATCCTAGGAATAGCTCCAACCTTGCCTCCCTATTTATGTTAGAGGGAGGTATTTGTGCCGATTTTTATGCCTATATCAGTGCATGGAACTGCATTAAGAATTGCGCCAATATTAAAGCCCAAATTAACACCATTTGTAGCTTCCAATTTGGATTCTAGTATTGCTTCTTATTTGCCGTCCAGTTTGGATCCAATGTTGCTTCAATTTTAACTTCCTTGTTAGCATCAGGTGTTGCTTCTCTTTTAGCGTCAAGTGTTTCTTCCTTTCATTGCTAGGTTTTTATTCTTTTTAAATGATATTTTTTTCTTCCATTATTACTTCCTTTTAAACGTTGGGTTTTGCTTCCATTATTTCTTCCTTTTGAATGCTAGGTTTTGCTTCCATTATTAATTCCTTTTAAATGCCAAGTTTTTCTTTCATTATTGCTTCCTTTTTGCTTGCATTATTGCTTCCATATTTGCTTTTGGAATTGCTTCTTTTTTTGCTTCCAATGTGACATCAAGTTTTGATCCATAATTGGCACCAAATTTTGCTTCTAGAATTGCTTCCTTTTTATCTCAAGGGTTTTATTCCTTTTAGTGCCAAGGTTTGCTTCCTATTTAGAGCATGGTTTTGCTTATTTTTTAGCTCCTGTGTTTGATTCCTTTTAGTGATGGGGTTTGCTTCCTAATTAGCACTCAATTTTGCTTCTTGATAAGAAACCAGTTTAGATTCCTATTTGGAGCCAGAAATAACACCAAGTATGGCTTCCATTTTCATGCCAAGTTTTTCTTCCATTTTAGAGCCTCATTTTT
Organism: Larix kaempferi; assembly: GCA_027924585.1. NCBI lineage: Eukaryota > Viridiplantae > Streptophyta > Pinopsida > Pinales > Pinaceae > Larix > Larix kaempferi. The sequence goes on along the minus strand of BSBM01000089.1, from coordinate 15,367,500 downwards.
CTTCCATTTTAGAACCTCATGTTGCTTCCTTTATAGCTTTCAACTTATTAATTTCAATTAAATTAGTTAAATATATCATAGCTCATAAATAGCATATATATGGTTATAGAAAAACTGATATTCCATTTCAAATATCTTATAGCATAACATTTATAAGGAATTTTTAGTGAAATGGACAACATCCATATGTTAAACTAGCAAAATCATTATACTTAGTAAATCTCCACAAAAAAACATCTACAACTTCTAGTATATACAAATTAACAAGATAATTCTTACATCATCATCATCATCTATAATTAAAACAAGTGAGTCAAATATACCAATATTAGACAAACATCATGTCAAATAACATATATCTATAAAAAAAGAGATATCACATTTCAAATTTATATCATAACATTTATGAAGAAATTTAATTGAAATTGACAACATCTATCCAAAGTAGCAAAATCATCATACATAGTAGATATCCATCCAAAAAACATCGACCACTTCCAATATATCTAACTTAACAAGATAATAATGATAAGATCATCATCATCTATAACTAAAAAAAGTGAAAGTCAAATATACTAGCCGATCAATAACATGTCAAGATGATACAATTCAATATGATACATGTCAAAATGATATAATCCAATATGATAAAAGTCAAAATGATACATACAAAATTCAAAATGATATAGGTATCATATTGATATCTGAACAACAATCCATGATACCATAAATATGATCAATGTCAATGGCTACCACTAGCAATTGGCTCATCATCATCATCATCACCATCCTCCTCATCTTGGGTATCATCTTTGTCTCCATGCTCATCATCACCAACTCCCATATCTGATCCATACTCAACATAATTTGGATCATGAGCTGCCTCAAATGGATCTTCTAGACTTGTGTTTTGCAAAAAAAACATTTAGAATGAATAGATAGTATAATTTAATTTCATGCAATAATTCGTATTTATGTCATATTGCTAATATTACAACATATGGAATTGAACCATAATCATATTGCATCATATCAAAGTGCGCATACCATAATCAAATATGAGATAAGTTACAACTAAGATGTCATTCCAATTATGTAAAACATGTAACAATTTTAATAAATGTTAGTAAATATCATAAAAAATTTGTTATACAAGTTAAATATCAAATGGAATGTGTATCACATAACCTTAAGTCTCAATTGTCTCATGTCAATATATAAAAGTAATTGGTTTGTCCACATTGAATTTGCAATATATAAAATTATACAATCAAATAGAAGTATGCATGCCATAATTCAATTGAATAGATGGTATAATTCACTTGTGTCTTCCATGTATAAGCACACGATTTCTAGACTCCCTTACAAAGTGATACTAGTTTATTAAGCATTGATATAGTTGATTAGTGTGGGCCAATGTTAATTTTGCACCAGGAGGGAATTTTGAATTGAAATATCCTAGGAGACTGTGGGAAGCATGCCCACGTCCACAATGGCCAAACACATATGTGGGAGATAGTGAAACCCAATTACGCTGTCTGATTTGGATTTTGTTCCTTTGGAGAAAATTCACAAGTTTTCCCTGAATGGCCTCAGGGGGATGCTCGCCACTAGCCATAGAACAAAAATTGTAACTCAGATTGTGAAACCATCAATTATGATGGATTTAGGATTGTGGGTTTTAACAATGGTATCCCTTCTTCCATGTTTAAATTTCTAGGAAACAGTCTTATTATACCTTCTTCGGAAGTAGGGTTTTACTCAGCAAGGGCCAATGTCATTTTTTCACAAGGGGGTCATTTTTGAATCGAAATATTCTGTAATAACATGGGTAGCGTGACCATGTACACAATGGAAAAACACATATGATGGAACCGAGTTATGCTTCTCGATTTGGATTTTGTGCCCTTGGAGAAAAATCACAAGTTGTCCCTAAATGGCCCTAGGGGGCCACTCACCACTAGCCAAAGAAAAAAATGCAACTCGAATCATGAAACAGTTGATTCCGATGGATTCAGGATGTTGGATTTCAGCCAAGGGAACCACCTTACCATGTTTCAATTTCATTTTCATGGCCACATATCATGTTATATCGAATGAGGACACAACACATGATGTAGGACATTAAGATGTAAGCGCCCTGACATTAGATTTCAACCATCAGATTAAAAGTAATGGGTTTTAATGTAATCCATTCACTGAGTGGTCCCTTTATATCTCCAACACAAAGGCATGGTGTCACCCAGTTTTATTATGGATCACTATATTAAAACACTAAAATGATAGTGATGGTTGTTAGGGTACACCTTTGATATTCAAGATGAAAAGGAGAAAGGGTCCAAACTGAATCTCGACTAATGGATTAAAACTTGTTAAATTTTGAGCATAAGTTCACAATACTCTAGCATCTTCATTGAGAGAATAAGATATATAGTATATCAATGCATAAAAATAACAATAAGCATGACAAGCATCACAAGAATCAAAATCATGAGAGACAAGAGACACAGAGTTTCCGTGGGGAAAACCCTAAGGTGAAAAACCCCACAACTTCCTCAGAGATAGAGAGAGCAATGGCTCAACCAAAGTACAACCAAAATACACTGATATAGTCTCCTAGTGGCAGATGATCCTCCTCCTCACTAGTGCGCCACTTTCTGAGTGAGAGAAGTGTGACTTTTCGAGTGATCCAAATAGAGATCTCCCGATCTCTATTTATACTAGTCTGCTTTCCCAGTGACCTTATGGGGCTGACTTGTCTAGCTAGGTATATCCACAATATAATATATATTTCAGGGCTGACCCCACACATGGTGGTCTAATAACCCATCGCCAAGTACACACACTTGTGACACTTGTCAATACACATGACGACACTTCCTTATAGAGGAATAACACATCTCTTATAAGGGTACAATATATATATATGAAATACATAGATGAAATACATTCCAAAGTTACATATACATCAACACTTTCTCTTAACTAGGAAGGTATTTCTCGACACAGTTCTGCTAGACAAGTCTTATTCTCGGGATCATCGTCATCGATGCATCATCATCATCATCGTCACTGCTATTGCTATCTCAACCAATCTATGACTCTACTCGTCATAGGAAGTTCTACAGAGCCAGTCCTTTTTCATACTGGATGTAGGCCCACCACCTGCAAGTCTTCATCATCACTAGCCATACTGTGGAATCCTCAGGACTAATTACGTGAGTCAACAAAACCTCGAAAGAGCATCCCAGGACTGATTACGAGCACACAGCTCAACCTATCGGATCTCCCAGGATCTTTTACATGTTACTGCACAACCTGTCCATGGCCACAAAGTATCATGAAGCACAACCCAGATGCACACACACAACACTTACACTCAACAGCATGGGAGGAACAACCTACCACCATCCGTGAAGGGCTCATAGCACTTACATCAACGACCATGGGAGAACACATCTGCCACCATGTCAGAAAGGCCCTTCACTTACATCAACGCACATGGGAGAACACATCTACCACCATGTAGGAAAGGCTCTGCACTTACATCAACGCACATGGTAGAACGCATCTACCACCATGTCGGAAAGGTTCTGCACTTACATCAACACACATGGGAGAATGCATCTACCACCATGTCGGAAAGGCTCTGCACTTACATCAACTCACATGGGAGAACGCATCTACCACCATGTTGGAAAGGCTATGCACTTACATCAACGCACATGGTAGAATGCATCTACCACCATGTCGGAAAGGCTCTGCACTTACATCAACGCACATGGGAGAACGCATCTACCACCACGTCGGAAAGGCACTGGGCATCTGTGTCTTCGGAACTCATCACACATAATCCAACTGATTTTGTGTTGTATCCACCTGATACATATGATCATCCTGATCATCATCACTGTACCGTCCTGGTACATATCATCTGGAGCAACATCCTGAAGCTTGTCATCATGATCATCCTGATCATACAATGCATCTACCTTATGCATACCATGTATCTACCTGATACATATCATCATACATGATCCACTTGATCATACAGTGTATCCACCTGATACAAATACAAATACATGATACATATCACCATACATGATCCACCTGATCATATAATGTATCCACCTGATACATATACAGATACATGGTCCAAGCATCCAACATGATGCATATACAAAAATACATACAAATGATCCAACTGATCATATCCAACATCCAACATGATGCGTACATACATATACATATAAATGATCCAACTGATTATATCCATCATCCAACATGATGCGTACATACATATATAAATGATCCAATTGATCATACAAAGCAGAAACCAGAACATCATCCTGATGCTCATCATCCAGCGCTTACATCCACAGCCATGTGAAGGATCCCCCTTCCAACATGCTTGGAATGGCTTCAGCAAATGTGTCCATCACTTCTTCCTTGAAGTGTCCTCGATCTGAAGAACACCCAGCCTCTCCCTAAAGTACCCGAACTTCACCCTGGCTAGTGGCTTCATCAACACATCTGCAATCTGCTCGTCCGTCGCAACATACAGGAGCTTCACAGCTCCTCTCTACACCATATCCCTGATATAGTGATATTTGATCTCTATGTGTTTCAACCTGTCATGAAACATTGGGTTCTCAGACAGCTTCACACAACTCTGGTTATCGCAAAAGATACCAGTAGCATCCAATGGGAGATCAAATAACTCATATAGTAGCTTCCGTAGCCATACTACCTCACAACTAGCTGAACAGGCTGCAACATACTCTGCCTTAGCTGTACTCAGTGCTACGTAGGACTGCTTCCTGCTAAACCAAGAGATCACACCTGATCCCATACTGAAGCAGCACCCAGATGTGCTCTTCCTATCTACAGCATTGTTTTCCCAATCTGAATCAACATAACCCTGCAGGTTAAACTTTTGATTCGCTTCATACTTGAGCCCATAATCCACTGTACCCTTCAGGTACCTTAGAACATCCTTTACAGCAACCATGTGAACACTCCTCGAATCTGTCAGGAACTGACTCAATGTGTTCACAGCAAAGCAAATATCTGGTCTCGTGTTCGTTAGGTACATCAAGGACCCAATCATCTGACGATACATAGAGATATCAACTGGCTCAGATGAAGTATCACTTAGAAGCTTCAGGTTCGATGCCATGGGTGTGGCCATGGCCTTGCAATCCATCATCCCGAATCTCTTCAGGATATCTACTGTGTACTTCCCTTGACCAAGGAAGATCCCACCTACATTCTGCCACACCTCCATACCTAGGAAATAATGCATCATTCCCAAATCTTTCATATCGAACTCAGCAGCAAGCTTCCTCTTAGTATTTTCAATGAATCTGTCATCTCCTATTACAAATAAGTCATCCACGTACAAAAGTAGAATCACCAGATTTCCTTCCTCAACCTTGTAGTAAAGGTTGGAATCTGCTTTACTCTTGGTAAATCCCAAACTAGATAGGAAACTGTCTATCCTACCATACCAAGTTCTGCACATATATGATTTCCTATCATGTGTCTCAGAACCAAGTGGCTGCTCCACATATACTTCTTCTTCAACTACACCATTCAAGAAAGTTGTCTTGAAATCCATCTGGTGTATCTTCTATTTCATCACTTTTATATTTCTCTATGCTGCCATCTGCAGCATGCTTGATCTGATAGATCCATATGGAATTCATAACAAACTTCCCTTCAGGTCTTGGGACTACATCCCAAACATCATTCTTCATGATCGACGGATCATGGCATTCTTCCCATATCCTGGGAACTTCAATAACTTCAATAGATATCTTTGTTGTTGGAACAAATGTTGTAGTCCTTCTTTCGTAGGTGAAGGTATATGGTCTTTCCTACAAAACAAGTTAAATTGCATGATTAGAAACATCTCATACATTTCAGAACAAATTCTTACACATAGAGAAATATGTCACACAGTCATGCAATTATTTTAGCCAATGCTTCAATACAACATTTATCCATTATCCTGTAACTTTCTAGATGCCTTCCAATCTCTACCAGAACATTGTTAGGAGTGTGCACAACTCCCAACATGTCAGCAAAGAGGTTTCATTCTAGATAGGTATCAATGGAATGTTGTACAGTGCCATAGGCCACTTACCCATGTATATTAGTAGTATACTATTCATCAATGCAACTATTCTAATATACACAACCTAATTCTAGGAACATCAGTATATACATTATTGAACAGTATTATTGAAACAATAAAATATGCAAGTAATGACAATTCAAATACTTATCTTTGTTTGTTTGTTGGGTGGACTCCCTCTGAGTCTTTGCTTCTTTGCAGGAGTTGCTGGAGTCCTAATCTGAAGTAGCTTCTTCTACACCTTTCTGTTGTGGAATATAGAGAGATGGTCAACTCCCTCTGAATATCTGCATCCTTGCAGAAACCACTGGAGTGTGCTCCCTCTTGATCTTTGCTTCCTAGATTACCTGTTCTTGAACTTATATTCATTTTCGATCCTTATGCATGCTTGTTAGTATCAACATTGTGTTATCCTCGAGGTCTCATACATAATCAAACATTCATTAGTATAATCTTAATATTATCAAGACACAATAATCTCAAGCATGTATAGTAAGGATCATTTCAAACAGAAATAATAAGCATTCTTATGGTTAGTCATAATATACCTAAACCCGTGATTACTCAAAACCTATGACTCTTCTGGCAAGTCATATTATCAATTAAGGTAAGAAACATAATATGCATAAGTCCTAGATTACTCAAACTTGTAACATCAAGAGTAATCATTATCAATCATACAAAAGTATACGATATATATAACAAAACATACCTGGTCATCATATTTGCTAGTTATGTCTAGCAATGTGTTCTTGTTCTCTTCAATGACTTGCATAACTCATTAGTTAAATTTTGCAACAACAAATTATACATACCTCTATGTGATCCATGACTATGGATGAATCTTTGTCTTCATAGCATGTTCAGGTTGTCCTTTTAATTTGTACAATCCTCCCTCTTGCTCTCTAATCACTACTGCATCATCTATGGTCTTTCCCTTTGGCCACATTAGAACTTGGCCATCCACAAATGCAACCCTCATACCTTTTGCATCCAATGCAGAGATGGAGAGTAGGTTCTTCTTGAGCCCAAGTACATAAAGGACTTCTTTCATCTTCAATGATTTTCTAAAATCTAGGTTGTAGGAGGCTTCACCACTTCCTTTGATTGGGTATTGATAATCATCCCCAAGTTTCACCTTATGGGGTGATTCATGTTCAGATAGGTTCACAAAATATTCCTTAAACCCATTCATGTGTTTAGAATCCCCACTGTCAATTAACCAATCATTACAACCATGGGAGATAGTACCTATGAGAGCAGAGATTAGAACATACTCTTCTTCACTTGATGAGTCATCATCACTATCATCACTTTCTGCCCTAGCCTTCTTCTTGGGTGGTTCATCATCTTCAGCAGCATGAGCATGATATCTTTTCCTACTACCCTTATTCTTCTTGATGTTGTTGTTCCTTTTGTTCTTGGGACATTCTGAAGCAAAATGACCGTTCTCATTACATGAGAAGCATATGAGATCTTTCTTATGTTTATGTTGATGATAGTGTGAATATTTCTTGGCATGAGAGTGCTCTCTCTTTGACCTTCCTTTCTTGGTGTGTACTCTGAGAGCTTGATCTTCACTTCACATCTTTTCTTCTCGGGCCACAAGCCTTGCTTCTTCTTGAGAACATTCTTCCCGCAATCTGTTGAAGGAGATCAACTTCTTCCTTGCACAAATTCCTTGAATAAAGGAATCCCATGACTTGGGTAGGCCATTTAGAGTGGTCATGACAACTTCACCATTCTCCGCCATTTCATCTACCGCTTCTAGTTGTTCCTTAATCTGGGAGACCCTAGAAAAATAAGATTGAATGGTTTCTCCATTCTGAAACTTTACTCCTTTCAATTGGTTCCGCAGGGTCATCTTCCGATTTATGTTCTTCCCTTCAAATAGCATGGTCAAAGAGTCAAACATCTCCTTGGGTGTCTTTAGAGAAGACACATGGGGTATGAGATGGTCTTTGATGGAATCAGTAATGATTCTCTTTGCCTTGACCAAGTTCTTCTTATGCAATACTTTAGCCTATTCATCCTCTGGGATAAGGATGTCTTCTTTTATATATGAGTCCAACTCATTCTCTTCCAAGATTAGCCCAATCCTATACTTCCAAGCTCGGAAGTTATCAGCCCCTTCAAGCTTATCCTCAAGCTTGGTGTGGTGAGACATCTTAAAGAGTAATTCAAATGGAAATAGAAAATATTTAGGTCTTACCACTTGGAATGCTGAAAACTAGATCTGGTCCCAGATTAGGGTTTGTTGGGAAAACCCTAAAAATTCAGAATGTGAATTTCAACTTTCTGAAAGGATAGAAAGATGCGCCTTGATGAGTTGATCAGCCTGGTGTATTCAGAATTTGAGATCAGCAAATCTTTACCATTCAGATTTGCCTTTTTTCCCTCCTGGGTTTAGTAGGGAGAGCCCTGAATTAGGGTTTGAGTTTCTCGGAGATCTACCCAGCCAAAAATCTCAATCCAAAGCTCTAAACTTTGATTTTTGCAAGGAGCTTCCAGCTATGTCTTCAGATTTCATAAATTCCTATTTTTGTGGAAACCATATTTTTAGGGCCAAATCTGAAAATGCTCATAATTGAATTCTGATTGGACAGATAGATTCTCCTTGATGAGTAGAGTCAATCTACTATACTGCTTTTCCAAAAACTGTGGAGAGAAACCTAATAAATAAGAAACTCAAGTTTCCATCACTGCAAAATGTCTTCTTCTCAGGTAAGCTCTGATACCATGTTAAATTTTGAGCATAAATTCGCAATACTCTAGGATCTTCACTGAGAGAATAACATATACAGTATATCAATGCATAACAATCACAATAAGCATGACAAGCATCACAAGAATCAAAAGCATGAAAGACAAGAGACACAGAGTTTCCGTGGGGAAAACCCTAAGGTGAAAAACCCCACAACTTCCTCAGAGATAGAGAGAGTAATGGCTCAACCAAAGCACAACCAAAATACACTGAGATAGTCTCCTAGTGGCAGATGATCCTCCTCCTCACTAGTGCACCACTTTCTGAGTGAGAGAAGTGTGAATTTCCGAGTGATCCAAATAGAGATCTCCCGATCTCTATTTATACTAGTCTGTTTGCCCAGTGACCTTATGGGGCCGACTTGTCTAGCTAGGTACATCCACAATATAATATATATTTCAGGTCCAACCCCACACATGGTGGTCTAATAACCCGTCGCCAAGTACACACACTTGCGACACTTGTCAATACACTTGACGACACTTCCTTATAGAGGAATAACACATATCTTATAAGGGTACAATATATATATATATGAAATACATTCCGAAGTTACATATACATCAACAAAACTTTTGGTAATAATCCTAGTCATTAATGACACTTAAGGTTCTTAAAAACATGATGAGAAGGAATCCCATAATGACTTATGGACTATTGATTTGGGTCCATGAGTATAATCTTAGTTGTTCACGAAAAAAATAGATACCTTTCTCTCCCAAAATTTGAAATGCTATAAGAGATCCTCAACCATTGATCTATTTATGCAGATGTGATCTTGACCATTGATTCCAACATAGTCTTCCTCCTCCAACTTAAACTCAACCCAATTTTCTCATAGGCATTTCTTCAAATGCTTCACCTAGAAACTACGCAATTGCTTCTATACCAAAAATTTCATCCCAATATGGCTCCAGTATTGCAACCAACTCTGATCAATACCATTTTCCATGACATTCTCAATCAATTAGTCTAATCAATGATTTAGTTTAGTAAACTAGCTCTAATGCCACTTTGACACATACCAAATACCCTTTGTAACATGTCGAGGCTATGGGGCACTAATTTTCTTACTCTAATACCACACTATGGCATCCCCACCTATCTCCCTATGGCCATAGACATGTATCCACTTCTCATAGAACCCAATATTTTGAGTCTCAAAGGCTATTTCCCCATGATACCAATGGGATAAGCTCCTAGAGAGGACCAAAATGAAATGTAATGCATGCAATAATGTGAATAATAAAAAAATGTAGCAGAAATAATTAACATGGATTCTCAAAATTCATGACAAGCAAATGTCTATGAATTATAAGACCCCAATCATTCACATATTGTGTGAAAAGCACATGAAATTAAATATAGACACTAGCTACAATTTTCTCATATTCGTAACAACAAAATAATACTTATGTTTTTCCACAACTGGTCCAAAAATTGACTGTGTGAGAGTGATTTCCCCCCAGAACGCAATATACAATAGAAAAAGAATTATATACAAAGAACGAGAAATATAGCCATAAAAGTTCATATTTTTGCATCAAAAACACCAAAAAACAACCCTAAAACGAAAAGTGGTGATTCCAATATCACACCTTTTTGGGGGGCCTAAAATAACAACTTTCTAGTAACCATGGGTGCTGTCTCACACCTTTTTGGGGGGCCTAAAATGACAACTTTCTAGTAACCATGAATGGTGTTGTTGTAATAAAAATCCTAAATCGACTCCCGGATTAAAAAGTACACTCCTAAAATCACCCTCATTTTTAATGGAAATTAAAAATTAAAAAACAATAACTTAAAAAAACATAATTAAAAAAAAAAAATTAAAAGCAAAAAAATATATATACATATATATCAAAAAAAAAATACAACATTATAAAAAAATTATAAACAAAAAATGCAAGGAAAAAAATCCAAAAGAAAGTATAAAAAATATCAAATGAAATAAAAAAATAAAAGTGAAAAAAATACAATTTTTTTAGAGTAACATTTAAAAAAAACATCGAAAAAAAATTAGGAAAAACACAAATTTTCAATTTTATTTTAAATAAATAAATATATATATATATATATATATAAACTTAAAACTTAAAAAAAAAAAACTAAAAATTCAAAACTTTATAACAAATTTTAAAACAATCCTAAATTCCAAAAATTACTGTATTCTTTTAAAAATTTATATCATTTACAATCCTAAAATATACAGCTATATTATTGTATTTTTGTGTTGCCACAACCCTTACACCCATTTTTCTAATTTTTTCTAGCATGCACCAACTTTCTACAATGTGTAATTTGTGTAATTTTTCCATTGCATTTACACCGAAGTTTCATCATATTAATGATGCTTAAAATTTGAAAAAAAAAGTGTTTATATGCTTTTTCATTATCCTTGTATAATCATACCCCATAATTATATTCAATTTTCATTGAACATGTGTTTATAATGTCTACTCTATATCAAGATTATATTCATTACCCCCATATTTCTTATCTCTTCCCTAACTATCTTCATAATTCTTCTATGGAGATATAATGGATTGTATTTTCTTAATATTATAATGAATGGATGGACCAAATTCAAAGATTAGAGCCATACATATTTATTTATTTACTAACCTATAGGGGCTATGTGATGTGGAAGCCAAGCCAACAATGCTACAGGGGATGCAGCTTCGCCAATTTGTGTCAACATAACCATTAAATGTTTTTTTTTTTTATTTACATCCGACTTTTTATGTCATAATTTATGTGTTGAGTTTGTGTCCTAGTTTCATCCAAATTGTGAGAAATTTGCATCATAATCATGACACTCAAAAAGAAAAAAAACTTGTTCTTTTATATTTTTGCATCGTTCCTACATCGTAAGACATCATCTTGTGTTGTTTTCATTTATTTGCATCACGCATTTGTCAACGCAGTATGTCATGCATCAGGTGCATCATTGCTACATTATTTTGAGTCGATTCAATGTCTTTTCAGAGACATGTAGTGTTATGTTAAGTTGTGATGAAAGATGTAATAATTTATTTTTTATGAAATTGTTGTCATTGTTTACACACAATTTTGACACCATTATTCTAGGGAGTTCCAATTGATGAATGACAAAAGTGCATGATATTTAATCAAGATATTAGATATTTTGACCATAGTACATAATATTTAGTTAATTTTATAACATTTATATAAATTAAATGTATACTCAAAATTCCATAGAGTAAAGAAACCCTCACTAAAATCAAGACCAAATGTGAATAGAGAGATGTCATAGTGTAATTTTAGAGAAAGCAAAGGTTAAAGTTTGAAAACAATTCCCTTGTAAAAGACAAATTAAGAATACATTTGTTGGGATAATTAATTACCTTAGTAATTAAAGAATTCAAGCATTAATTATCAATGTAGGATCCAAAAGCTTGCGAGATTTCATGTACTATATATGCAGGGCGCAGTTTGATATCTCACATTAGTTTATTTAATATTCTTCTTAGAAATAGAAATTACAAAAAAGGAAACATACCACACTTCATATTTATCCAAAGCTAGCTCAATCACTCTTAGCAATGATTATGTACTTGAAGACCGATCATGCTACTAGGACCCTATTGCCCCCAAGTTATATCTTTGCATGATTTAGGAATTTTCTCTTTCCATGAATCAAAGTTCTTGATGTTGGCAAGCATTGATAAAAGAAACTAAATAAAACACACTTACATAGCTAAATTATTCAAATTAAAACACTCTTGCAGAAAATAAATCATAATTGTGAAAATGAATTGAGCATGCAAAATAAATCAAATAATATTTCTTTGTATAATGCCATGATCTCATGGAGTGAGTTGTTCCTCCCAAGAAGAGAACATCAAACTAAAATCTACACCGACATAAAATAAAATAAATTACACTACATAGAAAATAATAAAACTACAATCTACATTAACTCAAGATCTCATGAAAAGTGTTTTATTCCATCATAAATTGGACATATGCTCTAAGATTCCCCCCATATAATGGAAAATGCACTCTATTTTATACATGAACTTGCTTGAAACTGAAATAACAAATAATAAATTCAGATCCACAAATTGTTCAAGTGGTTACAACAATTTGTTAATATTTAGCAACTTCAAAACCATTAACTCATAAATAACACCAAGACACCACCAAGATCATTGCTAACAAGTCAAAACTAATCTTATCAAAGGTTCCAATATTCTCTCCACATCTGAGATGATTGATGATCCAAATCCAAGGCACATCTTGGCGATTGAGGACAACTTCGAAATATGGGCCATACAAATTTGCAACACGAGGATTGGTAGTAGATGGATCAATAATAAATGTTAAAATGTCGATTTTTCAAAAGTACAATTTGATTTTTTGAAATTTTTGGTTAGGAAGCTTATTTTGACTTGATGATGTCTCATACCAAAAATATCGAGTACCCACTTTATGGATCTCTGGATATGGGATCCACAACAAAATATGGGATTCACAGCAAGAGGCAACCAATTCTAGAACAATAAACAAATTGATCCATTTTTCGTAGATAAATGAAAATATGTTCTTATACCAATGTTTAATCATATTAAATTCAAATGAAATACTAAATAAATGCAATGGAAAACAACTTGAGCCTAAATCCCGCACATAAGCATTAAAATGGACTAATACACGGTTACAAGGAGTTGAAAAGGAATTAAAAATAAGGGGAAAATATGTTAAAAGATGTCAATTCTACGACTGAACAATGTGTATAACAAGACACATATTGAACTCTCCCCTTACCATGATACAACATTTTTAACGAAATGTTTTGGTATCCTTGTATACATTTGGAACTATTGTTCTAGCATGTTCGTTCAAAAGGAGGTTAAGCTAGGTCATTTTATCAAATTTAAATCCACTTGTTGACTCTAATTAGTTAGAAAAACCATAAATCTCATATGGTAGGTTGTGCTCAATAGATTCCAAGTTACATACACTTAAAAGATTTTTAAAGAAGTTGTCTATCATTGTTTTCATTAATATTGTTAATGATTATCGCCTAGTAAACCAATATATTTAGAGTTAAGAGGTTATGGTTAAAGCAATTTTGAAATGTTTAGATTATTGCACAAATACAATGCGATGCCAAAACATTCAAACTTATATCATATTTTACTTAGAATAATTCATAATTAATTAAATGTACTTTAAATTACCTTTTATATATTTAATAATACATTTTAAACTCATAAAATAACTAATAATAATAATAATGATATATCTCTCACACACAATTCATTATTATATATTCTATATGAATATAATTACAATATATAATTCAAAATGTCCAAATTATTATTTAATTAAGGTGAGATTTTTAATGGGATTGAAGTAGTGATAATACAAAATAATCCATATTTAATATTTCAAGAATCCTTTTGGTATTGATAAATATCTACCAAAATCCTTTTGTTGACCCCCCTCCCAATACATGCTTCCAATTAAAAAACTCTATTTTTATGAGATATTAACTATTTTTACTAAATACACATTTTTATACCCCCAGTACTTATAAACCCCACATAGCCTATGCACCCCCCAATACCTACAATATATTGACCTTATTTTTCACAATTAAAAATACCCCTTTATGAATGAATGTGATACAATATTGGTCAACAAGGTGAATCCCCTTCAATACAACATGACTGTCAATCAACTTCAAACATTGCAAATCCTTATGGCTCATGCTCGATTCAATAAATACTAAATCCATGCTCCTAGGAATAAAATAATTATAGATCTCTTTCATAGCAATTGGTCTAATTTTATTAAAAAATCATCAAGGTGTTCAAGCACATCCTCAATATTATACTCTTCGCTATAGTTTTTCCTCAGGAAGTACCCAATTCCAGCAATAATGCCATTTTCATATACATCTCGAAGTGACTTCCCTAAGAACCATCTACCAATTTCCTTATTTTTTTCCTTCTCCTCACTTAGTCTACAATTATACCATCTTGACAACTTCTTAAGACTGAATAGGGATGTGCTTAGGCAATTTCCTGCTAACGTTCTTGAAGCATGCATAGTTTGATATAACTAAACACCTTTTAGGCATTTCTATTGAATCTTGTACATCATGTGTATAATTTTTGTTTTTGTAGGTGCATTTCTATCCATTTGATCATCAAATGCAGTGCTTTCAATTGTTTCATGATTTCTGATTGTATTTGCATTTATATCCATTTGTTCCTGGAAGATAGTTATTTCAACTATTTCATGACTTCTAGTTTTATCCAAGTTTTCAAGGGATGCATGTTCAATTTTTTTTCCACTGGGTAGGACTACATTTCCATTCCCCTTCAACTATAGTTTGAGACAAAGGTTGCCTTAGTTTGTTGAGCAACGCAACCTTGTAGACTTTGAGTGATTTATTTGTAATGGAAACAACATCAAAAGGTGATATTTGAGGGACATTTGTGACCACATTTTGTGAACAAGAGTTAAATTTGTGGTAAGAAGTCCTATGTTGAGCATTACCATTCACTTCAATAGAAATTGGAGCAAAAGGTTTCCTAGGTTGTTGAGCGACAAAACTTTATATACATTGATAATAGTTACCTGTAATGGAAACATCATCAACATCTGATCTTTGAAGGAATTTGGGACCAAATTTTGTGAAATAGAGTTGAATTTGTGGTAGTATTCATATGTTTAACATTACCATTCACTTCAACTGAAATTAGAGAAAAAGGTTTCCTAGGTTGTTGAGCGACACAACTTTCTATATATTGATAATAGTTACCTGTAATGGCTACAACATCAACAACTGATCTTTGAGGTACATTTGGGGCCTCATTCTATTAAATAGAGTTAATTTTATGGTAAATATTCCTATCGTGTACATTACCATTCCCTTCAATTGTAATTGGAGACAAAGGTGCCCATGATGTTGAGCAACATTATTGTTTGTCACACATTGCTTACATTTTAGACATTGATTTTCAACAAATGTTGCATGATTGCTTGTTGTTTGAGGGAAACACATAGTATCAGTTTGTGTTATGGAGTTCTAATATAAAAATCCTTGATTTTAGTAACAAGGAACACGAATAAAACTTATTTACCTTCAGCAGGCATGAATTGAATGATAATGTTATTTAGTTACAAAATTGGAACATTACACAAATCTACTTCCTTCCATCAACCTATTTTTCGATGAATGTTTTCTAGAGATGGTTGGTTTGAATGATCCATTTATGAGTTACTATGCAAAATCAATACAAAAATCAACATTGGCATCAGAAATATTAGATCGCTCAATTTAAAAAAAACTTGTAATTTATCATAGCCATGTATATAAAAACTTAAGAAATGTCTTCCATGCACTATAAATGCATGCCTAAAAGGTTATGATCTATGTCTGTCATGCCATCTAACATTAAGCATCCTCATATGTGCCCGGGTCACTCATTCAATGTTTATCATGTTGTGTTAAGATATAACTCACAAATTGTCTTATGGAGGTTAATCATGAAAAAATAGCACTTGGAGTTTACTTCCCAAAATATACAGCTATCATGATACCAAATTAATTTACTATGATCATTTAATAAGAGTGATTTGCATGCATTTTAAGAAGGTCCTCTAAACCTTTATTTACAGTAAACATTAATACAAAGTATAGCATTTTTGTATAAAAATTACTTTTATGACCCAATAAGAGAATTTGTACACTTGTATAAGAATATGGAGGAAGAAAAATATCTTCTCCAATTTAAACCATTTATATCTTGCATTTTACTGAACTAAGTGGGAATTTCACATTTACAAGGAAGCATTGTAGTTTTCTTACACAACATGAATTATTTTAGCCCAAATTGAAAAAATAATAGTAAAAAATGAGGGTTGTGTGTGCATTTTATTTAATTAGGAAAATTAAGTTCAAAACATTAAATATGCAATTTTGGAAAATTTACTACACAGCATGATTTCAAAATTATGAAGTAGGTTTTTGTCAAAAGTATATATATCTCCATGTAAATGGTATTAATTTCATAAAATTACCTATAATATGACTATGGCGTACATTTTTCTAAGACCATTTTACATAAACTTACAAATTTAGGCATTGATTTCAAATAAGCACATGAAACTTTCAAATTATGCACAATTGTATGTATAATACATATATTATGACAATTATATGTCCTTTTCAATAGGAATCATTAAAAATTACTCAAATATGTATCATGTGCATGCATTTTTCTAACATGTGTAAATTTATGTAAAAATATTAAAATTGTCAAATCCGTAGATTTATTATAGACACCATACATGAATTACAGAAAAATGAGATAGGTTTTTATCAAAATTATATATGAGTGCATGTATATAATATTAATTTTATAAAATTTCACGTGTATATAACTATACATTTGCCACAACTAAATTTGAAAGATTTTGACTCTTATATATTGTAGACTTAACTTTATAGCAAATAACTACACACACTATTGCTCAAAACCTAATTTTCAGAAACAAGGTAAAAAATATGGAAGTGTATAAGGCTATAGGATGAATACATAAATCTTCTCTAACTTAAAACACTTAGTTTCATCTCATTATGAAGCATATAGGATGAAACAAGGTAAAAAATATGGAAGTGTATAAGGCTATAGGATGAATACATAAATCTTCTCTAACTTAAAACACTTAGTTTCATCTCATTATGAAGCATATGCTTGCATTTTAAAAAATCTAGGCAACTTAGAAATATTTGCAGACGAAGATATTTTCACACAAAATTAAAATACTATAATTCATGATGATGTAAAATGAGGAAATACACCATTTCCAACTAGAATCACTAAAACTTTCATGTCCCAAATAAGAACCATGTGCGTGCATTTTTCTATGTTGAGCATTTTTATGTAAAAATACTAAAATTGCCAACTTTGCAGGTTGGACATTATATATTGATTCCCACAAATATGAGAGAGGTTTTGTCAAACATATAACTAAATTCAAGAATGTAATCTTAGTTTCATAAAAGGACATGTGTGCATATTTTGTAATGCATTTGCTATGCCTAACTTTGATATATAAAAAATTACTCTATTTTATACTGCATTCTTAATGCAAATATAACATTCTTGCTGAAAAACCACTCCTGTGATAGAAGATGAGAATGTGGAAGTGTATAGAGATATAGGAAGAAGAAATAAATCTTATCCAATTTGAACCACTCAATTTGAATTCATTATGAGGAACGTGCATGCATTTTAGTGTTCATGTCTGTGCATTTTAAAAAATCTAGGCACCTTAGAAATATTTGAAGACAAGGATATTTTCAGACTCAAAATTTAAACATTTTAATTCATGATGATGTGAAATGAGGAAATAAATAATTTCCAACTAGAATCACTAAAGGTGACCCAAATAAGAAGCATGTGCAGGTAATTTTCTAAGCTGAGCAATTTTATGTAAAAGTACTAAAATTGTCGACTTTGAAAGTTTAATTCGGACATTATACCTTGATTCTGAGAAACAAGAGAGAGGTTTTTTGTTAGACATGTATATAAATTCAAGAATGTAATCTTAATTTCATAAAAGTCCAGATGTTTTGAGTTTGGCATGCATTTTACTATGCCTAACTTTGATAAAAAATACTTTGTTTTATAGTGCACTCTCAATGCAAATATAGCATTCTTGCTATAAAACCACTCTTGTGCTAGAAGATCAAAATGTGGAAGTGTATAGGGGTATAGGAAGAATAAATAAATCTAATCCATATTGAATCTCTCAATTTGATTTCATTATGATGCATGTGTGCATGCATATTAGTGTTCATGTCCATGCATTTTCAAAAAGCTAGGTAACTTAGAAATATTTGCACATGACAATATTTTTAGACTCAAAATTAAAATATTATAATTCATGATGATGCAAAATGAGGAAATACATCACTTCCAACTAGAATCACTAAAAATGACTAAAATAAGAAGCACATGAGCATTTTTCTAAGCTAAACAATTTTAACACATTATAAAACCCGACAAGAACTCTAAATAGTTTTTTTTTATAGGTTGCATTTAATGGCTATTTTTACTTACGCGTTGAAAAATAGTACTAATGATAGCACACCATTTTTTGAAGGAATAAAATTACAAATTTTCGTAATTCCATCACCTATTTTTTTTAATCACCTAAGACAAGACCAATTTTTAAAAATAAACCAAATTAACAATTTTTATTTTGAAATTATTCATTAAAATTTAAAAACAATATAACAATGTTATAAAATAAAAATAAAAATTCAAATACAAAATTAATAAATTAAAAAAACTTAAAAATACACTAATAAAAATAATTAAAAAAAACGAAACTACAAATTAAAAAGAAATTAAAAATTTTAAAAATATAAATATAAAAAATATATATATAAAATAAAAGAATAAACTAGAAAAAAAAAGTTGTATTCAACTCGCGGTGGCCCTTGTTAAAACATGGAGAAAAGCTAGGAGATAATTTTATTGTTATTTTTTAAGTGTTCACTTCTCACTTTGGGTCTGGCTTACTACATTGGATACTTTATAGTTGAAAGATTTGCTTGGAAAGGATGTCATACCTCATTTTGTAGTTGAAAGATTTGCTTGGAAAGGATGTCATACCTAAAGGCTTTCGATTTGGGCATACTTTTATAAGTTGCCAAAATTAATGGGTTAGCCTTTTTTTTATTTCCAAGGGCGGCCCTAACCATTTATGTACCTTTGTAATGTTTTGTTAAGGAGGTTGAGGAATATTTGAGGAAAATGAAGCCCGTCATGTATCTTTGGACTTGGTAAATATGATATTGACCATATCTTAATAGAAGATGTTAGAATTATTTTAGAAGGTTAGGGGAGTTAGTTATTATTAACTCCATTCTAGGTTAGATTAGTCGGAAAATAATAAAATTTTATTGTAAAGTGAGGTTGAGTTGCAACCTATACAAGGGTTGGCTCTCTCACTCATTTGACATGGTTGGATGAGGATATATTTTTCTCTTGGAGCCTATTGTTCTATCTTTCTTTGGGAGCAATTGAAGAGAAGGGTTTTTTCCTCCATTTGTAAGGGGTTTCTAGTTCCTATTTTTTATGTTGCTAATGGATCGTGGATTCACTAGAATTTGTTATTGGGGTCATAGAAGGACAATCTTGTCACATTAGAAGGATTGTGAGAGAGTTTCTCTTCATTCCTTGGAAACCATGAATTTTACATGGTTCCCAATCATTGTTAAAGCAATAACTTGTAATAATTCATTGTATAAGTCACACCCTAATATCATTGTTTTGAGTTTTCACCATAAGGGAGCTCCTAACAGTTTTTCTAAATTATGATGTAGCATGTTAGGGTTTGTTGGTTGGCACCGCAAGGGATATAACTATTCCTAATGTTTTCATGAATTTGTTCCCCCTTTCATTGCTCTTGTTTCCTCTTAACTCCATTGCCTTGGGGATTGACACTAATCTTCGAAACCCTTCCATCACCTATACTACTACGAAAACCTCAAATTTTGCTTAGGGTAACTCTTCAAATCACCTTTGTTTCCACATTTCCATATCCTAGCAACCCAGTGTAGGGAATTCCCCCTAGATTTGGAGAAGATCCAACCAGATGCGTAGTGAGTTAGTTATCGACGTGACAATGGGTAGCACCTCTAGGTTGTAGCTAGGCTAGCCTATTCTTTGGAGCTTTAATCGTACATGCTAGTTCATGTTGTGACATCACCCAAGAGTTTCTAACTTACCTATATAGAAGAAGGAAAAAGAGCCTCCCAAGGTATGCACTCTAAAGGTGAGAGAACGAGAAGAATGAAATAGAATTCAAACTTTTTGCATGGTGTGTTATTTTTATCTGTGTATGATGCATGATGCATTCCAACAATAACTCCTCCATTAGTTTTCCCCCATAACACCCATCAAGCCATGGCTCAATTCCCATCATCGAGTCATGGCTCAATGGGCATTGTGGGGGAGTGGGGGGAGGAATGGGAGGGGAGAGGAAGGGGGGTGGGGCAGGTTCAGTTTTTTTTTTTTTTTTTTAAATTTTAACATTTTTCATTTTCTTAATGTTTTTTATGTGATTTTTTAAAAAATTTAAATTTTTTAATATGTTTTTTTTATAAATTTTATTAAAAAAATTAATAAATTTTATTTATTTTTAATAAAAAAAAACCATTTTTTCGATAAACTTCAATTTTTTCTAATAAAAATTTATTTTTTCATAAAAAAATAATTTTTAATTAAAAAATTCATTTTATTTATTTATTTTATATAAATGTTTAAAAAAAACTATAAAAAAATTAAAAAACATGGAGGGAGAAGAGATGGCCACAAAGAGGGGAGGCCCTATGTTTCAAGTCAATTGTTTCAAAATGTTGCAATGTTAGCATTACTTTTCGATTTAGAGGTTAACTTTAAGCTTCTATACGAATGCTATTGATTATTAAGTCCATGCTTTCAAATAAGTTATAATTTTAGCCTTTGAAGAAACCAATATGCTAACAATAGCATTAGTTTTCTATTCAATGATTGATTTTAAGGTTCTTGTGAGCAACAATACGGGTTTTTAGGGAAATGGTTGTATTTTTAACCTTGAAACAAAAAAGAGTGCTACTAGTAGCATCACTTTTCAATTTGAAAGTTGATTTTGGTGTTTTGGACACAAAAAAATGAATTATTAGGGCTAGAGTTCTTGTTGTGAGTATAGAGTTCTCATTAGATTGTATAATGTGTTTTTCATGTAAGAATACTAAAATTGGCAACTTTGTAAGTTTAATTCAGACATTATTCATTAATTCCAGAAATCCGAGAGAATTTTTTGTCAAACATATATCTAAAGAATGTAATATTAATTTCATAAAAGGACATGTGTACGGATTGTGGCCTAACTTTGATCAAAATTGACTTTGTTCTATACTGCACACTTAATGCAAATATATCATTTTTGTTGAAAAAACACTCATGTGATAGAAGATGAAAATGTTAAAGTGTATAAGGGTATAGAAAGAATAAATAAATTTTTACCTAACTTGAAACACTTAATTTGACTTCATTATGAGGCATGTGTGTGCATTATAGTGTTCATGTCCGTGCATTTTCAAAAATCTAGGCAACTTAGAAACATTTGCAGACGAGGATATTTTTAGACTCAAAATTAAAATATTATAATTCATGATGATGTAAAATGATGAAATACCTTATTTCCCACTAGAATCACTAAAAATGAACCAAATAAAAAGCATGTACGGGCATTTTTCTAAGATGAGCAATTTTATGTAAAAATACTAAAAATGCCAACTTTGCATGTATAATTAGACATTATAAATTGATTCCCATAAATGTGAGAGAGGTTTTTGTCAAACATATATATAAATTCAATTATTTAATATTCATTTCATAAAAGGTCATGTGTATGGATTTTGACATTCATTTTACTAAACCTAACTTTGATCAAAATTGACTATGTTTTATATTGCATACTAATTTTATAGCTAATAACAAGTATGCCATAGAATAATCTAAATAGTAGTATTTCAATGATTAATCCAACAAACCTAAGAGTGATATTTTCAATGATTTTAATCTTTCAAAGGAACAATTCTTTGGTTGATGCTTTATCTAAGGAAGGACTACTTTCACCTGTGGAGCTGATTGTCATTAAATAAATATTGGATAGACATTCATTGTCAATAACTAGGATTTGAGATATGTTTTTTATTTGAATAAATCCGTTTTCATTTGAATAACTCTTTCTGAATAACTCTATTTTGGTTTTGGTTTGAATAACTCATTTAATAACTCTGTTTTGGTTTGATCACAAACCAATATAATGATTTCAATGATTTACATCTTTCGAGAGCACAATTCCTTGGGAGATGTTTTATAAAAGGAAGGCCTACTTTCCCCTATGGGGAAGGCTTTCATTAAAGAAATGTTGGATGGATAGGTCACTATCAACAACTTGGGTCTAATCTCTTAGCTAGATGAAATATTTGATTTGGTTTAATGATAGCCAGTGTCGATACACTTTTTGTTTCAAAGTTTCGTTTTGGAATGATTACAACTTCTACTACTTTTTTTTTCAATGTGGTTCACAACCTTAGAGAGGAGTTTCTACGTCCATGGGAAGAATTCAATGGGGCCCCACCGGAAGAGGCCTCACTCCATTGGCTCTAATGACAAAGCCTAACGTGGTGGAGACATCAAGTGAGGCCCTTATATATCTATGCATATCCACCTGGATATTTGACCCCAAGACCTTTTGCTTACAACTCACAGCTCTAAACCACTTGAGCTAACCCATTGGGCTATTACAACTTCTATTGCATGAATATGTAAGCTTTATTTTGCAAGCCATATGCATACTAATGAGCCTATTAAAGGAAGACTTTCTATATAAAAAAATTTAATGATTATGAAGAGCTCTAGTTTTCTCTATCCGTGTTCTAGTGCCTATAACACCTTTAGAATGTATTTTTTGTTCTTTACTAGAGTAGAAAATATTTTTTTCTCTTTAAAAAAAACGTATACCATCAATAGTTCTATTGTATTGATAACGTTGAAATAAACGTGTAATACAAAATCCTAGCTTCTCCATGGGACATGGTAGGTCGCAGAACAAAGAAATCCAAAAATAAAGGAGCTCCCTAATCTAATTTAATTGCAACTTTGAGTAGCTTATAGCCACTTGCTAAAAAATTAATAATAAAAAAACATCTAATGTCCATGCAAACTTCAAATAGTCTCAATAACACTGGAAACCAATACAACAAAGTTGAGGTGGTTATCATGAAATACCTTCAGTGCAACAATATGAACTGGATTTTCTGAGTTCGATGAACATATCACCCATGACTATATCAGATAGTATTGGTCAAAAATAGCTCGGGAAATTACCAATTTTCCAAAGGATAGATCTTACCTAGAGGGAAAGAAATAAAAAAACATTTCATCAATGAAATTAAATTTTGAAGTTACCCACCAGATTGATTGGCCACTAAATCAATTTCATTCATCCATACAGATCTAATGCCACCATTATCATAACTACACCACCTTGATCTTAACTACATGGACATAAAAAAAAAATTAATTATAGGTTTCACTTTTGAAGGTGGTTGGTATTTAATGAAAATAATCTACGTACACCTATTGCCACCATTATCAAAAATACACCTCCTTGATCTTAACTACGAAGACATTAGAAAAATATTTAATTGCAGTCTTCGCTTTTGAAACTACTTGGCATTTAAAGAAATATAGAATCTCTAGATAGTTAACTTATGATAAACCAACCACCGATTAAAAATTTAGTTGGCTAACTCATGTTTAACCAAAAAACGTAGCTAGTTTACCCATCTCTTTTCACAGAAATTGTCTAAATTTTTTATTATCTAACTAAATTATCTTTCGTCCATTGACCATAAATCCTACTTACAGTAAAAAATTATATTTCCAAAAACATCTAGCCAATTCTAACCAATCAAAAAAAGCATCTTTTGACATGCCTTAATTAATTTTCTTAGTGATATGGGATACATTGCAAAAGTGGGTAAAACGTTATGTACTTGGGTTGTTATAATTTATTCTCATCTCAAATATTTTGTCCATCAATTCATGCCTCCACATTTTCAATGCATGCACTACTTTTGAAAATTCCAAGTCATGAGTAGCATAGATTCTCTCTTATTCTTTGAACTTTTGTGACTCGACATTTCACAATATTATGTTGTATGAGGAATCAGTGTTGTTAATGGAATGAACAAATTATATTTAAATGTAATATATTCTTTTAAAAATATGTCATAGTTCCACTAAAAGGAAAAAAACACCTAGAAAAGGTTTTTATTATTATAAGATTGGCCAAAGTATAAAAAACAATTGTTATTGAGAGTCTAGGTTTTAGTGGATGCTCATTATAACTATAAATTATTGTTTCCTATAGGTTGTTCCAAATATCTTTTTGTCGGTGTGCATCATTAAGCAAAGAGGCTTGGTGCACAAATATTTAATATGCATAAGTTTTCACATATATATCTATATATATATCACATTTGTGCAAATTCTATAGGTATGTATTATGTATACAAAAGTATGGGTGCATATATCAAAGTATGCATGGGTTTGTGTATATAATACCTTGGTTTTTATCCTGTGACAATAAAATATGTAAATAATGTAAATCATTAATTACGATAAAAAATTGTGGTGAGGAGCTCAAGGCCAAGGTCCCTCTATCATTTTTTTGTTTATGTATCACCAATTAAAATTGATATAGCTAGATTGTGTGTTAGCCAGACATGGTAAATTGTAAACACAATGTAAATATATTTTCTGATAAAAAAAAGACCCAATAAATGACTAGTCAAGGAAACAAAAAGCTTGGGGCACAATTTTCATAAGGTTAGGTAGGGAAAAATTTAAAACCCATGAATCCAATAGATGAAATCCAAGTGTCAAACAAAGAATTCATGAGCCATCAACCACCATGTTGAATTGGGTTCCAATCATTTAATTATTTCAAGAAGGAAGTGGTTGAAGTAGTTATTGTCTTCAGAAGGGGAAGGAATGGATGTCAATTCCATGTTTGAATCCCCAATAAATTTTAGAAAATCATGATTGCTCATTGGGAAAAATATGAGCCATGAAATTGGAGCCCAATGACTCACTCAACCATTAGTTTTTGCCTCTCACACAGTTCTACATGCTTAAGTATTCCCCCCCATTGATTTTGACAATGTTTGTCGTTGTTTCTATCAAAAAGTTTCTTTTTTTGTACATATTTGATTTTTGGGGTTCCATTGATTGTAAAACTTGTTGAAATCCAAAATTTAAAACCCAATTATTGTTTCCTCGTAAAAATTTTTAATTCACAAGCAAAAATGTTGCATAACTGTCCAAAAATCATATTTGTGTGCCCAATAGTTGTAAATATACTAGTAAATCATTTTCATGTTCCAAAATTTCGCATACTCGATCACCTCCTTCTACCTTCAAGGAAATGGGGCACAAAATTTATCTTTCTCTCATACAGGTTATCGGGCTAAATACATGCTTATCTTGCTACATTCCTTGACCTCAACTAACTTGACCCCTGCAAAGGAAGAGGCTATGGGGGTCTCTTTTACATTAGTGAGCCAACACACTATTGGGTTCTCTCTTGTTGTTTCACTCTTCCCAATTCATACAACCTTTCAAGATGATTTCTTCAGGAAAACTCTAAACTTCACTACCTCTGCGGATCCAAAATCAATGTTCTAAAATTGCTCTTCTAAAATCCTTTTTGGAATGTTTCCCTTCTATACAAACTTTTGGGATAATTCCATTCCAAAATAACATTTTTCGGAACGAATTCCTTCAAAAATAACTCTTTGGATTTCAAAATATTCTTTTCGAAACACCTATTTTGAAATACCCTTTTTAGAACGATTCCTTTTGAAACATCTCTTTCTCTTCCAAAATATTCTTTTTGAAATGCCCTTTCTGACATACAATTTTTGGAATGATTTCTTTCAAAACTTCTCTTCGTCTTCTGGAAATATCCATTCCAAAAAATCCTTTTGGGCATCAAATCTCAATATGATGCTTTCATTCCTTGACCTTTCTTCCTCCCAAAATTCCTGCTCCAAAACTCCTTCTCAGACTCTGAATTTTGGGATGAATCATTCACGTCCTATTCCAAGAGAATCCCAAACGAGGTGCAAAAAATACACTTCTTTAGGTTCATAGAGATTTGCATTTTCTTGCAACGATCTATCATGAGTCTTAATACTTGCAAATGATCTTTCAACGGACTGAACAATGTCTAGTTTTCCAAATGTACCTCTAAGAACTTATGCATGAATTCCTTGAATTCGACCACCACTATCTTGGAAAATATGGATAGCTTATTATTCATCCCAAAGGGAATTACATTATAGTAAAAGGAGCCATCCTCCATCACAAAAGTAGTTTTCATGCAATTCTCCTCTGGTATATGGACCTGATGGTGTCCAAAGAATCCATTTGTGAATGAATAGGATTCTCGTCCTTCTACATTCTCTAGCACTACATTTGTGAATGGTGCAGGGAATGGGTCATGGATACAGGTTGCATTCAGTTTCTACAGATCCACACATATCCAAATACCTCTTGTCTTCTTGTCTTGGACCACCATCAGGCTGATCCATTTTTATTCTGCAATTGGAAAAATAATGCCTACATCCAACATGTAGTCTAGTTCCTTGCACACTTTCTCCTTATAGTGGATGTTCACTCTATAGGGTCTTTTCTTTACTGGCTTTGCCTCATCCTTTAGCTAAACCTTCATCTCCTAGAAATCTCTTACAATCCCTTTCATATTCAAAAAATCTACACAAATATAGATCTTCATATTTCTTCAGCAGGTCAACTGTTTCCTGATCCTAGTAGTCCCCTATGATGGTCATATTGGGTGTCTTCCCAGTGCTAATATTATATGTCTTTGTCTAGAAGGACTCTCTAAAATTACATGCAATACTAGTAGATGGCTCATCCTGCACCATGCGTTCTCCTGCAGTCTCCCTGATTTGTGCACTGCGTGGGTCCTCTTCTTCATCTATCTCCTTAGTATCAACTGTCTAGCAATATATCAGTTTGTTTAGTTGTGCCACGTGCTTATGATAAGTGCAGGTTGTCTTTTGGATCACATCCTCTTGTGGTATATCTCCAAAGCTGACGTGCTTCATTTGATGGAGAACTTTGGCCAGGTCAGGATCTGTAGTATTGAACTAGAATGTGGTAGTGAATTCGATAGATGCCTTCTCCCAAGTCCTAGTTTGTCTTATTATTTCTTGATGGATATACCATATATGCGGTGACATCTAGTGTATGGTAGATTTAGTGGGCCCCTAGGTTTCCAGGGGCTTGATTTATCCCTTTAGGGGAAACCAAACGGGATTTTGGGAAAATCTCATGTTATAGCGCACAATTTTGGGAAAATCGTGTGCTATAGTAGCGTGGGGTTTTCTCAATATTGCATGTGGTGTAGCACAGGAAATTAGTGTGGGTAAAATGCACTGTTCCGTGCTACGTGCATTGCAGTAGGGGTTTGTCTACGCACTGGTGTAGCGTGGCTGTACCTAGGTTGGTTGTGCTACATAGTGCGACTGAACAATGGATATCCCACATGTTGGTGTCGTGCAATGAAACAAGATTCAGTCATGCTAAGTGCAAATTTCATTGTTATTATCGCACTACGCACGAGCCTTATTAGGGAAGGCCGCATGGTTTTTATGCTTTGGATATATGTATGTCTATTATATGGGAATTCTCCTTGTGTAGGTGATATTTAGTTCCTCATGCCTCATGTGGGTATTGTAGAGTGGCGGGAGAGGGAGTATGATACTCTCCATTCATTGGTGTCGGGGGACATGCAGGCGATGAAGATATCATGAGATGTGGGGCTCTTGAATTTCTTCAAGTGCCCCTTGATGAGGTCATCGGACTATCTCCTCTGGAGACTACTAGACATGTGAGAATCAAATAGAGGGGTATTCCAATTTAGAGGGGAGGGCTTGAGCATCACAGCTCAAGGCATTTATTTCTTGAGGGGGTTATCTCACCAGGGAGTGAGAGAGCCCTTCCCTCTTCAAATGGAGGGAGATATGATCTTCGTTTTGGTGGATCAGTTTTGTGATGGTGACTAGAGTGTTATGAACTCGATTTAGATTTTAATGAGGCATCTTAGGTCTCTTCCTGTGAGGGTTGTGGCAACAACCATGGTGCAAGTGTTGGGGGTAGCATCCCCCAACCAAATTACTAGAGGGTAGTTGTCACTCATTGAGAGGGTGCTAGCTGGTCGGTTAATGGCATGGGGTCCTCTACTAATGCAAGCAATGACCCGACAGATGTTGGATCTGCACTAGAGTGGGATTAGGACCACCTTCTGCTTTGGGAGCGTGCTGTGCTCATATTTCTTCTACAGGTATCCTTCCCTAAGGCCACTTGTAGTGGTGCCTCCTAGGGGGCCTCAGGAGTCCCGTATGATGTACTGGGGGGAGATTATACCCCGATCTTGTGGTAGGATCGTAGGGGCATATTTCACCCCACATATTTTGAATGTGTGGGAGGGCCATATTGGTCATAAGGAGAGATAAACCTGGAGTGGGATGAACTAAAGGGGATATTTGGAGCTACCTCCTCCTGATGGGGAATTATATGCTTCAAGTACGTTTTGTGGTTGTACTTTTTTATGGTTATATATATATGTACATACTCTTATTTATGCACATTTGATATATATGATTATCATTTACTGATGATATTTTCCCCTTTGTGATGTAGATATTGGTCCTGTATGGCTCGCTCGGCACCTGCAATCTAAGAAAGACCAACCAACAGCTAGGGCGGGTCTGGTTATTGGAGGAGCTGCCACAGCTGGAGGCGCATCCACCAGAAGGAATCCTGTTACAGAGGCATCTGTGGGAGGAGCTATTGGGGGGGGGCACTTCATGGGATCAGATGGAATCCATCATGACTGACTTGGAGTGGTGATTGGGTGCATGTAATGCCCGCCTCAACACCTATGATTGATTTGATGATTTGAGACTTACGATTGATTTGATGATTTGAGACTTATGATCGATTTGATGATTTGAGGCTTATGATTGTTTTGACTATTTGAGGGTACTAGTTTGAAGTGACCCGGATTTATGAAATCTTGGACCATGAATGTTTGCTTTGAAATTTACCATGCGAAATGAAAATGATTAGATAAGAGATAGATATACTCGACTCACAGAAATGATGAAAATGCTTTAGAATGAAAAATGATGAATATTGAAAATGCTTGAAATGAAAATGATATATGCTCGATTGACAAAGACATAATGATGAATATTGAAAATACTTGAAATGAAAATGATGAATAGTTTATATACTCGAATGACTGAGATAAAACAATGAATGATGAATATGCTCGACTGACTGAGACATAATGTTAAATGATGAATATTTAGTAGGCTCGACTGATTGAGATACTGAGAAGAATGATGAAAATATTTTATAGTGCAGCGCTACTAATGTGCGGTTGAGTGTGTGTAGTGGCAGGTAAGACAATTTACCGACTGACCCACAAAGGAATAATATAGGTTGTAAGAACGGAAAGAACACATAGGGGTACGATGACAAATTGTCGACCCTGAATTAGCAATCCACGCACGGGTGAAGCCGTTTCAGCTCACCCGGGGAAGCGTGTGCCGTACGGGAAAGACCATAAAGACTTGGTTGTGTATGACGAGTTGAGGAGTGCACGATAAGGAGAGCCTTATCCCTCAACATCCCTTAGTCTCCAAGAAGCATAGTTGAGAGATCACGGTAACGACTCCCTATTGCTACGTAGTGCTCCCCATAAGAAGAAAGAAATGGAACTGTTGGAAAGGCCCACCGAAGAGGAACCTGAACAAGAAAAATATAATGTTATTTAACATATGAAAAAATTGAAACTTTATCAAAAGATAAATTCAAATGACTTTAAATTAAAAGACAATTACAATAAAATAATATTCATTATTTTATTTTGAGGAGAAAAGAAGAAGAAAAAAAAATGAAAAAAAAATTTAGTTATTTATTTTATTTTCCTACTTTATGAAAAGAAAAAAAATTTAAACTAAGCTAGAAGTATTATATTAAAGTTCTATTAGAAACAAATACTTTTACAAGTTTAAACTTCAGTATGGAAATACTTTATAAAAGCTTTAAATAAAAGAAACATATATATAAATATCTTATAAACTTTTAAATTTTTAATGGAATTAGATTATAATAAATAAAAGAAACAAATTTTATTTTATAAGTTTTTATTATTTAAAAAAATAAAAATAAATAAAAACAATTAATTTACTAGAAGGTATTAAGTAAATTGAATGATGACCAAAATAGAAGTAGGACTTTTTTACACCTAATTCCCATTGATTTAGGGAATTAGGTGTACACTAAAGATAATGTGACACTTGTAATTAAGAATAATTGTAATTAAAATATTAAATTAAATAAAATATGTGCATGGACATATACATGACACATAAATTTTTATTATAAAAGGAGGGAAGAGAAGGAGAAAAATGATCTCTTGCTCCCTAATGCTGGATGGGCATGATAATCTCGGATTATGTTATGATTCTTGGGAGTTGGGATTATCTAGACCAGGGATTGGGAGGTCCCAACGGAAAGCTCGCTAGTGTGTTTTTACGACCCCATTAGCTCGGGGGTTCGGGGTGAAGGAAAGTAACCCCAATACAGTAGGGTGGTCAACCGAGGCGCTGTCGGTATCTTCATCAACATTGGACTGCACCAGAGAGCTGATTCAGCCACTACTCGAACCATTTCAAGTTCGACACCTGCAAATCAGGTTCAACAAATTATTATCATTTTTATTTAATTATTTTATTTCTATGTGAGGATGATATATGAATATTGTTGGAAGGTCAATCTGGTTCCTTAATCAAATCATTGTGTACGGCTAGCGTTTCCAGAAAATCTCAGTTTTAAGCGTATATTGCAGTTTCAATTTCATAAATTCCTGAGTCAGATCTCAATGTAAATTATTTTAAAAATCAGGGTATTCAGAACCATTCCGTTTGGGCGACTCCAGATTTGTGTCAAGATTTTAATTCGATTATTAACACATCTCTGTATCCCTTATCAACGGCGACTCCAGGAATGATATCATTATTTCATTCTGAGCTTAAGAAACCCCTGGAAGCTACCAGATCCTTACCATTACACGTGGCAGTTCAAGATCCCAAACATTGATCCATAAATTGCTCTTTTCTTCTATTTCCAAAATCCAAATTGTATGACAGTTCCAGAAGTTGCAAAAATTATACTCTGTTTTGTGTTCTTCTATTTCCAAAATCGAAATTGTATGACAATTCCAGAAGTTGCAATATGGGTTGTAGTTGATCATTTCATTTTCTTTGTATCCATTTTAATTTGGCTTGGCGTTTCCAAAATTTACGAGTTTATACTTAAAAATTATAAAGCCATCGGCTCATATGTTATTTATAATCTTGAATAATAAAAACATATGCATAATCAATGTGTAGAATTTTCTTACAATGAATTTGAATTTCATTATTTGAATATGCACGCAAGTATTAAACACAATGAGCAAGGAAAGGAACGAGTGTTGGTTATTCATATGTCGCAAGACTTTTCCATTTAATATACTATTACATTATACATATGCATTGCTTCATTAGAAGGAATAAGTTCTTATAACTTTAAATTAGTGGAGTATTCGTATATAAATATTACCTTCTATAAGTATAAGAAAGAAATGCATGTTGAAATTTACATGTTAAAAGATTGCTTCTTTTATAAATGTACTATTGAATCATTTATGCTGGGCTTCAAAAGGAAAAAGGGGTGTCTTCATAAATATGTTGTGGAATTAACGTTGTTATATGACTAAGAATAATTATCTTATATTTAAAGTTTTAGTATAATTCTTAAAGATATGTATTACTTATTAGAATGGCTTAGGAATTGAGAATGTTCTGGTCATAAATGGATTGTAATGTTAGTATTAGGATTAGAGGAATTTCAAATGAAATAATAGAATTAAAATGTAATGTTGTACTTATGTCAATTTATATTCTTAATATTGAAATGAATTTATGGAGTGGAAATGTCAAGTTATATTTCATAGAATTTCAAATATAATGATAGAATTAAAATGTAAAGTTTTATGTATGTTGATTTACATCTCGATGGTGGAAGTTATCGCATGGGGTTGCTTCATCATGTCCATCTCAAGGAAAACATAGTCAAATGACCTTACTTCCCTTAGGTCAACAAATTAAGTCACTCTTGTGTCAATGCATTATTACTTTTGAGATTACGGTCTCATTATGAATACAGTGTTATGAATTGATGGCATGAAAGCATTTAGTATTATAAAAAAAAAAAAAAATTCACTTGCTCAACTTGAAGGTCCCTACACTATGTCTGGAGTTGACGACTGGGTGTTGCAGATCTAGAGGACGAGGAGCTATCCCTAACGTTTCACTTTCCAGTGGATTGCGTTCCATCTTGGAGGCCCATCATGCAATGATTAGCAATGGCATTCCATGTGGCACGAGAGGTTCAAGGGGGTGCATCCTTTCCTCCACGAAAGAGGTCGCAGCTGGGACTAGATCCAGAGGTAGCACAAGGAGAGGTTAAATGGCCATTGGCCATTATGTGAACCCTGGATCCACCAGATGGCAGAGAAGTTTGACTTTGTATAAGGACATGAGCCTCATTTTGTATATGATTTTTATGAGCCTATGGGAGGTGGTTTATAGTTGATGTATGTTGATGTAATTGTAACTTCGGAATGTATTTCACCGATGTATATTGTATTCCTATGGATATGTTATTATTCCTCTATACGGAATTGTCGTCATTTGTATTGACAAGTGCTGCAAATGTCGCAACTTGCATGTGATGGGTTATTAGACCACCAAGTGTGGGGTCGGCCCTGATTAGTATTACCATGGGTTATTAGACTGAGTTAGACAAGTTGTCCCAGCTAGTTTATTAGGCAGGTCAGGTCATGTATAAATAGAGTGCGGGAGGCACTCTATTTGATCACTTCATTATTCACTTCTACACTCATCAGAAAGTGGCTCACAAGTGAGGAAGGAGGAGTAGCTGCTAGGAGGACAATCTCTTGTACTTGGGTTGTATCATTGCTCTTTCTATCTCTGAGGAAGTTGTGGGGTTTTTCACCTTTATGGTTTTCCGCAGTGAAACTCTGTGTGTTTATTGTCTCATGTGATTGCTTGTTGTGATTGATATGCTTGATATGCTAGACATGTTATTCTCTCAGTAAATATCCTAGAGTATATTGAATTAACGCTAAAAAATTAACATGGTATCAAAGCTAACTTGAGAAGAAGACATTGTGCAGTTGCGGAAGCTAGGGATTCTTGTTTATTGGGTTTCTCTCCACAGATCTTGAAAGGAAGTAGGGTATTTTGACTCTCCTCAACAAGGCGCATCTTTCTGTCCAATCATAATTCAATTATGGGCACTTTCATTTTTGGCCCTAAAAATTAGGGTTTTCACAAAAATAGGAATTTCTGAATTCTGAGACCATAGCTAGAAGCTCCTTGGAAAACTTGAAGTTTAGAGATTTGGATCGAACTTTTTGGTTGGGTGAAGCTCCGGGAAACTCAAACCCTAATTCAAGGTCCTCCCTAGTGAATCTGGGAGATTGAAAAGCATTTCTGAAGGGTGAAACTTTGTAGTTTTCAATTTCTGAGTATACTAGGCTGATCAGCTCATCAAGGCGCATCCTTCTATCCTTTCAGAAAGTTGAAATTCACATTTTGAATTTTTAGGGTTTCTCTGACAAACCCTAATCTAGCACCAGATCCAGATTTCTGCAAATCAAGTGGTAAGACCTAAATATTTTCGATTTCCATTTGAATTACTCTTTGAGATGTCTCACCACACCAAGCTTGAGTATAAGCTTGAAGGGGCTGATAAATTCCGAGCATGGAATTATAGGATTGGGTTAATCCTGGAAGAAAATGAATTGGACACTTACATAAGTGAAGAGATCCCTGTCCTAGAGGGAGAAGAGGCTAAGGCCTTACATAAGAAGAACTTGGTCAAGGAAAAGAGGATCATTGCTGATTCGATCAAAGACCATCTCATACCACATGTGTCATCTCTAAAGACACCCAAGGAGATGTTTGATTCCCTAACCAAGCTATTTGAAAGGAAGAACATAAATCAGAAGATGACTCTGCAGAACCAATTGAAAGGGATAAAGCTTCAGAATGGAGAGACCATTCAATCTTATTTTTCTAAGTTCTCTCAGATCAAGGAACAACTTGAAGCTGTGGATGAAGTAGTGGACAATGGTGAAGTTGTCATGACCACATTGAATGGCCTACCTAGGTCATGGGACTCCTTCATCCAAGGAATCTGTGCAAGAAGGAAGTTGATCTCATTCAGCAGACTATGGGAGGAATGCTCACAAGAAGAAGCAAGGCTTGTGGCCCAAGAAGAAAAGATGGGGAATGAAGATCAATATCTCACAACACACACCAAGGGAAGCAAGTTTAAGAGGGAGAGATGTCATAACAAGACACATTCTCACCCTCATCATAAGAAGAAAGATCTCTCTCATGTTCGATGTTTCGATTGTAATGAAATAGGACACTTTGCTTCAAATTGTCCCAAGAAGAATAAAGACAACAACAACAAATTCAACAAGAAGAAGAGATTTCATGATCATGCTGTTGAGGATGATGAACCTCCCAAGAAGAAGGCTAGGGCAGAAAGTGATGCTTCATCAAGTGAAGATGAATATGTTCTAATCTCTGCTCTCACAGGTACTATCTCTCATGGATGTAATGATTGGCTTATTGATAGTGGGGCTTCCAAACACATGACTGGGTTTAAAGAATCTTTTGAAAATCTATCTGAACATGAGTCACCCCATAAAGTGAAACTTGGGGATGACTATCAATATCCTATCAAGGGGAGTGGTGAAGCCTCCTACAACCTAGACTCTGGGAAGTCCTTGAAAATGAAAGATGTTCTATATGTACCTGGGCTCAAGAAGAACCTACTCTCCATATCTGCATTAGATGCAAAAGGCATGAGGGTTGCATTTGTAGATGGCCAAATCCTAATGTGGCCAAAAGGTAAAACTATAGATGATGCAGTAGTGATTGGAGAGCAAGAGGGAAGATTTTACAAATTGAAGGGACAACCTGAACATGCCATGGTACATGAATCCATGGAGCCAAGTGAACTTTGGAATAGAAGGCTTGCACATGTGCACTATAGAGCACTACCAATTGCAAGTAAAGCTGTAGAGGGTCTTCCTAAAATCAAGACAAAGCATGAAGGTGTTTGCAAAGGATGTGCAAAAGGAAAGAACATTAAGAAGGCATTTCCAAGCAGTGAAAGCAAAGCTAAAGGAATCTTGGAAATCATCCACTCTGATATATGCGGTCCAATGTCATCTAGTTCTTTGAGTGGGTATGTATACTATGTCTCTTTCATTGATGATTTCTCTAGGAAGACTTAGGTTTATTTCTTGAAGAACAAAGATGAAGTGTTTGATAAGTTCAAGGAATTCAAAGCCTTGATGGAAAATCAAACTGATAGGAAGATTAAGACCTTCAGATCCGACAATGGCGGAGAATTCACTTCAGGTGATTTCAAGAAGCTATGCAGTGATTCATGGATTAAGAGGGATTTGACTGCTCCCTACAATCCACAATAGAATGGAGTTGCAGAAAGAAAAAATAGAACAATCATGGAAGCAGCACGGGAAATGCTACATGACTAGGATCTACCTATGCATCTTTGGGAATAAGCAGCTAGGACAACTGTATATGTGCATAACAGAACACCTCACAAGATATCGGACAACAAGACACCAGAAGAGGTCTTCTCTAGTAAGAAACTTGAAGTCAGCCATCTCAGAATATTTGGTTTTCCAACATATACACATGTTCCAAAGGAAAAGAGGACAAAGCTAGATCCTTCAGGAAAGAAGGGCATCTTTGTGGGGTACAGTGAAAGCTCAAAGGCTTACAGAATATACTTTCCAGGGTTCAAGAAGATTGATGTCAGTAGGGATGTAACATTTGATGAAAACTCAGCCTTCATCAAGTCAAGGAAGACACCTGTTGAAGATCATGAAGAACCAAAGGAAAACAGATTCCAAGACACCACCATGACTGAATCAATTCCAAAAGCAGATCGTGAAGTTGAAGATCCGAAAGAACCTATAGATCCACCCCATGAGAAGAACTCTCACAAGAGGAAACCTGCATGGGCTAGAGAGCTCATTCAAGATGCAGAAAGATATGGCATTCCAGAAGAAGAACACAGAGAAAGGAAGAGGACTAAATCACATACCAGTTATGTTTCCCTACTCTATGATATCATGAAAAAAGAACCTTCCAATTATGAAGAAGCAGCGGAAAAGAAAGAATGGAAGGATGCCATGGTTGAGGAATACCAATAGATCATGAAAAATGATGTTTGGGATGTAGTCCCAAGACCTGAAGGGAAGTCGGTTGTGACTTCCAAATGGATCTACAAGATAAATCATGCTGCAGATGGCAGCATAGAAAAATACAAAGCGACATTTGTCGCTCGTGGCTTCTCCCAGAAAGAGGGGATAAACTATGAAGAGACTTTTGCTCCTGTAGCCAGGTACACTTCCATCAGATCCGTACTTGCCCTGGCTGCAGTGATGAAATGGAAGATACACCAGATGGATGTCAAGACAGCTTTCTTGAATGGTGTAGTCGAGGAGGAAGTGTATGTGGAGCAGCCACTTGGTTTTGAGACACATGACAGGGGGTCATATGTGTGTAGGTTGAAGAAATCCTTGTATGGCTTGAAGCAAGCTCCTGGAACTTGGTATGGTAGGATAGACAACTTTCTATCCAGTTTGGGCTTTACCAAGAGTAAAGCAGATTCCAACCTTTACTACAAGGTTGAGGAAGGCAATCCCATGATACTACTTTTGTACGTGGATGACCTGTTTGTAACAGGTGAGGATGGATTGATTGCCGATACCAAGAGGAAGCTTGCTGCCGAATTCGAGATGAAGGACTTGGGGATGATGCACTATTTTCTAGGCATGGAGGTGTGGTAGAGTGCAGATGGAATCTTCCTTGGACAAGGGAAGTATGCAGTAGAGATCCTAAAGAGGTTTGGGATGATGGATTGCAAGGCCATGGCCACACCTATGGCATCGAACCTGAAGCTTCTGTGTGATGCTTCATCTGATCTGGTTGATGTCACTGTGTATCGTCAGATGATTGGGTCCTTAATGTACCTGACGAACACTAGACCAGATATTTGCTTTGCGGTGAACACATTGAGCCAGTTCTTGACGGATCCCAGAGGTGTTCACCTGGTTGCTGTAAAGCATATTCTGAGGTACCTGAAGGGTACAATTGATTATGTGATCAAGTATGAAGCAAATCAAAAGTTTAACCTGCAGGGTTATGTTGATTCGGACTGGGCAGGAAGTGCTGCAAATAGGAAGAGCACGTCTGGGTGCTACTTCAGTATGGGATCGGGTGTGATCTCGTGGTTTAATAGGAAGCAGTCCTGTGTAGCACTGAGTACAGCCGAGGCAGAGTATGTTGCAGCTTGTTCGGCTAGTTGTGAGGCAGTATGGCTCCGAAAGCTACTGTCTAAGTTATTTGATCTCTCGTTGGATGCTACTAGTATCTTTTGTGACAACTAGAGTTGTGTGAAGCTGTCTGAGAACCCGGTATTCCACAAAAGGTCAAAGGACATCGAGATCAAATATCAATATATTAGGGATATGGTGCAAAGAGGAGCAGTGAAGCTCCTGTATGTTACGATGGATGAGCAAGTTGCAGAGGTGTTGACGAAACCACTAGCCAGAGTGAAGTTTGAGTACTTCAGAGAGAGGCTTGGTGTTCTTCAGATTGACGACACTTCGAGGAAGAAGTGATGGACACATTTGCAGGAGCCATTCCAAGCATGGTGAGAGGAGGATCCTTCCCATGGCTGTGGATGTAAGCGCTGGATGATGAGCATCAGGATGATGCTCCAGCTACTGCTCTGTCTATGCATCATGTTGGATGCTTTATATGATCAGTTGGATCATGTATTTGTATATGCATCATGTTGGATGCTTGATATGATCAGTTGGATCATGTATTTGTATCTGCGTCATGTTGGATGCTTGATATGATCAGGTGGATCATGTATTTATGTATGTATCAGGTGGATACATTGTATGATCAGGTGGATCATGTATTTTGTATATGTATCAGGTGGATACATTGTATGATCAGGTGGATCATGTATGATGATATGTATCAGGTGGATACATTGTATGATCAGGTGGATAATGTATGATGATATGTATCAGGTAGATACATTGTATGATTAGGTGGATCATGTATTTGTACATGTATTAGGTGGATACTTGTATGATCAGGTAGATCGTGTATGATGATATGTACCATGTGAATGCATTGTTTGATCAGGATGATCATAGATGACGAGCTTCAGGATGTTGCTCCAGATGATATGCATCAGGTTGATGCTATGATGATGATCAAGATGTTCACAGATGACGAGCTTCATGATGTTGCTCCAGATGATATGCATCAGGTTGATGCTATGATGATGATCAGGTTGATCATATGATGATGTACATCATGATGATGTATATGTAACTTCGGAATGTATTTCATATATATTTATTGTAGCCTTATTAGAGATGTGTTATTCCTCTATAAGGAAGTGTCGTCATGTGGATTGACAAGTGTCGCAAGTGTGTGTACTTGCCGATGGGTTATTAGACCACCATGTGTGGGGTCGGCCCTGAAATATATATAATATTGTGGATGTATCTAGATAGATAAGTCAGCCCCATAGTGTAACTGGGCAAACACGTTAGTATAAATAGAGATCGGGAGATCTCTATTTTGATCATTCGGAAAGTCACACTTCTCTCACTCAGAAAGTGGCGCACTAGTGAGGAGGAGGATCATCTGCTACTAGGAGACTATCTCAAGTGTATTTTGGTTGTACTTTGGTTGAGCCATTGCTCTCTCTATCTCTGAGGAAGTTGTGGGGTTTTTCACCTTAGCGTTTTCCCCACGGAAACTCTGTGTCTCCTGTCTCTCATGCTTTTGATTCTTCTGATGCTTGTCATGCTTATTGTGATTGTTATGCATTGATATACTGTATATGTTATTCTCTCAGTAAAGATCCAAGAGTATTGTGAATTAATGCTCAAAATTTAACATGGTATCAGAGCTAACCTGAGAAGAAGACATTTTGCAGTGACAGAAACATGAGTTTCTTGTTTATTGGGTTTCTCTCCACAGTTTTTGGAAAAGCAGTATAGTAGATTGAATCTACTCATCAAGGAGAATCCATCTGTCCTATCAGAATTCAATTCTGAGCATTTTCGGATTTGGCCCTAAAAATTAGAGTTTCCACAAAAATAGGAATTTCTGAAATCTGAAGACATAGCTGGAAGCTCCTTGCAAAAATCGAAGTTTAGAGATTTGGATCGAGATTTTTGGATGGGTAGATTTCTGGGAAACGCAAACCCTAATTCAAGGCTCTCCCTAGTGAACCCGAGAGGACAAAAAGGAAAATCTGAAAGGTAAAGCTTTGCTGATCTCAAATTTTGAATATACCAGGATGATCAGCTCATCAAGGCGCATCTTTCTATCCTTTCAGAAAGTTGAAATTCACATTTTGAATTTTTAGGGTTTTTTCGACAAACCCTAATCCGGGACCAAATCCAGTTTTCAACATTTCAAGTGGTAAGACCTAAATATTTTCTATTTCCATTTGAAGTACTCTTTAAGATGTCTCACCACACCAAGCTTGAGGATAAGCTTGAAGGGGCTGATAACTTCTGAGCTTGGAAGTATAGGATTGGGTTAATCCCGGAAGAGAATGAGTTGGACTCATATACAAAAGAAGACATCCCTATCCCAGAGGATGAAGAGGCTAAAGTATTGCATAAGAAGAACTTGGTCAAGGCAAAGAGAATCATTGCATATTCTATCAAAGACCATCTCATACCCCATGTGTCTTCTCTAAAGACACCCAAAGAGATGTTTGACTATTTGACCGAGCTATTTGAAGGGAAGAACATAAGTCGGAAGATGACCCTGTGGAACCAATTGAAAGGAGTAAAGTTTCAGAATGGAGAAACCATTCAATCTTATTTTTCAAGGGTCTCCCAGATCAAGGAACAACTAGAAGCAGTGGATGAAATGGTGCAGAATGGCGAAGTTGTCATGACCACTCTGAATGGCCTACCTAGGTCATGGGACTCCATTTAAGGAATCTGTGCAAGAAAGAAGTTGATATCCTTCAGCAGACTACGGGAAGAATGCTCACAAGAAGAAGCAAGGCTTGTGGCACGAGAAGAAAAGATGGGGAATGAATATCAAGCTCTCACAGCTCACACCAAGAAAGGGAAGTCCAAGAGAGAGCCATCTCACTCCAAGAAATCTTCACATCACTTCAAAGAAAGAAGAATATGCTTCACCTATAATGAAAAAGGACATATTGCCATAAATTGTCCCAAGAACAAGAAGTACAACAACAACTTCAACAAGAAGAAGAAGGGCAGCAAAAGAAGGTTTCATGCTCATGCTGCCAAGGATGATGAACCACCCAAGAAGAAGGCTAGGGTAGAAAGTGATGATAGTAATGATGACTCATCAAGTGAAGAAGAGTAGGTTCTAATCTTTGCTCTCACAGGTACTATCTCCCATGGTTGTAATGATTGGTTAATTGACAGTGGGGCTTCCAAACACATGACTAGGTTTAAGGAATCTTTTGTGAACCTATCTGAACATGAATCACCCCATAATGTGAAACTTGGGGATGATTATCAATACCCAATCAAAGGAAGTGGTGAAGCCTCCTACAACCTAGATTCTGGAAAATCTTTGAAGATGAAAGAAGTCCTTTATGTACCTGGGCTCAAGAAGAACTTGTTCTCCATCTCTGCATTGGATGCAAAAGGTATGAGGGTTGCATTTGTGGATGGCCAAGTCCTAATGTGGCCAAAGGGAAAGACCATAGATGATGCAGTAGTGATTGGAGAGCAAGAGGGAGGTTTGTATAAATTGAAGGGACAACCTGAACATGCCATGGTGCATGAATCCATGGAGCCAAGTGAACTTTGGCATAGAAGACTTGCTCATATGCACTATAGGGAACTTCCAATTGCAAGCAAGGCTGTAGAGGGTCTTCCTGAAATCAAGACCAAACATGAAGGTGTTTTCAAAGGATGTGCAAAAGGTAAGAACATTAAGAAGGATTTCCCAAGCAAGGAAAAAGATATATTGGAGATCATCCACTCAAATGTATGTGGTCCTATGTCATCCAGTTCTCTAAGTGGGTATGTGTACTATGTCTCATTTATTGATGACTTCTCCAGGAAGACTTGGGTCTACTTCTTGAAGAACAAAGATGAGGTACTTGATAAGTTCAAGGAATTCAAAACCTTGATGGAGAATCAAATTGACAAGAAAATCAAAACATTCAGATCCGACAATGGTGGAGAATTCACCTCAGGTGACTTCAAGAAGCTTTGCAGTGATTCAGGGATTAAAAGGGAGTTGACTGCTCCTTACAATTCACAACAGAATGGAGTTGCAGAAAGGAAGAACAGAACAATCATGGAAGCAGCAAGAGCAATGCTACATGAACAGGATCTACCTATGCATCTATGGGCAGAAGCAGCTAGAATAGCTGTATATGTGCAGAACAAAACACCCCACAAGATATTGGACAACAAGATACCAGAAGAAGTCTTTTCTGGTAAGAAACTTGAAGTCAGCCATCTCAGAATATTTGGTTGTCCAGTATTCACTCATGTCCCAAAGGAAAAGAGGACCAAACTAGATCCTTCAGGAAAGAAGGGTATCTTTGTGGGTTACAGTGAAAGCTCGAAGGCTTACAGAATATACTTTCTAGGGTTCAAGAAGATTGATGTCAGCAGGGATGTGACATTTGATGAAAACTTAGCATTCATCAAATCAAGGAAGGCACCTATCAAAGTTTATGAAGAACCTAAGGAAACTAGATTTCACGACACTACCATGACTGAAGTAATTCCAGAAGTTTTTCGTGAGTTTGAAGATTTGCAAGAACCTATAGATCCACCCCGTGAGGATAAATCTCACAAGAGGAAACCTACATGGGCTAGAGAGCTCATTCAATATGCAGAAAGATTTGGCATTCCAGAAGAAGAACACAGAGCAAAGAAGAGAACCAGATCACATACCAGCTATGTTGACATTATGAACAAAGAACCTTCCAGTTATGAAGAAGCAGCGAAAAAGAAAGAATGGAAGGATGCCATGGTTCAGGAATACCAATCAATAATGAAGAATGATGTTTGGGATGTTGTCCCAAAACCTAAAGAAAAGTCTGTTGTGACTTCCAAATGGATCTACAAAATCAAGCATGCTGCAAATGGCAGTGTAGAAAAATACAAGGCAAGATTTGTAGCTCGTGGCTTCTCTTGGAAAGAGGGAATAGATTATGAAGAAACTTTTGCACCTATAGCCAGGTATACTTCCATCAGAACAGTACTTGCCCTGGCTACAACAATGAAATGGAAAATACACCAGATGGATGTCAAGACTGCTTTCTTGAATGGTGTAGTTGAAGAGGAAGTATATGTGGAGTAGCCACCTGGTTTTGAAATACATGACAAGGAGTCATATGTGTGTAGATTGAAGAAAGCCTTGTATGGCTTGAAGCAAGCTCCCAGAACTTGGTACGGTAGGATGGACAGTTTCCTATCTAGTTTGGGCTTTACCAAGAGTAAAGCGGATCCCAACCTTTACTACAAGGTTGAGGAAGGAAATCTTGTGATTCTACTTCTGTACATGGATGACTTATTTGTAACAGGAGATGACAGATTGATTGCAGATACTAAGAGGAAGCTTGCTTCTGAGTTCGATATA
Organism: Larix kaempferi; assembly: GCA_027924585.1. Classification (NCBI taxonomy): domain Eukaryota; kingdom Viridiplantae; phylum Streptophyta; class Pinopsida; order Pinales; family Pinaceae; genus Larix; species Larix kaempferi. The sequence goes on along the minus strand of BSBM01000089.1, from coordinate 15,324,072 downwards.
AAAGACTTGGGAATGATGCATTATTTCCTAGGTATGGAGGTGTGACAGAGTGTAGGTGGGATCTTCCTTGGTCAAGGGAAGTATACTGTAGATATCCTGAATAGGTTTGGGATGATGGATTGTAAGGCCATGGCCACACCTATGGCATCGAATCTGAAGCTTCTATGTGATGCTTCATTTGAGCTGGTTGACGTCTCTATGTATCATCAGATGATTGGGTCCTTGATGTACCTGACGAACACGAGACTAGATATTTGCTTTGCTGTGAACACATTGAGCCAGTTCTTGATGGATCCGAGGAGTGTTCACCTGGTTGCTGTAAAGCATGTTCTGAGGTACCTGAAGGGTACAGTGGATTATGGGCTCAAGTATGAAGCGAATCAAAAGTTTAACCTGTAGGGTTTTGTTGATTCAGATTGGGATGGCAGTGCTGCAGATAGGAAGAGCACATCTGGATGCTGCTTCAGTATGGGATCAGGTGTGATCTCTTGGTTTAGCAGGAAGCAGTCCTGCGTAGCACTGAGTAAAGTTGAGGTAGAGTATCTTACAGCCTGTTCAACTAGTTGTTAGGCAGTATGGCTACGGAAGCTACTGTCTGAGTTATTTGATCTCCCATTGGATGCTATTGGTATCTTCTGTGATAACCAGAGTTGTGTGAAGCTGTATGAGAAACTAGTGTTTCATGACAGGCCGAAACACATAGAGATCAAATATCACTATATCAGGGATATGGTGCAGAGAGGAGCTGTGAAGCTCCTGTATGTTGCGACGGATGAGCAGATTGCAGATGTGCTGATGAAGCTACTAGCCAAGGTGAAGTTTGAGTACTTCAGGGAGAGGCTTGGTGTTCTTCAGATCGAGGAAACTTCGAGGAAGAAGTGATGGACACATTTGTTGAAGCCATTCCAAGCATGTTGGAAGGAGGATCCTTCACATGGTTGTGGATGTAAGCGTTGGATGATGAGCATCAGGATGATGTTCTAGTTTCTGCTTTGTATGATCACTTGGATAATTTATATGTATGTATGTATGCATCATGTTGGATGCTGGATATGATCAGTTGGATCATTTATATGTATGTACGCATCATGTTGGATGCTGGATATGATCGGTTGGATCATTTGTATGTATTTCGTATATGCATCATGTTGGATGCTTGTACCATGTATCTGTATATGTATCAGGTGGATACATTGTACGATCAGGTAGATCATGTATGTTGATATGTATCAGGTATGATCAGGTAGATCATGTATGTTGATGGATATATTGTGTGGATCATGTATCTATGTATCAGGTGGATACACTGTGTATGATGATATGTATCAGGTAGATACTTGGTATGCATCAGGTAGATGCATTGTATGATCAGGATGATTGTGGATGACGAGCTTCTCCAGATGACATGCATCAGGATGATGCAGTGATGATGATCAAGATAATCATGTGTACATCAGGATGATGTATGGTGAGTATCAGATGATACTTTGTGGCCGTGGATCAGGTTGTGCAGATGATCATGTTTGGGAGATCCTATAGGTCGGAGTTGCGTACCCATAACAGCCTGGGATGCTCTTTCGAGACATTGCTCTAGGAGGACATGTAATTTGTGCCCTCGGAGATCTTTAGGTCGGAGTTGTGTACCCGTAACATCCTGAGATGCTCTTGCGAGGTTTTGTCTTATGACATGTAATTTTCTCCTGGGAGATCTGGACAGGATGAAAAAGGCCTCAGATGCTTCAGCCAGGTTTTGTGGTGGACCACATGTAATTTGCTCCTGGGAGATCTGGACAAGATGAAAAAGGCCTCAGATGCTTCAGCTAGGTTTTGTGGTGAGATCACATGTAATGTGCTCCTGGGAGATCCGATAGGTAGAGCTGTGTGCTCGTAACAGCCTGGGATGCTTCAGCCAGGTTTTGTGATGGGTCACATGTAATGTGCTCCTGGGAGATTCGACAGGTAGAGTTGTGTGCTCGTAATAGCCTAGGATGTTGTAGCCAGGTTTTGTGACGCACGTAATAATTCCTGAGGATTCCACAGTATGGCCAGTGATGATGAAGACCTGTAGGTGGTGGGCCTACATCCAGTATGAAAAAGGACTGGCTCTGTAGAACTTCCTATGACGAGTAGAGTCAAAGATTGGTTGAGATAGCAGCATCAGTGATGATGATGATGACGATGATCCCGAGAAGAAGACTTGTCTAGAAGAACTGTGTCAAGAAACACCTTCCTAGTTACGAGAGAGTGTTGATGTATATGTAACTTCAGAATGTATCTCATCTATGTATTTCATATATATTTATTGTACCGTTATTAGAGATGTGTTATTCCTCTATAAGGAAGTGTCGTCGTGTGGATTGATAAGTGTCGCAAGTGTGTGGACTTGCCGATGGGTTATTAGACCACCATGTGTGGGGTCGGCCCTGAAATATATATTATATTGTGGATGTATCTAGATAGACAAGTTGGCCCCATAGTGTAACTGGGAAAACATGTTAGTATAAATAGAGATCGGGAGATATCTATTTTGATCATTCGGAAAGTCACACTTCTCTTACTCAGAAAGTGGCGCACTAGTGAGGAGGAGGATCATCTGCTACTAGGAGACTATCTCAAGTGTATTTTGGTTGTACTTTGGTTGAGCCATTGCTCTCTCTATCTTTGAGGAAGTTGTGGGGTTTTTCACCTTAGGGTTTTCCCCATGAAAACTCTGTGTCTCTTGTCTCTCATGCTTTTGATTCTTGTGATGCTTGTCATGCTTATTGTGATTGTTATGCATTGATATATTGTATATGTTATTCTCTCAATAAAGATCCAAGAGTATTGTGAATTAATGCTCAAAATTTAACAGTATGGTGAGTATCAGGTTGATACTCTGTGGCCGTGGACAGGTTGTGCAGGTAGCATAGAAAAGATCCTTTAAAATACAGACAGGTAGAGCGGTGTGCTCGTAACATCCTGGGATGCTCTATCGAGATCCGGACAGGTGGAGCAGTGTGCTCATAACATCCTGGGATGCTATGAGTAGGTTTTTCTACAGTTTCGCATAGAAAAGATCCTTTAAAATCCAGATAGGTAGAGCAGTGTGCTCGTAACATCTTGGGATGCTCTATTGAGATCCGGATAGGTAGAGCGGTGTGCTCATAACATCCTGGGATGCTCTGAGTAGGTTTTGCGAAAGTTCACATAGCAAAGATCCTTTAAAATCTGGACAGGTAGAGCAATGTGCTCGTAACAGCCTGGGATGCTCTATCGAGATCCAGACAGGTAGAGCGGTGTGCTTGTAACATCGTGGGATGCTCTGAGTAGGTTTTGTGAAGGTCAACATGTAAAAGAACCTATAGTCTGCACTAGGTTTTGTTGACACACGTAATCAGTCATAGGTTCCATAGTATGGCCACTGATGATGAAGACCTACAAGTGGTGGGCCTACATCCAGCATGAAAAAGGGCTGGCTCTGTAGAACTTCCTATGACGAGTAGATCAAAGATTGATTGAGATAGAAGCAGCAGTGACGATGATCTAGAGAAGAAGACTTGTGCTAGCAAATCTTTGTCAAGAAATACCTTCCTAGTTAAGAGGGAGTGTTGATGTAATTGTAACTTCGGAATGTATTTCACCCATGTATATTGTACTCCTCCAGAGATGTTATTATTCCTCTATACGGAAGTGTCATCACTTGTATTGACAAGTGTCGCAAGTGTTACAACTTGGATGTGATGGGTTATTAGACCACCAAGTGTGGGGTCGACTCTTATTAGTATTACCATGGGTTATTAGACCAAGTTAGACAAGTCGTCCCTGCTAGTTTATTAGGTGGGTCAGGTAATGTATAAATAGAGTGCGGGAGGCACTCTATTTGATCACTTCATTATTCACTTCTACACTCATAGGAAAGTGGCACACAAGTGAGGAAGGAGGAGTAGCTGCTAAGAGGACTATCTCTTGTACTTTGGTTGTATCATTGCTCTTTCTATCTCTGAGGAAGTTGTGGGTTTTTTCACCTTTATGGTTTTCCCCAGTGAAACTCTGTGTGTCTATTGTCTCATGTGATTTCTTGTTGTGATTGATATGCTTGATATGTTGTACATGTTGTTCTCTTAGTAAAGATCCTAGAGTATATTGAATTAATGCTCAAAAATTAACAATGTATCTCCTTTAAATTTGTTTTGTATATGCCCCAGCAGGGGAATTTCTTGTACATGACACACATTTTTTTGACAAATATGCTTATGCGTATCTTTGTGTATGTTATGTATTTATGTGTGGTTTATGTCGCCTCTATGTTTATGCGATGCATATGTAGTAATAGATACTAGCATGTATATTTACACATTGTTATCAACTTAGGACTTATAATGATGATATAGATGTATGCATAGAAGTAGGTGTGACACATATATATATATATATATATTTGTTGGCTATGTAGGACTATGCGGTCGAGTTATGTAGAAGGTGCCAATTCAAAACCTCATTGGTGACGGAATCAGTGAATGCATTGGCGTTTCTTGGTATATGTGTGAAAGTAATGGTTTCAAACTATTGAATGATAAGGCAAAAATGCAGAAAATTTAAGAAGAAGAGTGAGTTGAGGACATGAAATACATTATTTAACTACGAGACAACTAGTTGTGAGTCGAGGTGGACACACAGATGGTGAATTCCAAGGTGGAGGGCATCACTTAATAGAACTATGACGACATCATATTATGCTTGGTTATTCATAAGTGCCTGCAAGTAGAGTCCTCTGGTGTGGTGGAGTGCATGGGAGGGGGAGTAGATAATCCAGGAAGCTCAGGCTAGGTTCTTGGACCATCGACTTGCGCCATCCATGTAGCTAATGTAGACGTTCGATTGAGAGGCCATCTGCATAAAGAAGGGATGGACTTACTTTCTAATTCAAATAATGTATTATATAAAAGAAAGTAAAATTTGACACAAATAAGAATATCAACAGGTGATGTTAGATGTTTTGTTTGTGTTGTGATGAGGGGGCTAATGATTTTTTAATTATTATGGAATTCTTGCGGGTTACCTATGTCTTCATTGGAAGACGAGGAATCAATGCAAGTAATGACACCATCTAAGAGAGATTCACCATCGATTGTATCTGGTAAGGTATGTATTATCACCTCAGTTCGTGGCTCATGCGGGGCATATGGAGGGGATCAAGTTGACCTTGAAGTCTCATTAGTTTGAGGTGAGCTTCTTGTTCAATGCATAGAATGGGGCATTGGAATGAGAAGTGAGAGGTATCACCACAAGACCAATAAGGTCATGGTACTATTTAATGAACAAAATATATAATAAATAAACATTAATAAATTTTAATAATGATAATAAATTAATCATTAAATAACTAAATGAAGAGACACCTTATGAAAGGTTGCATCTCATCACCAAGGAAACCCTTGTATGGGTATTTATATAAGCCTCATTTCTCATTGTAATATAATCACTTATCAATAATTCATTTTTATATTTATATATCCATTTATGGAGTATCTAACCTATCTACATTGGATTTTTCTATAGAGAATGATTTTTTCATTTCAATGATATTAGAGCTTCATGCCTGATCAAACATTTGGCCATCATCTCAGAGTCCCTATGAACTTGTCCTTTGGCCATCAAATTCAAATTTTATGAAAAAAAAACCTCTGCTACAATTATTAATAGATTGAGATCAAAATCAAAGAGTCAACACTTCTGGTTTGCCACATCAGAAAAATGTTGGTCCATGAAACCAAACTTTAACAACAGAGAATTCGTGGTGTGAAACTGGAGTCATAAGAAATTCATTCCCCTCATATTCCTTTCACCTTCCTTCACTCCCATCACCTACTCACTTAATACCTCAACTCTCCTCACACCACACTTCCCAATTGGGCCACACCACTCCATGCTGCACTCGCATCCTCCATCACACTCTGCTCCCCATATTCTCTCACCCACATTCCCTTCAGTCCTCCCACACCTCGATTCTTACACCTCTCCACGCTTCCAGAGCCACTGCTCCATTCAACTGCCACATGTGCCATGTTTGCAGCACTTGCGCCTCACGTTTTTACTCCACCCCCTAGCCAAGGCATCCCATGACATGAAACACCTCCCTTGCTGCACATCCACATCACCTCCCAATGCAACACCTCAGATCCTCCACTACCACCTCAATCCAACTAGAAAAATGTTCACCCACACGCCTGCTCATAGCTATCCTATCTTCAAAAACCTTATTGAAAAGCCTATACTCTATCATTACAAGAAAAAAACTATTTTATAATAATTATTATTATTTTCTTGAAATAATAATTATTGAAAAAAAAGGGGAAAAAGAAGATATTGAAGAAATCATTTGAATCCATTTGTGTTTTTTTAAGAAATATGTATTCCATATATAAGTCAAAATTTTGGACTAAGTTTCCTTATTGCGAAATGGAATTCTAGTATGTGACAATTTTTAAGAATCTCAGTCACTCTTGTCTGATATGTACCAAATATTTTATTATGAAAGAATATCAAGGGCATTCTCAATTGCAATCACAAATATAGGAATTGGAAGGTGAACTACGATACTACAAGGAAACCAATAACAATTTACAATTTGAAAATGTCAAAGAGAAGTATTTTAACAATTTAATAAAGACAAAAAATTCCAAGTTGAAAGAGAGTACTCAAGAGTTTACCACAAAAATTAAAGAATGTGAAACCACGAAAAAACAAATTTTAAAAGGACATACATGAATGAGATGAAGAGATCTCTCGTCTAAGAGATCATTATAAGAAATTGCTTATTCAAATCAAGAAGAAGGGGATAAAACATAGTGCAATAGAAATTTAGAAGAAGAGATTCAAGATCTTTAGCAAAAATTATCACGAAAAGATGAAGAAAATTCCTCCTTGAAGAAGGTTAATTGATAATTTCTAGAGCAAATAAAAACGATAAGAGAAAGAGAACAAGAAAATCAAGATGCTCAAAATGAAGTCGAAAAGTCGGATTATAAGGAAGAACTATTATGATTAAGGAGAAATAATCAGGACTTACTTACACAAATTAGGGATCTAAAGATTGATAAGAATTCATTACAAAAAAGGGTAGAGCAACCTACTAACAAAGAATCAAAGGATGATAAGGAAACAATGACCAAAATTATTAAAGTAGCGACATCATCCGAGATACAAATCCAGAACTCAGAAAAAGAAACTAGTACAAACTCAATCAATTATCAAATTCTTGAAAACACTTATATTGAAAAGGTATCAATCAATAAATCGCTTGAAACACCAAAGTTTGATGTTCCTACAAACATTCCACAACCGACTCGAATACCTTATCATCATCTAAATAGTTGTTATGACCAACAACAAAATTAAGAAGGAAATAAACAGCATTATTCTTATGGACAAACCAATTGCAACTTTGAAAAAGTGCAAAGACAAAAGCGACAACTTGTAGAAAGTCCTAAAATGATAAATTCTATCTGAACAATCGATCAACAAAGAGTTCCTGTGAAAATAGATCTCGGATGGACCACTTCACAAAAGACGCAACATTTTCACTGAATGCTTAGAATAATGTATCATCTCATTTCGTCAAGCGTCATAGATACCAACACAGAATATCACGAGAAAGCGTTACGAGAAAGAATAAGGGATAAAAGTCCTCCATAATTATGCTTTGAGGACAAAGCATTTCTAAGGGAGAGACAATGTAATGAACAAAATATATAATAAATAAACATTAATAAATATTAATAATGATAATAAATTAATAATTAAATAACTAAATGAAGAGACACCTTATGAAACGTTGCATCTCATCACCAAGGAAACCCTTGTATGGGTATTTATATAAGCCTCATTTCTCATATTAATATCATCACTTATCAATAATTCATTCTTATATTTATATATCCATTTATGGAGTATCTATCCTATCTACATTGGAGTTTTCTACAGAGAACGATTTTTTCATTTCATACTTGTGCACATAAGTGTTCTTGTACGTCTAGGGAGTTGAATTGATCCAAAATACAAGTGATAGCACTATGAGGAAGCATATGTGTGGAATTCCCACACGAAGAGCATTCCTCATGTGGTGTTGTTGGCATAAGATTAGGATGTTGAGAATCTTGTGGCATTATAGGCTCCATGATGAGAATTGCTACTGGGGAAGCATGTGTGGGGGGTGCAACTAATGGTGTCACTAATGTAGTGACCACATTGATAAATGATATTTCCTGGGTAGAGGAGGGAGGTTCCTCAATCGTCACTCTAGTGAGACGAGTAGTTTCCAAAGTGTCCCGAAATTGAGAGAGATGGCGGAATGGTGTGTGTAGTTCCCATACTAAGAACACATGGAACATGCGTGATTCATATGCAATGTCTTGGATTTATATGTGGGCGAGGTATATGTGCCCCATTTACCATCAGTGGAGCATGGGTTATGATAACTGGAGTGTTAAGAAAATTTATTAGCTCCAACAAATTAAGACATAGGTTGGTTGCATGACCTTGCTACCCACAAAGAGAGCATGGTGGCGTGACTCTTTGAGTGGGAGTGTTGGTCATAGCTGGGGTTTTTAACCATTGTTGGTTGATTCCCCCTACTTTAGGATGAGAAAGCTCCAACGAATCAGATGTAGGGTTGGGTAATAGGGACCTTTCAACTTCAGTTGTTTGGTGCCCCCATTGGTGGTATTAGAGAAGATCGGTTGGGGTTTAGTCACGGATTTCATAGGTTGGAATGTTGTAATAGAGGATGTTATGGGATTTGTAGGCATAGAAAATGAAATAGGGACAAAATCATTATGAGTGACTGGTTTGGAATCCATCTCTGGGTATGGTGGTGTAAGGTACCATACCGGAATTCCCTAAGTGAACCTAGGTAGAGTTAACTGAGCCATAACCGACATCCCTTGTACACCTGTGGGAGGGTACAAGAATGGGATTTGGAATATTGGTGGAACCAACGGACTCAACGTTTTTCCAATTCCATAACTCAGTGGTGGTGTTGATGATAGTGTTGAGGTGGAGGCGATTCCATTTTCAATGGTGAAAATTGTGCACATTAGGCCATCGATTGATGTGGGGATATTAGGTGGTGGTCTTGCTGATAGCCATAATCTAAGGACACCATTCAGGATCATAGCCCTGATGTTGAGCAGAATCTTCGATAGGGAAAATGGAAATATATACAAGCTCATACGAGTACCACTTATGTATCACATAGCCTCCCATGGCACCATTTTCAACTAGGTGGATATTATATCGGAAAGCATGGCATCAACAATAGTTGTAGCCCAAGGAGGAATGACCCAAAAGAAAGCATAATTTTTCATGTCCTCGTATCTGATGGATTGCATACTAGTCAGACATACATTCCCTAACTTGGGTTGTTTGTGGAATATGATTGATTCCCTCCTTTATGTTTCTTATCAAATCACATGGGCCCACACGTATGTGAGCTACTGCAAGCTCATATGTGAGGAACTAACCATCCCCTTGTATTGGTTGACCTTTAACAAAGAACCAAATTGCTTGTCGTATAATGCTATGGAGGTTATAAATGAATATGGAGACTACTATTTTTCTAGAGAAGGCACTTATATTAGGATGTATGGGGACACCAAGGCCCCATCTTTGATGCCAAAGTATGTGATTGATTGTGTAGTACATAAGGAGGCAGTAAGGCAGGTGTTCATTAACAAGGTAGGTAGTTTTTTGAATGAACATAAGAAGGCCTGTTTCCCACCATTGCCATTTGTCATTGGGACATACAAATTCCCTAAGGTGAAAGGTGCATAATCTTTTATAAAAGACTTAGAGGCTTTCCATTTTGGAGAAATACATTTTGTGAGGCATGATAGTTTGCAAAAGGTTACACAGCATTGTGCATCATGCAAAGTTCATTTTGAATACTCATAGCATTTCCTTAAGGATGAAGAGGTGTATCATAGAGAAAGAAATATGACTGAGTTAAATAAATTTTATGTTCGGAAAAGTGGTGCGGACCCTACTCATGTTGGTTATACTGCTAAGGAGGATGAATTGTAGAAGAAAAGAGAATAATCCAAAATAATACAGGAAGTGGAAGCATAAAGAAAGCAAAGGGAAGAAGCAGAACGGCTACAGGTGAAGAAGAAGAAAAGAAAAGAAAAGAAGAAGAGGAAAGAAAAGAGAAAGAAAAGCAAGAAGCAGCAGAGAAAGCCATGGAATTAGAGAGGCAAAGAGAAGAAAAAGACATGCTCAAGAAAGATGTGGAAGAGGAAGAATCCCAATACGGAGGTCTAAATATCCAGAACATGGATATAGACCCACTAGGAGTATCGGGAATCACACTTACAAGAGGACACCTCCCATTTGTAGAGCTTGGAATCACTCCTTTTACCCCGTCAAAAAAACATTTGGTGGCCAAGCTAGATACATAGTCTTCGACTCTAAGAGGAAGACAATAACTAGAATATCATAGAAAATACTAAAGATGGGAGCACAACCTAATGTGGTGACTATTCAAGAGAATACCATAATGGAAGGAACCCATAAGGATCCCAAATTCACAGCATCGATAAATGTAGCAGCTGCACAAGCAAGTGCAGATAATGTTGATAAGCTAATGAATGACTTGGAGTGTAACAAGGAGAAGATGTTGAAGCTGAAAGACAACCTGGTAAATACATAGGTGAAGGAATAGATTTGAAAAGAAATCATGATGCTCTAATAAGTGAGAAATACAACTTAATGTCTGATTATCAGAATCTCGAGAATGAGAAAGATGCTTTAAATGTACAGCTGGTGATCATGGAGGGTGAAAGAAGTGATTTTTACGCCTGCATAAATGAATTGGAGGGAAAGGAAATAACAACAAATCAGTAAGTGGAAATCATGAAATCTCAGATGGACAAGCTGGTGAGAAAGAAAGAATCTCTGGTGGAACAAGTCAAGTTGGCATAGAATCAAAAGCAAGATATGAATCCTTTTCACGAACTGGCATGCAAGATACAGGAACAGATCTCACATACACAGGAACTATTAATTGAATAAATTTACAAGATGAAATGGATGATAGTTAGGATGGAGGAGATCTCTGTAGATTCCCTGTCGATCAGACAGAAATTGGTTAATTTGTTTAGAAAGATGAAAACGCAGCTAGCCTAGAAGGAAAATAATTCGAACTTCCCTAACCACCTTCCAAACAAGACGGTTGTGGAACTTAAATTGGATATGGAACTGCTTGAGTTTGTCAGGAAAGCTTCTAGGAGGATATCTGTAGAAGCACCTAAGACTATTGAGAAATGTGAAGAGTTCTACAAACGAATTCATCAGATACATGAAAAATGCCACATCACATTGACTTTGGATATGGATGAGCTTCCCACAAAAGATCAATGCTTAGTGGAGCTGAAGGACAGATTAAAAGAAGACCTGGAATATATAAGAAAAATATATTTGTCGAACAAAGAATACCTCCATCAGTATGTATTGGAGAAAACTCACTATGGCTTGGGGTAAACCACAAAAGACAATTGACTACTAGAAATTAACTCAATTCTCAACGCTATGCTATATAAATGACAATGCAAAGATAATGAACAATATAACCAACCTCGATCCAAACGTTTGATGTAGATCCCTGTTGGAGGTTTTCAATTCATGCACTTGAATCTGCAAATTAGTCTTGACAGCCAATATACAACAAGGACATATAATATATAAATGGCATTAACATCATCAATAACAATGGCCCATGATATTACAAGTAAATGCAACTGAATGTAGTAGAAACAACATTTACAATATTAATGGACGAGAATATGAGTATTTCTATTAATAAACAACAAGAAGTACAATGTGATACAACCTCTTGCTGACAACCAATCTGAACCAAGATTTGGTTCAATCCACTTGTGCCTCCACCACTTCAATCCTCCATGGAATGGCAAACTCAAACTATGATAGGAGTTTGGATGGTGAACATAAAGGGTTCACAACTACAAGGATCAATGAGTGTAGAATCAAGATAGGGCAAAAATCCACTAGAGTTCTCTTGCTCTTCTTTCTCCTCCTGTCCATATGCCATATGTGCTCAATATATAGTCCTCTCAAAGGTAAGTGAAAGGACACATCGAGATGTTTCGGGGCAAATGGAGGGCTAAAGGTCACCTTATGACCACTTTTTGGGAGTAAAAAGTAATAAACTAGTGATTTTTACCATTTTACATGCTACCCACGAGCTATAGTGATGCAACTCGCGGGTACACCCGCTGTAATGATGTAGCAAGCGTACAAGGGAAAAAATGGGGAAAAATAGTGTATGAATGATATAAAGTGGATCTGAGTCAGTAAAATGGATCCTGCAAGCCAAAGAATGCTGATGCTCACAAGGTGGAAAATTATGTTGTAATAGATGCCCCCTAATGTGTGAGGTCAAAGACTGATGCTACAATGGCCGAAATACATTATAAATCTCAGAAATGGAGTGATGGAGACACAAGTGGAAGGAGCAGCTCACTCATCATAATACAATAGTATCCCTGAATACATGTCAGTAGTACAACAATCTGATACAATGACCATGAATAGGCAGTACATAGTGAATACATATCATAAATGATCATAGCCATGATCCCTCTACAGTAAGATATGGTTTCCTGCTTAAAAGGAAACAACTGGTGCAAACTGGAGGTACAAACTATCTATATTTGAGAGGTGATATCTTAGATCTAAAGTCATAGTCATAAGTAGCATATTGAATGCCACTATCGCCCAGGGTCTTCTACGCAAGTCTTCGACGATGCAAGTCCCATCAAGTGAATAAAGGAGTTGAGGTCGAACCTGATGTGACATCATCTGATTGTCGGTCAATGATGTATACCGTTAATAGATGCGAGATAAACCACCAATAATGAAAATGGGTATCAAGGCACAGAGCACAATCATCGGAGTGTGAATACATGAGTTGAAGTCGAACACTAGGATGAATCCATCGATTAGGGGACATTGATGTATTCCCAAAACTGTCGGTGGTGAGAGAACCTGCCACTAATGACTGCAAGCCTCAAGGTACTCAACCGAACTCTAAACCTCAAGTTTTGGAATAAATGGGTTGAATTCGACAGAACGAGACTTGCTGGAAGGAGGGAATTAAGGCATCCCCCATCAACCAGCACAAGGTACCAGCTACACTGAAAGACTTGGAAGATCTCAGGTGAAACGGATTGACTCAATAAGGATGGCTGACATGCAATAGTAAAGAGATATGAGGAGTGTCCAACTCTGGTTTCGGGACTTCCTTCGAACAAGAGCATGAGCAGATGGATAGACTCAGGCAGCATAGAATTGATATAGACTGTGTGATGCAACAGGCACCACAAAATGCTCCATAATGACTGGAAGTTTAACCAATCGGTGGAGTAAACTGAGAAACAAGTATAGCTCCTAAGGTCCAACTATAGTCCCGACTCATAATGTATGGAGTGGAATGAATGCTCTGTTCAAAGGAGACACAACAGCTACCAACAAGAAGTAGTAACCATAATCCCATCCGGCTTTTTGGAATATTTGATTTTTTTTTGTCTTTTTCATATTTGAGAAGGCTTGAAAAAGAATAAAATTGCTTATAGTACAACAAGTGAGGGAATGAGTGTCAAATAGAAAGCAGACTAGTTCCAAGCAGTGGAACATACCTATGATCAATGCAAGGAAGCATGTGTAGGATGTGGACACTTGGGGGAATGTTCCCTCAGGGTCAAAAGGTCATCAAATTGTGGAGGGAAAATGTAAGCTCTGCAGGGCTCGACAGGGAAAAGTGCTCAGGCACCAAGCTAATAACAGAGTAAGCGGGAGACGACACAAGGTTCAAGTAGCAAGCAAGATGATGCAATGCAATCACAACTTGATACAAACGGGGGAGTCTTTATGGGAGATGGCCAGCATAAGACAAAGTAGAGTATGAGTCTTTATCGCAACATCATGGCGTAACTAAAAAGGATTCCCAATCCTAAGGACACACAACGACATGGGCACCAAAATGCAAAAAGGGGTTCTATCTAGGGTACCCATGTTTGAAAAGGCCCTACCGCCACATAACGACACTTCTATAACAACGCGAAGGTTCCGTGTCAGTTAAGAAGCGGGGTCACACCTAGGGTTTATGAAAGTGGTTAAAAGGTCAAATGCATAATGCATGTGAAAATGACATCTAACCTATATGCCAGGTGTGAAACATACCTGCCATAGGTGTGAAATGCTCGGAAACAACTTCCGCCGAAGAGATCTGGTAAAAAATGCTACTCCAAGACGTTATATTAGTCCAAAACAACATATAATGGTGAAAACTATAGACAAGTGGGTCTTCAAAATTATAAATAGTAACAAAAATTTACAATTCATTTTTACTATTCACCCATTTGGAGTTTTGTGGTTAGTTTTCACCTCAAAGTTCAGCTGCTGATTCTGGGAGCTATGGGCGTCTGATCATCGAACCGTCAGGAGCAGGTTGGTAATCTCATCCCCACCTTCCATTTCAATGTTTTTATTTCATTTTTCATTGGTTAAAATTTTTGTTTGGCCATGCCCTACATGGTCATGGCGCTACCCGCTGGCTATAACTATGCGGGTCGCGGGTAGGGCTGGGTGCACACATTGACTGCGGGTACCCACCTCGGTGAGCACAACTGCCCGTGGGTACGGCGGTGAAGTTAGTTTTTTAAGCAAAACTGACCAAATCTTTGGGTTTTTCTCTTTCCAGGATGGTTCTAGAGTGGAGAGAGAGAGAACATGACCTAGTAGATGAGGTCGCTCGTAATGATGTGCGTGCACAACAAGCGCTACAAGCATGTGGTTTATACAAATTTTGGAGCATAGGGGGTTTGAGGGCCCAAAACCATTGCTCCGGCGTTTGATAGAATATTGGGATGTTGATGCACATAAATTCAAACTAGACGGGAAAATACTTTCACTGGAGGTGGAAGATATCTATTTCATTACAAGTTTGTCCCGCCGAGGTGAGGTGGAAAGCCTTCAGTCTCGAAATGTGGGTGGTGGGATCACCATCCCCGACTACATAGAGAGGTATTGTGTTCCAAATACTTGGGCAGTGGGAAGTCAGGTGCCCATCCGAGCCATAGTCAACCTGAGCATGAAGGTTGTTGTGGCAACTTTAGTGCAGATTACTGGTTCAAAAGCTCTTCTCCAGGCATCCAGGCCAGTTATGTTCTATGCATCACAGTGAATGCAGCCTATGATATTTGACTGGTGTACCTTGATACTGGGGTCCATGAAGACCCAACTGATAGAGTGCAAGCAGGGGGATGTGAAAAACTTAGGGTATGGCAGTATTTTGTATAGCTTCTTCTTCGAGTGGGTTCCCGTCGAGGTGAGGTGGAAAGCCTTTGGTCTCAAACTATGGGTGGTGGGATCACCATCCCCGACTACATAGAGAGGTATTGTGTTCCAAATACTCGGGAAGTGGGAAGTCAGGTGCCCATCCGAGCCATAGTCAACCTGAGCATGAAGGTTATTGTGGCAACTTTAGTGCGGATTATTGGTTCAAACACTCTTCTCGAGGCATCCAGGCTAGTTATGTTCTATGCATCACAGTGTATGCAGCCTATGATATTTGACTGGTGTACTACGCTACTGGGGTCCATGAAGACCCAGCTGACAGAGTGCAAGCAGGGGGATGCGAAAAACTTAGGGTATGGCAGTATTTTGTGCAGCTTCTTCTTCGAGAGGGTTTTGGGGCTCAGTCCGAGAGTTGAGGTCCCTCCTCATAGTCTCCGCGACCCAGTCATGACCCGGTGGGCTGAGGTCTTGATGCGACAGGCTGGTGGCCATTAGGCATCACCATATACAGAGGAGTTCTTTTACTGGTGGTACCGACAGATCATAGCGATAGATGACTACCCCTATGCAGGGATAGACATTTGGCAGGATCGAGACATGCCGCTCCCACTAGATGTAGCGTTCGAAGACATTGGTGAGTACTCTTTTTAGGTTTTTTGGTATATTAAATTTTTATGGATTTTTTATAATAGGTGTAAATGCAAAAATATTTTGGGGGTAGTATCATGTATTAATGTTTGACTGTTTGCTCGCAGACAAGGGTCCAATGAGACCCGATGGTTTTCCGAGACATCATCACCGGGGCAGGAGTGATGAGATGGTAGGTTCTGCAGCAGAGCGGACACTACAGACTCTGCGGTCCAACATATCACGGATGACTACCAGGGTACAACAGGTAGAGGTGGTGTAGCTGCCAGAGGATATGCAGCGCTAGGTAGTGGGGGTGCCGAGTATTTGGGTACAACTACTGCAGCGTGTCGTGAATGCAGTGCATTATTTTTATCAAACACATCCTGTCGGGGCGGAAGCTAGGCCTCCTCGTAGGGAGTAGATATCTCAAGATCTCATTTTTGTATCGATATGTATATTTTTGAGGGCTACGGGCTCCAGTTTTGTATCATGACACTACCATTTTTTGGACATATTATTTATAAAAAACTTTGGTTCTCCTGTTCTACTATACATGTGTATGTACAAATGTGTGAATGTCTTCTTTTATTTGTGTGCTTCATTGTGAATGTGACAAATGCCAATCTAATACATAGTTAGCGTATACATCAAATATATGATTAACACTTCTTGGAACATGAATGTATGTAATTGAAACAAAATGTCGTTCTAAGAGTCTTACCCTTAGGAATTTTCGTAGTAGCGTAGGATCTCGCACACGATACTGCCCATTCAGTTTAGACACCACTAGTTGTGAATCTAGGCGAACTTCTAAAGACTGGATACCATGTGAAATAGCATCCCGAAGTAGCTCAATGACAACACTATACTCAGCCACATTGTTAGATGTAGGACCAAGACAAGCACCTCCTGAGGACACAACTAGGTGGTCAGGTGAGAAAATAACCCAGGCAGTAGAAGCAAGCTGCTGTGTATGACGGCTAGCACCATCCGTGAATCCTAAGAATGTAGGAAACTCTACTGACATCTGTCAATCAAATAGAAGCTAATCAACAGACCCGAAAACCAAGAGAAAGCTAAACTATGTATAGAAGTAACTATACAATAGTGTACAAAAGTATTAGCCTGAACCAGAGGTTCAAGCATAATACCGCTTGAGGTAGAGCCCATTTATAGGCTCCTTCAAGACACTCCCCTCATAGTCTTCTAATTCATAGGCTCCTTTTTCAAGGACACGCCTCACGATGTAAGGACCGTGCCACATGGGGTTGAACTTGCCTGCCCCCAGGGGTTCTTTAGCTTGGTCATATAAGAGGACCAAGTCACCTTCAGCATATTGTCGGGGACGGACAGACCTATCATATTGAAACTTAACACGATGCTTGTTGGCATCTATAGCCACGGTGGCATCTCGACGCTGCTCGTCAAGCTGCTCAAGGTGGATTAAACGTTTCTCAAGACCCGTCGTATCAGGGAGGAGCTTTATGGCTAGTTTAAGTGAAGGGATTTTGCATTCAATCGGTAAAAGTGACTCCACACCATGAACTAGCTGAAACGGTGAGAACCCGGTGGTAGTCTTGATTGCGGTTCGATATGCCCACAAAGCAGGATATAACATGATGTGCCAGTTGTTCTTGCTTTGTTGTATGGTATGCTGGAGAATGGTATTCAAAGACTTATTAACTGCTTCAACTTGACCATTCTCTTGGGTATAATAAGAAGATGAGTGTTCTTGACGAAACCCAAGCTTGAGAGACAAATCCTCCATCATCTTGTTTTGAAAGTGACTGCCATGGTCAGTGACAATTTATTTCGGAATACCGAACTGAGTGATAATTTGATTGAACATGAAATGGGCTGCTGTAGCACCATCGGCTTTTATGGTAGGCATGGCCTCAACCTATTTGGAAAATTAGTCCATGGACACTATAATATGGTGATGCCCCCTAGCTGAAGCTGGTTTGCAATCCATGAAATCCACCCCCCACTTGGTGAAGGGACCAACGGTGACAACCGGATGAAGGGGCGCTGGATGCGAGCATATATTCTGAGAAAACACCTGGAAAGGGTGGCATCTCTTCACAGCATTAATACAATCTTTAAATATTGAAGGCCAACAGTAACCAGCTCACATAATACGTTGGGCTGTAGCAAGCCCGGATAAGTGACCGCCACACACCCCTGCATGGCAATCATTAAGTACCCGCTCTGTTTCTTCGTGAGTTAAGCAATGATGGAGAATAGAATCCTTTCCTTGGCAATACAAAGTGTCACCGACGATAGTATAATCTTTAGCGTGATGTTTCACACGCCATTGCTCATCTCGTGAATAATGCAGAGGAAACTTCAAAGTTTGGAGATATACAATGACATCCCCATACCAAGGGTCTTCGGACGAGATAAGAAATAAGTGCTCATCTACAAAGGAATCTTCATGAATGACATCCTCATCAAGTCTTGGAAGGTCCAACATAAGCTCAACAAACACCAACGATTTCATTGATTTTGCCGAAGCAAAATCGAGATCGAACTCTTGAAGGATCACAATCCATTTATTGTAGTCCCCCCTATAAGGCGGCGTGATAGCACGAACTGAAATGGATTGATATGCGCTACAACTGTGGTTGTTCTAAGCAAAATATAATGTCGTAACTGCTGGACTGAATGAACAGTCGCAAGTGCCAACTTTCCACATGAGTATATCTTAGCTCAGCGTCTACTAGATTTCAACTGAGGTAATAGATGACATGCTCGACAAGCATGTCATCAACCTGAACCAAGACCATGCCAATTGTCTCTTGAGACACGGCCACATAAATGATAAAATCTCATGCGAAGTCTGGTGGACTAAGCACAGGGGCCGATACCAAAGCTTTCTTAAGGGCGTCGAAAGACTGCTGGGCTCGCTCATCCCAGATAAAGGGTGTGTCTTTCTTCAATAAGCATGCGAAACCTTTTGTAAGATTAGCATAATTGACTACAAAACGACATAGAAAAGTGGCTCTCTCTTGGAGGCTCTGAAGTTGTAACAAGTTGCGCGGAGGAGGAAACCGAAGTATTGCCTCAACTTTAAGTGGATCGACTCTAATACCCTCTTTCGAAACTATGAAGCCCAGAAGGTGACTAGTCCTTACAGCAAAGATGCATTTGTTTGGATTCAATCAAATATTGTAGCGTATACATTGTTCGAGAATCATGCGGAGGTGCCTGGGGTGGTCCATTCTCTTGCGAGAATGGCCAGCAAGATCATCGAAGAAAACCTCCATAATATTTTTAAGATCGTGAAAGGCGTAGGTCATGGCACGCTGAAACGTAGCTCCAATGTTTTTAAGGCCGAAGGGCATTTTCCAATATGCAAACGTTCCCCAAGGAAAAATGAAATCTGTCTTATGTTGGTCCTCAGGTTTGATTTGAATCTGGTTATACCCAGAAAAGCCGTCAATGAACGAAAAAATCTCACTTCCCGCACAAGCATCCAAGATCTGATCGATGAATGGTGTGGGGAAGTTGTCTTTCGGACATGCACAGTTCAAATCTCTAAAATCAGTGCATACTCGGATCATTCCCTGCTTCTTATCCACAAGATTAGGGTTTGACACTGTAATGTCCCTTATTAGGAATTTTATTAAAATGACAATTTTCCACTTTTTTTCCTTGGTTCGACCTTTGACTAGTTTTGATCTCTAGGTCCCAAATTTGCCCCAAATGATCCCAAATATTCTGAGAAGGTATATGAATGATATTAGAACATAAATATGTGTTTCAGGGATTCCTTTGTACCTTTAGAATACTTCTGCAAATACTCTTTCAATTCTGGTCAATGTAAGTAACTTTACTAGTGATTTCCCTTTGACTAGTATTGGTCTCTAGGTCTCAAATTGACTCCAAATGCCTTCAAATATTCAAGGAAGGTGTATGAATGATATGAGGACTTGAATATGATGTTCAAGGATGAAATATGGCCACCAAAATACCTCTTCAAACTCTCTTAAGATTCTGGACCAAGTATGCAATTTTACTAGTAATTTGGGGTTCAAATCCCCCTGGGGTAAGTACTGAAAATGGCTTCCCAATTGCCTCCAAACCCACTCAAATTTCTGAACATAGGTAGGGAATGTATTAAGGATTTTATTAAGGTCTCATGTGCACCATTAATTGATTATTAAATTTGTTCCAACCCTCTCCCATTCAACTGCAAAAATCACCAATTCGACCCTTGGGGAAATGACACTATTTCTTCTCCCAATGCAATTAAACTGAGTAAAAATACTTCAAATGCTCAATTACAATAAATGAAACTTGTAAAATACATCCATGGAAGTCCTATAATCACAAATTCATCAGATAATCATCCATTCATTCGAAATCATCATCAATACATTGGTTCACAACAAGGTAGTGGGGAAATGGCATTGTTCTTCCATTAAAAATGAGATTTATACATTTCTACTTGGAATTTCGACCTGAAAATTTATGGAGATGAAGAAAAGAGTATTTAATTCATATTAAAAAATAAATGGGGCATTATAAGCTCCCCCCAAAGAGTACAATAGCTCACCAAAAACGCTCTCCCTCAAGGATCAAGAATATGCCATAAAAACTGGAAATGGTTGAAGGAGTGAGCTGCAATAGAAGAAACCATGAGCTTCCCTGTAGCTTACACCTGCAAATAAAGACTCCATTAAAGCTCCAAATGAAAGGTCTGAATGGCCTTTCCAATTTCCAACTTGGATGGGAATCTTTCACCCTTGAAATTGGCTAAGGCAAGAAACTAGTCATCCACTAGCTCTCCCTCTTCACAAATGCAATTGCAAATTCTACAAATGATCAAAAGCTAGTTTCATTATTTTTTATTGACATTTATAAAGTTCTAATGTCCTCCATGGGTCTAATTACTTCTAAGAGACTCATGCCAACTCAATTTGGGAAGAGATTCCAAAGAACGCCACTTGTACAACAACTCCTAATCTCCCACTTCCACCAAATCACATGTGGAAGCATCTTAGATGCCCTAAAACCCTTGAGCGCCCTCTTGGAGTCTATTTTTAGCCCTGACATGTCATATATGTCATATGTCAGCCTTCAGGTATGATTTGTGTCATAGGTGTCATAGCATCTTCATCATTGTTGTCATAGAGCTAGGGAATCTAGCCCAAGTGTCTCACTAGCTCCAAATTGCCTCTTCCTCTTCCATGGAAGTTACTCTTCCTCTATATTTCAACCTTGGATGAGTCATGCCATGAATAATACCTTTTGGAATCCCCCGAGTATGTTACCATTCACCTTGAATTCGAATTGGTGAGAGAATGATGCCAAGTGTAGTGGGGAAATCTAGCCATATGTGGGTCCCACTTCCTCCATGTGTCTTCATGATCAAATGCCACTTTGATTTTCACTTGTATATATTTATGTGAGGCACCTGCAACAATTAATTAACAAGAATACGCGAAATAGCATAAATGACAGAACGCAGAATCACTTTTGTATTGACCACAGGCCACTTCGAGGGGGCAACCTCCTTTGAGCAAGCTCAATACAAATAACTTCACGGTGCCTTCATAGGTCTCAACACACACTTATATACTAATTCTAAGCGCCAATACTATGGGTCGAAACCATGGGCCGTTACAAACTATGGATTAACAATACTACGGGCGACTTACAAAGCATATGCGCCAACAACAATAACACAAACTATTGATCAACAAATACTACGGGACGACTTACAAAGCATATGCGTCCAACAACAACATACTAACAAAGTAAAAACATGGGTTCCTAACATCCCCTCCCCCTTAAAAAAAGCTTTGTCCTCAAAGCTTTAGATGTGGAAATTGTTGTTGAATCTGAAGGAGTGGTTCCCATGTAGCATCCTCTGGTTGCATGTCGTGCCACTGAATTAAGACCTCTGTGATAGAGCGAGAGCGAAGCTGACGCGTGCGTCGATTGAGGATGGCCTCTGGCTCCAAAAGGATGGATCCTTCATTATCCAGTTCGGGTAAAATCGTTTGGCCGCTGATGTTGGTTCCAAGAACTTTCTTCAGACAAGAGACATGAAAGATTGGATGAATGCGGGAAGAAGGAGGAAGTTCCAATTTATAAGCAACGGACCCAATCCTCTGAAGAATCCGATATGGCCCATAGAACTTTGGAGCGAGCTTATGACGCCCTTTGAGTTTCAAGGAGGATTGTTTGTACGGCTGGAGACAAAGAAAAACCATATCGCCGACTTGAAAAGTGCGCTCCGAATGGTGCTGATCAGCTTGTTGCTTCATGCGATTTTTTTCCATGTGAAGATTGTCCCGCAAAATGTGAAGAATCTGATCGCGGTTGCGAAGGACCTTGTCAACTTCCTGAACTGGTGAACTGGTGGGTTTGTATGGAAGAAGAGCTGGAGGTGCCTGACCATAGACTGCTTCATATGGGGTCATTTTAGAGGCAGTATGGTAAGAGGTATTGTACCACCATTCAGCGAGAGGGAGCCACTTTGCCCACTGATGTTGTTGTTCCGAGGTGAAGCAACAAAGATAAGTTTCCAAGCATTTATTGACAATTTCAGTCTGACCATCTGTTTGTGGGTGATACCCTGAACTCATCTTCAGTTTGGTGCCAGTGTGGCAAAATAGTTCTGTCCAAAAATGACTAGTGAAAGTCGCATCACAATCTGAGACAATGGAAGAAGGGATGCCATGAAGACGAAAGATCTGGTCCATAAAAATTTGAGCGACGGAGGAGGTTGTATAGGGGTGGTTGAGAGCGCAAAAATGACTATATTTGGAGAGACGATCAACCACAACGAGAATCACTGTCTTCCCGCCATATTTAGGGAGCCCTTCAATGAAATCCATAGAAATATCTGTCCAAATCCGTGTAGGTATGGGCAAGGGTTCAAGCAATCCTGGAAGGAGTGTTGTTTCACCCTTATTGCGCTGACAGGTATCACATTCGGCCACCATCTGTTGAATTGTCCTTTTCATGCCCTGCCAAAAGAAGTTACGCCGTGCTCGTTCATATGTTTTGAGGAACCCAGAGTGACCGACCGATGGAGAAGCATGGAGTTCATAGAAGACAGCCTGTTGAAGATCTGTGCTCTGGGGAAGTACCAGACGACCCTTGTATCACAGAGAAGCACCATCCCAAGAGTAATGTGGGACAGCAGAAGGATTGTTGGTCAAGCGTTGGATGATCTGAGATAAGGAAGAGTCATTGACATAACCCTGTTGAACAGATTGCAACCAATTTGGAACAGGCATAGAAATAGCTGAAAGAGAACCTTGGGCATCAAATGTGCGAGAAAGAGCATTTGCCACAATATTGTCTTTACCCTTCTTGTAAGTGATCTCATAGTCATAACCCATGAGTTTGCTAACCCATTTCTGTTGTGCCAGGGAGGAGACACGCTGGTCCAAGAAATATTTCAGACTCTGGTGATCAGTCTTGATGCAGAAATGATTCCCTAATAGGTATGGACGCCACTTCTGTACTGCATGCAAAATAGCCATCATTTCCTTCTCATAGGTAGAGGCAGCTAAATTCTTACCTGAAAGGGCTTTGCTGGTGAACGCAATGGGGTGTTCATCTTGAAGGAGAACAGCACCAAGTCCATTGCCGCAAGCATCACTCTCAATAGTGAAGGGCTTGGAAAAATCGGGCATAGCTAGCACAGGTGTAGTACACATAGCTTGTTTTAGTTTGTCAAATGCACACTGAGCAGCAGGTGTCCATGTAAAAGCATCTTTTTTCAATAGAGCAGTTAATGGAGCTGCAATCTTCCCATAATCCTTGACAAACTTGCGGTAGTAGCCAGTCAACCCCAAAAAACCACGAAGGCTCTTGAGTGTCTGAGGATGTGGCCAATTGTTCATGGCCTCGATTTTGGCAGGATCCACGCGAACCCCTTGTGCTGAGATAATGTGCCCGAGATACTCAACTTCCTTTTGTCCAAAAACACATTTAGACTGCTTGGCATGGAGATGATGGTCAGAGAAAAGTTGCATGACAAGATCCAGATGATGGAGATGTTCATCCCATGTTTTACTGTAGATGAGGATATCATCAAAGAATACCAGAATGAATTTCCGCAAGTAGGGTCGAAATATTTTATTCATTAAGGCCTGGAATGTGGAAGGAGAATTAGTGAGGCCAAAGGGCATGACTAAAAACTCATAATGGCCATCATGTGTGCGGAAAGCTGTTTTAGGAATATCATCCTCTTGAACCCGAATTTGATGATACCCAGAACGAAGATCCAACTTGGAGAAAAAGTAAGCCCCATGAAGCTCATCAAGAAGCTCATCAACAACAAGAATGGGAAACTTATCCTTGATGGTGAGGTGATTAATTGCTCGGAAGTCAATGCAGAGGCGCCATGACCCATCTTTTTTGCGGACAAGAATAACTGGAGAAGAAAAGGAACTAGTGCTTGGGCGAATAATACCTTGCTTCAATAAGTCCCGAACGAGCATTTCAATCTCCGTTTTTTGGTGAAATGGGTAGCGATAGGGCCTGATGTTGGGAGGAACGCTGCCAGGAAGGAGCTGAATACGATGGTCTTCTGGCCTGGAAGGTCGTAATCCCACTGGTTCAGCAAAGACACCTGTATATCGATCCAGAATTTGTTGTAGATCCAAAGGAGTAGTGAAGACCGTTGATGGTTGCATCTAGATGGAATGGATCTGAGCGATGACACCATGTGAACTCTTCTTGAGGAGTTTTTCCATGCAATGTGAACTGATGATGCTGAGAGAACCTGGTTGTAATCCTGTCAATGTGTGTTTGTGTCCATTGAGGGAAAACTGCATCCAAAGTTCGGCAAAATCCCATAAGATAGGGCCGAGTGTGCATAGCCATTGAGCGCCCAAAACCACATCACATCCGCCTAAGGGCAAGGCAAACATGTCAGAGCGCAAGGTATAATCTCCCATAGAGATACGCACATTTCGACACTTCCCTTTGCAAGGTAAGGTGCCCCCATTGGCAATCATGACTTCAAAGTTGGAGCAAGGATGGATAAAACAATCAGCTTGTTTGGCGATCCGAGGGTCAATGAAATTATGAGTGCTACCAGAATCAATGAGGATTGTAAGAGGAAGCTTCTTGAAGTAACCCCTAACCCGCATTGTTTGGGGGGTGGTGATTCCAGCTAAAGCATGGAGAGATATATCTGGCTGGTCATCCTGAGACGGAGGGTCAATAGGCGGTTCCTGAATGTCAACTGGAGCATCCAGTGTTTCTGGATCTTCGTCACCCATTTCAGAGGCAGGCGGAGACTCCACATCCAGGAGATAGAGCTTTTGCTGAACACATCTATGTCCCCGAGTGAATTTCTCATCACAATTATAGCAAAGCCCCTTTTCTCTGCGTGCTTGCATCTCTGTTTCAGACAAACGCTTGATAGGAGTCGATCGAGGAGCCTGCGGTATAGGTGGTCGCTGAGAACCCATATTTCGGAAGGGAACAAAAGTGGGCTTGGAGCGTTGTTGGGCTGCAAGCTTGTCTTCTGCCAACTTAGCCAACCCGAGTGCTTCCATCATTGTGTTGGGACAGAACATTTTGACCTCAGATCGAATGGCATCCTTTAGACCACTGATAAAACAACTCCGGTAAAATTCATCAGACAATCCTTCGGTGTGGTTGGCTAGATTCTCAAATTCGGTTTGATACTCTCTCACAGTGCCAGTTTGGTGAAGTTTAGTGAGGGCTCCTGTGAAGTCATCAAAAGCACTAGGACCAAATCGTTGCAAAAGGAGCTGGCAAAAGTCTGGCCAGTTGGGCTCTGGATGAGCCTTGATGTACCAGCGGTACCATTGAAGAGCTTCCTGTTCCAAATGAAAGGATGCCAGCGGAACTTTGTTGACGTCAAAAGTATTATGCAGACTGAAATACTGTTCTGCACGATAGATCCATCCAGTTGGATCGGTACCATTGAAGCGAGGAAAATCAAGCTTCGGACCACGGAAATTGCTGGAAGCAAAGAACCCATTGTCTACTGAAGACTCGGACTGCCGTTTGTTGTTCATAGCTGAATGTTCAAGATGGAGACCGAGAAAGTTTTCATCCAAATCCTGGAGTTTGGCTTGGATGGCTGCAAGTGCTTCCTCCATGGTTTTTGCTCCTGCATGGGTGACAACCATAACCAGGATTTTTTTTTTTCTCTGACTGGGTAGGAATACAAAAACAGGAACTACTTCAGTAAGGGAAAATTTGGATTTGGGAAAAAATCAGCAGGGTAATTGGGGTTTGACTAGGTTTTGGACACTGTTGGATAGATAGGGAAGCAAAAATGAGGATTTCAGAAGCGGGGTGAAAGAATGGGAAAATTTGGCAGAGGGGAACAAAGAAGCAGAATTCAGAAAGGAACTCTGTGGTAAAATTTGAAGGTGATTGGGTGAAATCTGAGGAAGTTATGGAAAACCCTAAAAATAGACAAATGTGGGATTTCGGGCTTTGGGAAGGGAAATTGGGGATAGGGTCCTCAGGACTGAATTATGCAGAATGGGATGACAGGGGTTCCCCGAAAATTTCAAGGGAAACAGAGTGAAAATAAGGGAGATATGGAGAAAAAATTGAATTTTATACTTTTTTTTTTTTTTTTTTTTTTTTTTTTTTTTTTTTTTTTTTTTTTTTTTTTTTTTTTTTTTTTTTTTTTTTTTTTTTTTTTTTTTTTTTTTTTTTTTTTTCCACAGACTGGAGCGGCTACGGCTCGAAAGAGATCTAGAACAATGCCGAATGGATTGAAAATGGCTGAATCTAGAACGACTTGCAAAATAGATCTAAAACGGCGCAGCAGTGATCGACAATAGTTCAGCTGAAAGTAGATATGGACCCCAGGTATGTGCGGCTTCCTAACAGTTCAGGGGTTTCACTCGGCCACCAATGCTGTCTGACGACTTGCGTATTGGGGCAATACCCCTCACTTCACGGCTCAGGCAAAACTGATAACCGCTTTGCCACAAACGACAGCTCTTGGTTTACCTCAAAGGTGGGAACTAGTCAATCAGGTAGGGGTTGTTGCCCTTTTCGCTGGCAGGTCCTCTCAATGGGCCAGCTACTTCGGGGTTCCTGTGGTACTCCTCACAATGAGTTTTAGGGCTTATGCCCAAGTACTTCCCACAGTTAAGTGGATAGGGATTATTCCCAAATCCGAACCTGCAACAGATGCGAAAAAAAAATTTGGCAGAAATTTCACCCAGCGAGCCCAAGAAAGTGCTCTGATACCAGATGTGAGGCACCTGCAACAATTAATTAACAAGAATACGCGAAACAGCAGAAATGACAGAACGCAGAATCACTTTTGTATTGATCACAGGCCACTTCGAGGGGGCAACCTCCTTTGAGCAAGCTCAATACAAATAACTTCACGGTGCCTTCATAGGTCTCAACACACACTTATATACTAATTCTAGGCGCCAATACTATGGGTCGAAACCATGGGCCGTTACAAACTATGGATTAACAATACTACGGGCGACTTACAAAGCATATGCACCAACAACAATAACACAAACTATTGATCAACAAATACTACGGGACGACTTACAAAGCATATGCGTCTAACAACAACATACTAACAAAGTAAAGACATGGGTTCCTAACAATTTATTTAGGTCTTTATTAAATATTTATTCCATTCTAATGTTCAAATATCATTTATTATCCCCATTATTCAAAATCCCAAAGCTTCCACCCTAAACCTAGGAAACTAGTAATTTTTCTCCTTGGCAATTATTTGAAATTTAGCATCAATTTGACAAACTCTACTAAATAGGGACAATGTGATTAGGCCATTGTGACCCAATGCCAAATTTGGGACATTACAAACACCCATTCGATAAGGGGAACGGGGTAGATAAAACCTGCTTTGAGCAGTTTCTCCACCTCTTCCTTGATAGCGGCTGCTTTCCTAGGGTTCACAACACGTAAGCATTGTTGAACTGGTTTAGCATTGGGATATGTTCTAATCTCATGTTCAAAAATGCGGGGTTCTATTCTTGGCATCTCCTCATATGACCAGGTGAAAGCTTCCCTAATTTCTGAAAACAATTCAGTGTAAATAGCAACCTCTTCAGGAGTGCAATCATCATCGATGTAAACATTCTCGACCTTTCCAGTAGTATGAGAGATATTGATCAATGTAGTCAGGGAAACATTAGCCATATTCCCCTCCGCAAAAGTATCATGCGACCCTAAAAGAGCCGCAGGGTGACCAACCATCTCTGCTAGAGTCATCCTAAAGTCTTCTTGTTTAGCGAGCTCGAGGTTGGGAAGGAAATAAGAGCGATGGTGCATATCTTCCCAAGACCTCTCACTACCACACATGGAATCCATAATAGCTTCGTCTAAAGGCAAAGTATCATCAAGGCAGTCATGTGAACAAGACGAGTTGGCTTCCCAAACTGGCAGTGTAACGGGATCTTCCTCGACTGTATGAGAAGGAGAGAGATCTGGATCTGCAGTGGCTTGTTGAATATGCTGGTAAGCAAGCTTAGCTACAGACAGTGGCATAGACATCCCGACGTGCGTAATGTCTCCAGACGTGGAACTCGTGGATGGTAAATTCCATGGATCATTAAAATAGGAAGTCCGGAATGACATATTATGCAAAGGAGGAGACACATCGTCGAAAATGGTTCCAATAAAATTCACAGGTGTAGGAAAATCATAAGTTCCCATCAATGAAGGGTACATACCAACACCCATGTTCCCAGTTGCCGATTGAGAATGAGTAACCTGCGGGACTATGGATCCTGTGGATGCTGTGGAAGGGGAATTAACGAAATCCAGTTGATCGATGGTCACAATCTTGCCTTCATGAGGAAAGCAGATATCTTTGAATACAGTAGACGCGACAGCCTTCATAGCGTACATCCAATTCCGACCCAGTAAAAGGTTGTAGTCGATGGGCGCATCAACCACCTCGACTTCAATAGGAATAGATTTACCTCCCAAGCAGACAACAAGGGAAGGGATAATTCCATGTGGCTTAAATGACCGACTGTCGAATGCAGTGAGCGTGGTTATAGACGCGAGTAGAGGATGAGAGCCGAGAGCTTTCCAACAAGTTAACGACATTACTGACGTGGAAGCACCTTGTCAACCATCGTATGTTTGACAAAATTCTGAAGGCATGCCACCTGGATTTGAAAAGCCACGTGGTAAGGTAAGCAAGATTCAACATCAGTAGTGTCAAACTTGATAACACTGGGACTTCTCCCATCCTGAACTCCTAACGCACTCAAAAGGGCATGCTTTTGAGAAGGACAGGCCTGCAAAACTTCAAGAGTCGACATGGAACATGGAGTTTGGCCCAAATCTTCCACGATGGAGTAGTTATGGGTGGCTCTAGCATTAGGATTATGCGTAGAGTGCTTAAGAACACCTTTCGGTATCTGCGGCACATTAGAAGGCTTCTTGATATGCATGAAGTTGTCAGGAGGAGGGAGAGGCTCACTCCCGATATTAGGTTGTGGTGCACCATAATCGCATTGACGAGTGGCAACACTAACCTCCGATTGAACCATATTCACACATCCATAACCACCAGTATTGGAATAAGATGTTTCTGTTTCAGTAGGTCCATAACCAGTGGTGGGAGCATGCGAAGCCATGTTTTGATGATGAGGAAGGGGATCCTTTAACACAGCTAGGCTCTGAGCTAAATTCTTTGATGCTTCTTTGATTCGAGGACATAAGTGAGTAAGATGATCTTCCCCATAAAGCTTACAAGGAAACTTCACCTTACGCCTAGGTTTACGGTTCTCACCAGCATTTTCGCCTTCCCGAGGAGGGTTGGAATTATCCTTACGGGGGGTATTGTGATTGCTATTTTTGTTCCCATATTTTCCACCCTTACGGTTGTTTCTCCCCTATTTCTTACCACCAGGTTGTTGGTTACCTGATTGGTTCGTCGATTGCACATTGTGTACATCGGACGACGGGGTGGAAGTGGACAAGGTGTGAACCTGTCCGCGAGTAGACTAGTTTAGCGACAAATTTTGCATTTGATTAGCCACCAAATCTATAGGGCGACTGCTTGCGGATCCCACAACGCCATTGGCATGCAGTCCAGGAACTAACTGAGGCTCATGGTGTGTTCGCGGTGCGTCAGGAATAATGTCATACAAAATGCCAAACTGAGAGTATAGTAAGTCTAACTGCTAGACTTTCAAGATGGCTTGTTCCTCAGTCACAATGCCGGACATTGAAACATCCTTAGCAATGTATGGGAGTAGAGACTTGAGGAACCATTCCAACAGAAACTCTGGAGGAATGTTGGCTTTCACTAACCCTCTTCCGTCGACGCCACTCTTGAATGTGGTCAGAAATATGTGTGGCCTTATTTTGACGGAAGGTAGACAAAAGTTCAGTACCAATATCATAGCGAACCAGAAACTGGAAATGGTCCAAGAAAACCAAAGTGATCTCATTGAATCCCCTATAAGTGTTTCCAGGAAACTCAACATACCACTTCGTGGCTACCCCTGTGAGGATGTGTTGAAATAGTCATAACCTAACGGAATCATGATTCAATGAGTTGGAGGAGCACCAAAGGTGAAACGTTGTGACATGATCACTCGGGTCCTCACTACCTTTCCCCTCAAACTTAGGAATGTCATAAGGGAGCTTGGTAGGAACCGTAGGCCAATTAGGGTCGTGGCACACTGGATCATTCGTGAGCTTTGAAATATCCAGAAGATTCAATCGTGCGAGGAACGGGAGATGCGGCTGGAAAGCTTGATTATAAGCTCCCATAAAAGGTTGGTTGAACGGAACCAAATTATAAGGTGGACCAAAAGCTTGACCATGAGCATTAAACTGCTGATAATGAGGACCTGACGGACCATAAGCTTGACCATGGCCATAAGGTTGATAACCTCCTCTGACCTGACCCATATGAGAGTAAGCAGGTATATAAGTGTTTTGGGCACCATATTGAGGTGGGTTGTACTGGTGACCAGCACCAACTGTGTTGTAGTAAGGGTTTCCACCATAAGAATGGGGCATATACATACTATTCGTAGCGGGAACTGTGTTGTAATGACCATAATGGTGAGGTATGTTCCCACCCCCAGCATTAGGATCAGCGTGAGCAGTCGTGTGGTGACCATAAGTTTGAGGTATATTCCCAACCCCAACATTGGTGTTACTAGTAGCAGGAATGGTGGCGTATGTCCATGTGGATAGAGTATGTTCCCACCCCCTACATTGGCATTACTAGTGGTGGCAGTGGATGCAAAAGTATGCGGTATATGTCCACCCCCATGGTTAGGAGGAGCATTAACATTTGCGAAAGTAGTCCTAGGTTGATGGGTAGCGGCATGTGTATTAGGTGGTGGATGGCGAGTCGTGTTGCAGACAGTGTTCCTATTAGGTTGGGTAGCCCTAGGAGGTGGTTGTCTTCCAACGTTAGCATTGTTAGGAGGAATACGACCAGTCCCCATGCTATGTGTGTGAGTGGACAATGTGGTACCCCTGGCGAGGGTATTTCCCCGAGTGGGTGCAGTGTGGCTAACACTATGGCTAGTGCCAGCATGACTACCAAACGTAGTGGAAGGATCGACTGTGTTATAATTAGGCATACCAAAAGAGAATGCGATAGGGTTGACCGTAGGACCAATGTCGTCATGTAACTCTGGCATCCCGCGTATATAATTATGTGGAAACGAAGGATCGAACAGGTCGTCGTCGGGTGGATCCGGACCAAACAAATTAAGTTGAGTCTAAGGTGGATCACCCCCCCACGCCTCACGAGGAGTACAGGTGTCTGAAGTGTGTTCAACTCTACCCAATGGAGTCGTAGGTATTTCTTCAGTATGAGAGTGTGCAGCAGTCATGACATCTAGGACGTATGTCTTGTAAGAATTCAAAGACTCAGAGGGAGCCTACCGGTGTCCCCTAACAATGCGGCATGAAAGCTCGACAGGTTGTAAACCAGCCAACCGACGGGATCGACGGAGAGTAGGACTCCGCGCCACGATATCTCCGGAGAGAATATAAATTCAAAACTCCCCCTAAAATCCAACTATCGATCAAAAATAGTAAATCAAAAGCACACACCTAGAGAAACTACAGCCAAGAGCAGACAAACAGAGTGGATAAATGAGCTCCCGACACCAGGGTATTTTTTAAGGATTATGAAAGTAGACTTAAGTATAGTATTCTAGGCAATTATTTTGGATTGAAAAAACATATATATAGATTGGTAGGCGAATAATAAATATGAAACATACAATTTACTACCAAAACTTGTAAATTTTGGCGAATATTATGATAAAAAAAATATTTTATGTAAATATAGGTGATATTAGAGACTAAAAATGACCAAATAGCAAATTTATTTTTTGAAAAAAAACCCCAAAAATAGCCAGTTGGCGAAATTTCACCCTTAAAATTTTCCCTGCCCGACACTAGAGCTGGTATGTCTCTCCTAGGAGAGGCTTGAGACTCCCAAACTATAGCCGTAGGTAACAGAATCAGTTATAGAGACACCCAGGCTTCACTGCATGCAAAGGGCCGTAACCCTCAACAACAAACAACTGTGCTGTCCAATCCCTATCTGACTCAGGACACAGATAGCATAACCCCTGTAAGTATCCTATGCGATACCTAGGTAAGGAAACTATGGTCACCACAATATAACCAATGCTCAGGTGGACAGTAGCAGGTGGGATCCATCGTATGGGCAGGGTAGCTGAGCTTGAAACTCAGATACGAACAAATCCTGGAAATATCTCCCATGTTCAACCGATATCAGAGGGATATCTCCTCAACCAAACTCTCGTGACCTCATGCTTAACTCTGGTTTGAGTAGAGCTTCCTGAGAACACCGATGTATACCATGGATTCCTCCACTCCCTGTTCAGACACCTAATGTTTCATCTAGTAGTCTTGGATTGTTATCTCACAATGATCTATTCCAAGACTCTAAACCTATGCTAGTTGGTGTACCCTATAAATAAAATCGGTCTAATCAATTTTAAGATTAAGCATTAATTTTAATGGCTGTGGATACTCAAGGGATATGGTCGTGAAACTAGTGATGTGTATGACTCAATAGTATGCAAAATTTTAAAATCCTAGACTCATCTATCCAATAAAAACAATGCCACTAGCATGCAAAATCAACCCAACGGTTTCGAAATAAAAATGCAATCCTTTTATATTTTCGATGCACAAGTAGAACCTAAATGAAGGCAGCAACACTCAATGCAAGATGCAGTACATAAAAGCAATTTTTTTTTGTTGTATTTTCTCTTATAAACGAAAGGAAAATGCAAAACTATATGTATATTTTTTGTATTTTTCAATATAAGGAAATGAAAAATGCAAGCAAAATCCTACTATCTAGTCACTAATATGCCAAGGAGATCACTAAGATAACCCAACAGATTCCAAATAGTAAGACTCAGCCAACAAAATGAGCTCAAAAGGAAAAAACCAACAAGGCTAAATCCAAAGATGGGTAAAAAACCAATAAGGCTCAACCAAGAGAAAAGAAGAGTTCTGGTCACAATCAAGGTATGGAACAGTCAAGAAACAGGCCAACAAAGACTCAGGATCATCCAAAGCCAACCCAACAACAACCAAAAGTCATAAATCAACCAAAGCCGAAGTTGTATGCTATTGTCGAAGGAATACCTGTGGGTACCCGCAAGCATTAGAGTAAATAGAGGCGGGTGTACGTGGGTAAGGAAAGGAAAATGGGAAAACAAAGAGTCCAATGGCTCAGAAAAACCAGTTTTCTATAGTGTATCTCAACGGCTAATCAGTGACACAGAGCTTCGACAAACAGCAACTCTAATTAAGGACTAATGCTTAAAAATCCCCCAAAATGGATGTTTTCCCTAGCAGAGTCGCCATTTCTATATTGGAGAAAACTCACTATGGCTTGGGGTAGACCACAACATATAGTTGACTACCAGAAATTAACTCAATTCTCAACGCTATGCTATATAAATGACAATGCTAAGATAATGAAGAATATAACCAACCTCGATCCAAACATTTGATGTAGATCCCCGTTGGAGCTTTTCAATCCATGCACTTGAATCTGCAAATTAGTCTTGACGACCAATATACAACAAGTACATATAATATATAAACGACGTTAACATCATCAATAGCAATGGCCCATGATATTACAAGTAAATGCAACCCAATGTAGTATAAACAACATTTACAACATTAATGGACGAGAATATGAGTATTTCTATTAATAAACAACAAGAAGTACAATGTGATACAACCTCTTGCTGGCAACCAATCTGAACCAAGATCTGGGTCAATCCACTTGCGCCTCCACCACTTCAATCCTCCATGGAATGGAAAACTCAAACTATGATAGGAGTTTGGAAGGTGAACATAAAGGGTTCACAACTGCAAGGATCAATGAGTGTAGACTCAAGATAGGGAAAAAATCCACTAGAGTTCTCTTGCTCTTCTTTCTCCTCCCGTCCATAAGCCATATGTGCTCAATATATAGTCCTCTCAAAGGTAAGTGAAAGGACACGTCAAGGCGTTTCGGGGAAAATGGAGGGCCAAAGGTCACCCTATGACCGCTTTTTGGGAGTAAAAAGTAATAAACTAGTGATTTTTACTATTTTACATGCTACCCGCAGGGATATAGTGATGCAACTCGCGGGTATGCCCACTGTAATGATGCAGCAAGCGTAGAAGGGAAAAAATGGGGAAAATAGTGTTTGAAGGATATAAAGTGGATCTGAATCAGTAAAATGGATCCTGCAGGCCAAAGAATGTTGATGCTCACAAGGTGGAAAATTATTTTGTAACACAGTACATCGGGCATGCATCCATCAATGCTTACTTCTTATAAGAAAGTTACAAAATTGCTACAAAAGGGGTGTTCAGTGTAGAAAATGAATTATCTTTTCATGAAGTGTCTTTCAAGTTATTAGAACCTCTCCAATGTAATATTATATTTGAAGAGACAGACTTATGGGAGGATTATATTTCCAGTTTGGAGGGGCCATCAGGAAATTAATTTTTAATTGTAATTAATTGTATTTTTGTGCAAACACAAAAGGATGAATTCTAGGTAGTCCAAGGTTGGGGTAGTTGAAGTGATAGTTCATATAGAGACAAAACCCATTGTAATATAAATATAGGAAGGGGGAACATTGTAAAGGGACTTTTGCTAGCATAATAGAAGTTGGACACATTTTGTAAGAGAGCTATTTTTCTGCTAATGAGAAGGACCTGTTTGTTGGGAAAAGATTGCACATAAATGCTTTGTGTGGAATGTGTGGAATGACAAATTTGGAACTATTTCCTCTTTCATTCGTAACTCATACTGTGAGATGGTTCTAACCTTATTGAACTACTTCATATAGTGATGAATGATTTCTATTTCTATGCAAATTTTTATGTGTTAACTGAGTAATAAATTGCTTAAATTTAAACTAAAGCTATCTTTGGTATCCTTTTATGTTGTGAATGTGAATACTTTGTCTGAACAACTATTTGTCTGATTTGTATGAGCACTTTCATATTATTACTCTCATTCAAATTTGCTCCTTGCAAGGATAGGTTATCTTAGTATAGAATATGATTAGATAATTGATAAGGTAGGGGCGGTAAGACGAGAGGTAAGAACCTATGCATCAATA
Organism: Larix kaempferi; assembly: GCA_027924585.1. Taxonomy (NCBI): domain Eukaryota; kingdom Viridiplantae; phylum Streptophyta; class Pinopsida; order Pinales; family Pinaceae; genus Larix; species Larix kaempferi. The sequence continues at coordinate 15,288,469 of BSBM01000089.1, read as the reverse complement.
GTGTGGTTTCTACCTGTCAATTATATGCATTAGTTAGAAAGCACTTGCATATTAATAACTTTAAAAATAAAAAATATAAACGGTGGGTCGGGCCGCAACCGGTAAACTTAACTAAACACACACACTTGTGGTAGTCAGACCGTTAACCAGACGGGTTCCCCATACCAAACAGTGAGTAATATAATTGGGATTATTCATTGGGGAGAATCCCTAATGTCAATGCTAATATTTTTTGGGCATCAACAGTTTCGGTGCTAGAAGGAGGGACGCTAGTGCATGCATGGAAAAGGAAGTTTGTTTTCAAAAGGAAAATTCTTTGGGTCTCCATTGAATATAAACCAACCAGAAGATTCGGTTCCTGAAACTAAACATCAAGAAAAGTTGGATTTTGAGATTGATCACACTAAACGTTTATACACTTCCCCTCACACAAAAGTAGATAATTTTAGAAGACATAATAGATCATACGTGAGGAAACATGGTTGATTAACAACAATTCCTATATTTCTAGAAGGTAAGATCTGAGAAGACAAGTTGTGCAAACTAGGGATTCTGTGCTTGTGGAAAATTTCGAAGAATTGGTCAATCTGTCATTGCAAGAGATACCAAATCCCATTACTCAATTGAGGCCATATTCTCCTCCACATACACAGGCTCACACACCACATCACACACCACCTCACACACCACCACATACACCTCCACATTCTCCTAGGCATATTGCTAACATGGCTCACAATGCAAATAAACCTGCATGGAGAGCTAGAGTCCACTTAACTTGGTTGCTCCATGGCACGATTTACCTAAACAACCAAAACGAGTTCTACCTAAGTTTGAACCTGGAAAAGGGATCTCTGCTGAATATAATCTAATTTTTTTTTACTTGGCATTGAAAATTTTGAATGTGGAACATGAGGATGTTGTTTGCAGATTGTTCCCTTACACTTTTGAGCCAAGAGCATCATCTTGGTATTTGATCTTACAAGCTAACTCTATATAAGGTTGGGATAATTTTGAAAAGGTCTTTGTAACTAAGATTGGCACTCAAAAGACTGTGGCTTCTGTTATGAAAGAATTGTTGTCTATGAGGATGGAAAAGAAAGAGAAAGTTCAAGAGTTTAATCAAAGATTTACTATGATTTTGAATAGTTTTAGTGCTGCAACTAAACCTGCTGAAGAAGTATTGGTGGAATATTACACTACAACGCTTCTCCCATCCATAACTATGTTTGTCAAAAGGGATGTGAAAACTATTCTAGCAGAAAATTATGATGAAGGTAAGAAAGTAGAGGCAGACATAGATAGTATTATCAAACATTCTTTGGATTTGGAAGTAAAACCCACAACTAGTAAGAATACTTTAATATTGACCAGACCTAAAGAAGAATCTGCAAATGAATTGGAAAATGTGGTTAAGATGGTTCAGAAATTATCTAACAAAATAGTGGAATTAGAAAAGGAAAAAGGTGCTAGTTATTCAGGAAGAAAACCATTTAATCCCTTCTATAAGAAAAAAGAATAAAACATGCAACCACAACCACAAGTAAATAATTCTGTTGTTTTCAATTTGAACGAAGTTGGCATGGACCATTTTTGCACGTTTCATCAAGAACATCATTCAGAAAAAATTTGTCCCCAGTGGATTAATTCGATGACCTTGGTAATGAATCAATTATTAGATACACAACTAATAGACCAGGAAGACCAGGAGGAAGATCAAATTAATGAACGAAAAGAACCAAATGAAGAAACTACCTTGGTCTTATGGTATTGGGCACTAGCTTTAGATTTAGATGAAGAAGAAAAGGTGGAAGAAGTGCAAATCTCATTTGTATATTATGCCACCAGGAGTAAGGGACCAATAGAAGAACAAAGTACAATTATACCCAAAATAAAGGCATTCAAAGAAAATATTAAGAAGAATAATGGTTTAAATCAGCCACAAACGAGAACAAATTCTGGGATTATTAAAGAAACTAACCCAGTAGGCAATAAACAAGTAAAACCTACAATCAACAAATCTAATAGTGGTAAAAAGGTTATAGAAAATCAAAATATGGGGTATGACATCGTAGAAGATATCAAGAAGACTAAAGAAAATATATCCCTGTTTGAATTATGTAATCTCCCACAACAGAGGAAAAAATTGTTGGAAGATTTTGATGTAAAAACAAGCAGTTTAGTAAATAAAAATCAGAATGGGTGGAATCAGATACCGAAATTAACGAAGCAAGTATTGGTGGTAAATCAAAATCTCAAACTCCCCCTTTTCTTTTAACTTTTGAAATTTTCAATTATAAAGTGCATATTGCTTGGTAGACTCTGGGGCTTCATCTAAAATTATGCCACTATCTATTTCCAAGAAGATAAATGGACAACCCACTTCATCCCCTTCTCGCATTATTCAACTTGACAGATATGATGTTAAAGTCATTAGGGAAATGAAAAATGTCTTGATCAGATTAGTTGCAGACCCTAGAGTCTGTCAATTTATTGACATCATCGTAGTGGATATACCAGAGGCTTATGGGTTAATACTGAGTAGGGATTGGTCAAACAAGTTGAATGGTTATTTTGCTACAGATTGGTCTCACCTATGGTTTCCTTATCAAAATATGCAGAATCAAATCAAGGTATTAAGAGAACCTCATATGAAACACAATGTAACTCAGTTAGAAGAAAAGAATGAGCCAGTTAAATTTCCATCTTCAGCTTTGGGGAATTATTTTTTGGAATTGGAGCCAGGGAATTATCAAGCAGAAGATGTTGGCCATGATTTAGAAAAATAGTCTGATCTCCTTCAATTTGCACGGGTTGACGATATTGACTGTAACATAGTAGAATTAGTTATTGATGTAGATAGTCCAACTAACATAGTTGAGTTAGATAATAAATTTTGGATTTTATACTTCGATGGTTCCAAAACACAGGAGGGAGCAGGAGCTAGTTGTGTTCTTGTTGATTCTGAAGGGAAAAAACATTTTCTCTCATGTAGGTTAGAGTTTGAATGCACAAATAATACTACAGAATATGAAGCTTTAGTGCAAGGATTAAAAAAGGCCATTGATTTGAAAATTAAGAATTTAAAAGTTTTTGGTGACTCGGAAATAGTCATTAGGAAAATAAGAAACACCATTCATTATGTCTCTCCACACTTAAAAGGGTATCAGTCAGAAGTATGGAATTTAATATCAAATTTTAATGCTTTCAACATAAATGCCATCCCTAGATTACATAATGTCACTGCTAATTTATTAGTTGTTTTTGCTTCGCGGTTAGTACCAACCAATAACAAGTGCTCTATTGAATTGATTTTCAGGCCATCTGTACCTAACAACATTAGGAATCTGAGAGTGTTCGATGATGATGAGTAGATTATCAGTTTTTTGAAAAATGAAGATAACTTCAAAGAATCAAGCATTGAAGAAAATGAACACCAGTTAGAATTACAAAGTGAAGGTACCAACAAAGGCAATTTTATGCCAAAAGGAGTGCGAACTCTTGAAGGATTATTTGAATTACAACACAAGTTTAGAAAACCTTCAAATGTCAAGACAAATAACTCCTCGATGCAACATCAGTTGGTAAACTTAGGCATGGAACAAGAACCCAAATATGTGAATTTGGGAAAATGTTGCTCACCTGGTGAAAGATGCAATTTCATTAAATTGTTTCAACAATACAAAGATATTTTTTCATGGACATATGAATATTTGAAAACTTATGATACTCACATCATCCATCATGTGATACCTATTAAACACAGAAAAAACCATTTCAGCAACAGCTTAGAACGATGCATCCTACCCTTAAACCATTAATACAGAAAGAATTAAAGAAGTTGTTGGATGCTAAGATTATTTTCAAGGTTAGACATTCTGAATGGGTGGAAAACCTGGTGCCTATAAGAAAGAAATCAGGATAAATCAGACTGTGTGTTGATTTTTGAAATTTGAACAAGGCATCTAACAAAGACAATTATCCAATCCCACCCATGGAACAAATTTTACATATGGTATCAGGATCAGAAATTTTCTCCCTATTAGATGGGTATCAAGTTATAATCAAGTGCTAGTGGCCGAGAATGATAGGATCAAGACTACCATTCGCACGAAATGGGGAACATTTTCTTATAGGAGAATGTCTTTTGGACTTATGAATTTTGGAGCCACATTTCAAAGGGCCATGGATATTGCATTCCGAGGTTTGGTCGGCTACTGTGTTGTCATTTATTTAGATGATGTAATAGTTTTTTCCAATAAATTGGAAGATCATTCTTTCCATTTGAAACATATTTTTGAATGTTGTAGAAAGTATGGTATATCTTTGAACCCTAAGAACAACATTTTTGTTGTTCTCGAGGGAAAACTGTTTGGACACATCATCTCTAAAAAGGGAATCTCGATAGACCCCAAAATATTTCAAGCTATAACTCAGATTACCATGCCCCATAATAAGAAAAATATGCAATCATTTGTGGGCACGATAAACTTTGTGCGAAGGTTTGTACCAGATTTTGCACAGATTGTAAAACTCTTGCAGCAAATGGTGAAGCAAAGTGTGCAGTTCAAATGGGATGATATTGAGAAGAATGCATTTAAAGATATAAAAAATTCCAATTCTCACGCACCCTCATTAAGGATTCCATATTTTGAAAAGGATTATATTATATACACGTTTGCTTCAGATAATTCTCTTGCAGCAGTGCTCACACAAAAGGGATAACAAGGAGATGAATACCCAATATATTTTATGAGCAGTGGGTTACAAGGGGTTGAACTGGATTACCCAGCTGTGGATGAACAAGCATATGTATTTTTCAAGGTAGTGAAGCAGTTCAAACTTTATATTTTGAAAAATAGAATAAAATTTGTAATACCTCATCCAGTTGTTAGGTCTCTATTTATTCAAAAGGAGTTAGGAGAAAGATGAGGAAATTGGGTGATTTCACTCCAAGAATATGACTTAGAATTTACGCCAGCCAATATCATTAAAGGTCAGGTACTATGCAAGTTGTTGACTGAGAATCCAATTGATAAATATCAGGGATGGGAAAATGAATCGGAAATGAATTTGATCGAATTTTGTTCCACTTTCACCACTCTGGAGTCTTGGTATAGAGATTTTATTCATTATCTTCAAAATGGGTATTTGCCGGAACATTGGAGTTCAAATCAAAGAAGGGCACTCCGATTGAAATTATCCCCATATCAAATACTAAATGGATTACTATTCAGAAATAATTTCGATGGATTTTTTCTCAGATGCCTGGAAAAGGATGACACGTATAAAGTGGTCAAGGAGTTACATGATGGCCCTGTAAGGGGACATTATTCTAGGGAAACCACTGCTAATAAAATATTAAGAGCTAGACATTATTGGCCAACTGTTTTCAAAGATGCTCATTCTTATGCAAGGAGATGTGATGCCCGTCAGAGAAGTGTTGACAGACTACCAAAATCAGCAGAGCCACTAAAACCAGTTATCATCTCAAAACCATTCGATCAGTGGGGTTTGGATATCATAGAGGAAATCAATCCCAATTCTTCATTGCAACATTGGTATATTCTCACAGCCACAGATTATTTCACAAAATGGAATGAAGCAAATCCTTTGCGCAAATTGAATGAAGATGCGGTCATCTGATTCTTGCAAGAAAACATAATAACCAGGTTTGGGGTTCCAATTTCATTAGTTTTTGATAATGCATCTTATTTTTCTTCTACTAAGTTAAGCTCATTTGCTATGGAACAAGGAATTAAATTGCATTATTCATCTAACTATTATCCTCAAGGTAATGGGTTGGAATAATCTACAAACAAGAATCCCATACGAATTTTGAAGAAAACAGTAATTGAAAACTAAAGAACCTGGCATGTAGCCCTTCCCAACGCTTTATGGGCAGATAGGGTCACTCCAAAGAAATCTTTAGGGGTTTATCCTTATACCTTAGTCTATGGGAAAGAGGCTATACTTCCTCCAAGCATACTACTTCCTTCCCTAAAGTTATCTCAGTTATCTCGGGGATCAAATAGTGAAATCATACAATCAAGGATAAACACTTTGGTAAAACTTGAGGAGACAAAGCAAAAGGCCAAATATAGATTCAACCATCAAGACATTGTTAAGAGGAGGTTTGATAAACGAAAATATGGGAATACAATTTTTGAGGTGGGATACTTAGTTCTAAAGTGGAACCATCCTCATGAAGAAAAAGATAAACATACAAAATTTCAATAGTTATGGCTTGGTCCTTTATCAGGTTTTAGAGAAGCTTGTCCCAACGACCTATAAATTGCAAGATTTACAAGGGGAGGAGGAGAACCTCCTTGTCAACGGCCTATCCCTCAAACAATACTTCTCTTAGGTTTAGGAAAACATGTTGTACATAATTTTATTTTGTTGATTTTAACTTTCCTTTGATAGTTAGTTTCATCCATATCTAGATTGGTTTTTATTTCACTTTGTTTGTTTGAATTTTGTTTAAATAAATACCAACTCAACTTTTAGAGCGCTGTGCAGAGTCGCAGAGATATGAATAGTATCATATGAATTGATCATAATCACCAAAGGATTAGAATTGGATTTATAAGAAAATGAATTCTTTTTGTAATGACAATGTCATTAGTGATTTTAATTGCTTCTTTGTTTTAAAAGGGGAAACTTGCTTCATGTTTTAATTTGTGTCGGAATAAACCTTGTGAAATAACCAGGATTCTTGAAATCTAAATTACTATCTTGGGGCTCCACTCACTCACATATAAATTCCTATATAAGGAAACCTACTATAACTGACCCGTGGAAAGGAAGCGAGTCTTGTTGTAGCTAGGGTTTTCACCCTAGCTTGTGTAAATGAGAACCTACTAAGGAGAAGGGACTCCTTAGTAGCAGTTCAAAAAATACAGTAAATAAAACAGTAACTACTCGAAGCATGTGCATAAACAGAAAAGACAAGATAATAAAATGTTTTTTGTATTGATTATACCTCTAATGTGAAGGTTGATGAAGCCTTTGCAGTAGTCCAAGAGGGTTGCTTCCAAGCTCCAATGTTGTTCCTTTCTCTTTCTCCAAAGGGTTTTGGAAATGGGCCAAAGGGGCACTCAAATGTGAAAGTAGCTCAAGGGTGAGCTAGGGTTTCAAGAGTGATTTTGGCAGAGTAAGGGTGTGGTTGACTATGGATGTGAAATGAGGGGCCTCCATCACCTATTTATAGGTTTTTTAGTGGTGGAGTACTGGCCCATGGTTTTGGGAACCATATGGTTTAGGTCATCTGTATAGGGTTTTTGCTTCCTTTTTTCCTCTTTTTCCTCTTTTTTGTATTTTTTATTCCCTTTTTAGAGGGTTTTTGCTATTTTGGAGGAATTTTGGATTATTTTGGGGGAAAAAGGGGTTTTTTGGCATTTTGGAGGCTAATATGGTAGGAAATATGGAAAAATGAGTCATGTAATGGAGTAGATGAGGTAGTGAGCACTTTTTGGGTGTTAACAGATTGCCCCCTGATGTGTGAGGGAAGGAGCTCATCATATGGCTGATAGACATCATAAGTATTTTATGGTTTTCTTGGGATGTGGAGAGGAGAAGAAACGAACTAGAACCCGGAACAATGGTACCGAACAAACTGCAAAAACTGAAAGTACATGACCTCAATAATGAATGAGGAATAATATGAACATATGGACGAGGCGGGCATTCCCATGCTCGTATCAAGATATAGAACAATAATAAGGTGGTCCAAAAAATGGGGAACTGAAATATACATGGCCTCGACTGAGGAAGAATCTCAATATATGGACGAGGTGGGCATACCCATGCTTGTATCAAGATACATAAAAAATAGCTGTGAGGCCCAAAAAAAGGGGGGCCTGTTAGATTCATAGAGAACCACTGTATACATCATAAGAGTCCAGAGGGGACACAAATCTAGGACATACTACTGGGCTGACCATGTCTGAGCTGAAGAATTGATACAATGGAATAGCAACAGTGCTGCTGAGTGGGGTACCAGAGGAACTGATGAGCTGCTGGGTCATAGTGACGGGGAGTCATACCCTCAATGGTACACTGAACTGGAACTGAACTGGGTACTCAAGGAAGCATATAACTGGATGGTTTCCGAATACAATCGCCAACGCAACCCAGACATCCACGGGAACATATAACTGGGCATTCCGAAGTGACTCACCAAAGTGCTAGAGTCGGGGGAAATCCGGAGTCTTCGACCAATAACTGAAGGGATATATGCCCTGCGCGATTCTCAACGATGCGATCAAGGTGTTGAAGTTGAGCATGTGAGAAACAACCACTCGGAGAGGCAATGATGACTCCTCTCAAAATGGTCCATAGGCACGCACCATAGATGGTGATTATTCCAAGGCGCAGGGACCTCTAGGTCTATACTCTGGAATAGAGGGGCTATCGTCGACAGAGGTAGACCTACAACTAGCAAGGCAATGATGTTTCCTTGATAGGAGCACGAGGTGGAGAACTGAAGTGTGAGAGTACTGATGGTAGGACTGACATACTGTGGGGGTAGGGAATAACTGGGCAAGTAGAGTGGTTGGACTCAAGCTTCCTTTGTTCAGAGTATGATGACGGGGATGATCAGGCATCATATAAAACTGACTGGTGGGAAAGGGATCATGGCTGTAATGGATCAAGGATAGTGACTGGGATGAGTGATACTCAAGGTGGTGTAAGATGGCAGGAGACTGCAAAATACTCTGAACAAAGGCGACCTGATTGGGGGTGCTGCCAAGATGATCGATCATAGTGCCGAGAGGCATGGGGGGAACTTCTTCATGGGTTAAGGAACTAGAAGAAGTGTGTTCAAACTGGTACTGTCGTGTGGATTTATACGAGCCCAGGACAGTTCATGGTCGTGATTGCTTTCAATTTTAAGGAGTCTGAAAGTGATAAGAAGACTTTGAAATAATGGAATGGTACTGTCGTGTGGATTTGTACGAGCTTAGGACAATTCATGCTCATGGTTGCTTTCAATTTTAGAGAGTTTGAAAGCGATAAGAAGACTCTAGGGGGTTTCTTTTTCATGTGTTAGTCTCCAAGGCCCGAAGAAGCATAAAAGGATGCAATGAAGAACTCTTTTAGCCGGTGTGACTAGAGTATTCCTTTTTCGTAATTAGTCTACCAGGTTCGGAAAAGGGTTAAACTTATACCAGATAGACACCCTTTCAGGTACTTTAACGAGCATGAAAGGAAGCAAGATTGCTCGACGATCTTTTCATTGTTTTAGGAGTCAGAAAAGAGCTTAACAGAAACTCCCTAAGTGCCTTTTTCGTAAAGGACTTGTTCGGCCTGAAAAAGGGATAAAATTATACCGAACAAAAGGAATGGCCAGGCAAGGAGGAAGTGCTCAATCAAGGAACATCGATGAGAACCAAGAATGAGGGTGGGGGGGAACACTGGTGGGCCTCCTTGCAGGATGATGAATCGTGGCAAAATAACAAAATAATTGTAGTATGAATGAAGTGAATGGCTCATGTAAAAATGTGTAACAATCCGATGGTGGCCGATGTGGCACGCAAACCGAGGCAGCAAGGTGTCGGGACACAATGTTGAAATTGTACCTGGTGAGAGCAAGAAATGATCTCCAGCATCATCACGAGCTCGGAAAACTGGATCTGGTGATATAAAAAGTGTCAAAAAAAGGGCTACAACCGATGTGGCATGCAAACCGAGGCGACAAGGTGTCATGTCACGATGTCAATAAAGGTTCTGGTGAGAGTGAGAAATGATCTCAAGCGTCATCATAAGCACGAAAATATGAATCCGACGATATAAGGAACGTCAGAATGGACGATGACTGAGGTGGCACGTGAACCGAGGCGATGAGGGGCGTTTTGGAAAAAATACCCAAAAAATATGAGGGTGAGAGCGAGAAATGATCTCAAGCATCATCACGGGCACAGAAATATGAATCCAGCGGTGCAAATGTTGCGAAAAATGGAGGTCATAAGGACTCCGGAATGGTCAAAGGATATAACTAGGTTAAAAAATGGCTACAAATAAAGGTGAGCCCACCAAGCGAGGGATGTAGTGGTGGGGAGAAATGATGGCCCGCGGGGGTGAAATACTAGGCGTATCAAATCAAATCAAATATACAAGTGACATGTGACCTCAAAAATGGTTGAGATCACGCATGTGAAAAAGTGAGTAGGGTTAATGACCTGCCCCCATGCTATGTGCATGGGGTTTGTGATTGTGGATCACATATGTGTTGGTTTGAACGATGGGTTCATTGACGTGATGAGATAGATGTGATGGGGTAGGTTCAAAAAAGATTGTTCATGCCCCCTATCCTAGGATTGAGGTAATCTATTATGCCCCTTGACTCAGAGGTGTTACTGTGGTGTTCTATGATAGTGGGGTCAAGACCAGGCATTTCGGTATAAGACTAGGAAAAGACATCGCGGAACTCTTGGAAAAGTTTTTTGTACTCTCCGATCTCATACTCACTACAGGAGGCTCCTAATGTAATGATTTCAATAGCACCAGGTGGGTCAGAGATATCGATGTGGATGATGGGTGAGATGTTGGCCATGTTACCTTCCTCAAAGGCATTGAGAGCGGGAATGGGATCCTTAAACCAGTCGACTATGGTGGGGAGGAAATATTTGGACTCAACCACAAATTGGGTGGCTATGGTGGAGGAGGAATATTTTGGGAGGAAATAGGAACAATGGTGCATGTCTTCCCATGGGTAATCTGGGGCAGTGAGAGCCTCTAGAATCTCCTCATCATTGCGGAAACTTTGAGTTGTCAAATCGGTTGAGGAGGGAGCGGTAGTTGAAGAGATCATATAGATGGTGTTAATCTCTCTGGATGAGGGTGATACTAGGGGGTGGATCTCCTCAATTGTGGGGGGTGTCGTCTCAAGGTCCAAACTATTCATATCGTAGAGAGATGCTCTGTAATCTGAGAGATCAGGACAGTGATGTGAGTAATGGTCGTAAATACCACATATTGCACAAGGGTGGTTAGTACAAAGTGATTTATCACGAGGCCTAGGAGTTGGACAACCAGTGAGTTGGACAACCATGATGTTGGGGTCGTCGTCAAGCATTTGCATGTGTTCCTGTAATGCAGGTAATTGTGGACATTGATGAGTTGGATGGCCTAACTCATCACACAACGAGCATTTGGGATGAGCACGAAACACAGGGGGGGGTTTAACTGTTTTTGGAGGGGGTACAACAGTGTATGGTTGTGGGCCTCTGCCCCCAGTGTGCTTGATAAGAGGGGGTGGATTCGTAGATGACGAAGGGGTAGTGACACTGGGAGGTGGTTGACTAGTAGTGGCAAGGGGTTGCATCGGTTGTAGGACGACATTTGGTGTCAGTGGGGGAACGAGAGGCGAAATATACCACATGGGTAATCCTAAGGTTAACCCAGGGAGGCTGAGAGTAGCCATAACTGGGGTGCTTACTACTCCCGACAGAGGGAATAGGAAGGGGATTGTGTGGATGGGTGTAACACCAATATGACTAGGTACCAATGGTGGTTTAGGTAACAAGGGCGGTTGATTGTTGGGTGTTTGTGTATTGTGGGAAAGGGTAAATAGGTCAGATACTTCGGTTGTAGGTGACGGGAGTGGAATGGATTGGAATGTTGAAGTCATCAACATATCTGAGTAAATTCCGGGTCCCACGGAGGAAACCAACGAGGTAGATGCACCACAAACATGTTGTTCAACCATGGGGAGAACATTTTTGGGTGCAGCGGGGGCATTGGGATCGTAATAGGTGAGTTGGTCGACCTTGACCAAGTGTCCGTCATGGGGGAACATCATGGTACAAAAAACGGATGAGGTAACTGCCTGCATGGCATACATGTAGCTGCGGCCAAGTAAGAGGTTATAATCAAGTTGGGCATTGATGACCTCTATGTCAATGAGCACGGTTTTTCCAGCCAACTGGACGGGGACATTAGCTAAGAGACCTTGGGTTTGATCCAAACAACCATCGTAGGATCGCAACGCAGTGGTGGACTACTGGAGAGTAGGGGATCCCAACTTCTACCAAACGAATGTGGACATAATGCATGTAGAGGCACCTTCATCGATAATGCATCGATGGATGACAAGATTCCGAACAGAAACAGAAACTTGGAACGCTAAAGTGGAAGGTAGGCGTGGTTCGGATTGGTCCAAATCGAAGGCCATCAGTCGTGAATCATTTGGGTCAATAGCACCAATGGCGGAGAGCAAAGTCTTGCGCTGTGAAGGACAGTTTTTAAGACTTCTAACGCAGACATGGCTGTGGGGGACTGGGCTAAGTCATCTACAATGTTGTAATTAGACGTAGCATGAGCATTGGGGTTATTGTTGATGCGGCGAAGTGGAAAGCGAGGTGCCATGGAGGCACCATCTAGTGGATTCGGAGGTATACGTAAAGTCTGATCAGTGGGATGAGTGTTAGTGTTTTTGTCGGCGGGAGGGGCTTCAGGGGTGGATCCATATTGGTTCCGACGGGTTTGGAGGTTGGCATTGGCGGATGACATCATTAACAAGTGATGGGTACTTGAATCTAACATGGGTTGATTAGGAGTGGCATAAGTGATTTGCTGTTGTGGTGGCGTGTTTCCTTGAGGGGGAACCAATGGCTGAGTGTTCACTATGCCTTGGGTCGGTAAAGGGTTTTGTAGCATCAAGGGTTGATGATGAGGTAGTGGGGGTTTGGGCGGCGCCTGAGGAGCCGTGTGCCCTTGTCAGTGGGCATCATCAGTCCAAATTTGCCGAGCTCACTCCAAATGTGGGAAAGCATGTGTGTAGTGGCCATAGACCCCGCAAATAGAACAAGGATGGTTTGTTCACAAATTAGGATTTTTGGCTTGTTTGGGTGGTCGATCAGGGTTCTGGTTGTCAAGTGCCGCGTTATTGTTGTTTGGGGGATTGGGAGGTTGACCGCCCTAGTCTGGAGGGGGGTTATTCCCACGGTTACGGCCTTTGCCACGGTTTTGCTGGCCATGTTGGCACTGGTTATGTGGGTTATGCTGTGGATTCTGTCTGGCGTACTCTTTCCCTTGGGCAGCAGGTGGGTTCTGGGGTTGTGTTGGTGCGGGAGTAGGTTGCGGTGGATAATAAGTAGGTGGAGGCAGCGCAGGTGCTGAACCTTGTGGGGGTTGCTGATACGTCTGCGGAACGGGTTGTGGGTTTGCCCTAGGGGCTTCCTGTGGCGGGTAATAAGCAGGTTGGGCTTGAGAGGACACAGGAGCTGGTGTAGCCTGTGGGTGGTAATATGGCTGAGGTGCGACTGGCACCTAAGTGGGGGCGGCATGGTCAAAGCACTGAGGTGGACACGAGGGTTCGTGGGAATGATGGTGATGTGCCATGGGAGCATAAAAATTGGTTGCTCTGGACTAAGATGTAGCCCGCGAAAGGTCGGGGCCATGGCTAGGATGTGCTATGGAAAAGGGTTTGTTATGTGAGGCTATACGGCCAATGATGCCATCTGCGGCATGGGATGCCATCGGCGCATCGTGTCGGGAGGAATCGCCGTGAGGGGCGTGAGGTATGATGGAATACAAATAACCCGACTGGGTGTAAATAAGGTCAAATTGCTGGGCTTTGAGGATGGCCTCTTCTTCGGACTGGTGTCGGTCGGATGCCACATCCTTGGTAATGACAGGAAGGAGGGATTTTAGAAACCAATCTGGTCGTCTAACTTGATTTTGCAGAGGCCGTGGCATCGACGCCACTCATGAATGTGGTCAGTGATGTGGGTAGCCGTGTTTTGTCTACAAGACAGTATGATCTAAACTCCTGCATCATAGCGGACAGGTAACTGAAAGAACTGCAGGAAAGTCGAGGCAAGGGAAGTAAAGGTGGCATGGGTCCCATGGGGCTGCTTGATGTACCACTTAGCTGCAGAGCCAGTGAGGGTGCGCTGTAACAGACGGAGGAGGATAGAGTCGTCGACTATGGAGTTGGAGGAACACCATAGATGGAAGGACATAATATGGTTCTGGGGGTCTTCACCTACCTTGCCCTCAAACTTAGGGATGTCGGAGGGGAGCTTGGTGGGCATGTGAGGCCACGCAGGGTCATGTTTGATGGGATCGTTAGTCAGTCTATCTAGGTCAGGAAGGTTGAGACTAGCCATGAATGGAAAACTAGTACAAGGATGTGACATACTGGTGGTTGTGACCATGTTGGGGCCAATGCCCCCATGTGGAGGGCCTGGGTTTGGGATGTTTCCCCCAAGTGGAGGAACAAAAGTGGTATGGGACGGTCCTACACCGCTGAGGGTAGTGTGAGGCACTGATGGAGTGGGTATGGGTATGCTAGCTACTGGAATGGGTATAGTGATCGGAAAGGTATATGTGGGCCCCATCGAGGGCATACCCAAAGCAGGTGTGGTAGCTGGTGTGGTGGTGGATTCTACACCAATGGTCCCTACAAAGAAAGGGTTGGAAGTCACGCTAGCCATGGGGTTGGTTGGTGTAGTGTAAGTGGGGTTCTCAGACTCTGCCTCAGAATCAGAGGTAAAATAAGGGGCGTCTAGATCGGGTGATGGAGTTCTATGCCGTTGACAAGTGGACTCAAGTGACAAAGCTTGAGATCTATGATGAGTGGTATCAAGTGATGAAGATCTATGTCTATGACGGGTGATGTCAAGTGAACCGTGCTGTGGGGGCTCGCCCTGGAGGCCCCGAGAATGTCTCAGGGACTCAATGGTGACAGATGGTGTCAAGTATCTAGGGGTTGTGTTGAGTGAAAAAAAACTCAAAAACCCTAATGCAACCGAGTGTGCAGAAGGAGAGCGCAAAAAATATGTAACTCAGGCCAACAACCAACTCAAAACACTTACTGTAACAGCTGTGCTACAATAAGTGGAGTATCAATATAAATGGTCAGAATACCAACAAGCAGCAGGTTTCCTAGAAAATAAAAATAGTGGACTCGCCAGACCAAAAGGAGGTAAGGGAGCATGCAAACACCTAGCTAAATAGTATTCTGAATCAACTAGACATATCCTATGCAAGGTGATGAAATCCAAGTCAGACAATATGGATAGTAGATCCAAGTGGCTAAAGATATCCCCCTACCAGGAGGGACACTGGGTAGTCAATCCTAGAAGAAAAGCAACTAAGATACGCCGTTCATGATACGTTCGGTTGGGTGAATCTGTCATTTGGTTCTATTGCTGCTGTATCCTCATATGGGTGATACACCAAGAACTATGAAAGGTATCCTTCGGTTACTCAGGCTTCCGAAACTAGTCTGGCGACTTCAACCCTCCTAGGGGAGAGGCCTTCCCGATAAATTGGTTTTAAAACATGTCAAAAAATACTAGGGGATTTTGGTTCCCTAATGGACAATAGCTATGTCTCAAGTGTAAGCAACCGAGGGGTGTTATTTGGATGCCTATCCCCCTAATCCTACCTAACTACAATATTCTTATGTGTTCCCCAAGTGGGGTTAGAATGTTGGTTGTGTTAAGTAGTATTTTAGGGCTCACTTGAATTAGGTGACAAAGTGTGTGCGTGTGAGATGATGAACCCAAGTAAAAGTGCCACGGGGTGGGCAACTTTCTAACTAAAAATATCAATGCAGAAATTAAGCTTTAAAATGCAAAATTTTCTCTTTTTAATAAAAATGCTGAAATTTAAAAAATGTTCTGTAAATGGGACAGAAATAATACTACAAAAAAAATGTTGTAGGGAAGTATGGCTACAGATAGGATAGATGGCTGTGTAAGTGCAGAAAATATTGCAGCAAAGTGCTGGGTTCAAAACAGGGAAAAGGTGTAGAAAACATACCGCGGGTCTGTGGCAAATCTAAGCGGTCGGACCGCGGGAAATAGGTCGACAATCGTGGACAGGGTGCGGGAACTTGGTTGAAAGACGCAGGCGGACCACGGGAAAAGGGCCGAAAGACGTAAGCGGATAGCAGGTAAATGGCTGAAAGCCGCAAGTGGGACGCGAGAAAAAGGCCGAAAGACGCAGGCGGGTTGTAGGAAAATGGCTGAAAGCCACAGGCGGGACGCGGAAAAAAGGCCGAAATGCGCAGGTAGGTAGCAGAAAAAGGGCTGCAAGCCGCAGACGGGACGTGGGAAAAAGGACAAAAGACACAGGCAGGTTGAAGGAAAATGGCTGAAAGCCGTAGGCGGGACATGGGAAAAAGGCCTAAATACGCAGGCGGGTAGCAGAAAAAGGGCTGCAAGACGCAGACGGCCCGTGGGAAAATGGGTTAACAGCCGCGGTTGGACCGCACGAAACAGGATAATAGCCGCGGTTAGATCGCAGGTAACAGACTGGAAACCGCCGGTAGATTGCTGGAAACAGTCTGAGAGCCGTGGTCGGATCGCAGGTAAAATTCTGAAAGACACAGTCGGAATGCAACTGCGGGGGGGAAAAGACGCGGTTTACGGCAGCCGAAAGGAAAAAACAGAGAAATAATGCAGAAAATTAAAAACATTTAAAACTATAACCAGAAATTCAAAGGAACACAAGGGGAGTCGCCAAAACTATAGCTAGGGTTTTCACCCTAGCTTGTGCAAATGAGCACCTACTAAGGAGAAGGGACTCCTTAGTAGCAGTTCAGAAAATACAGTAAATAAAAGACAGTAAATAAAACAGTAACTACTCTAAGCATGTGCATAAACAGAAAAGACAAGATAATAAAATGTTTTTTGTATTGATTATACCTCGAATGTGAAGGTTGATGAAGCCTTTGCAACAGTCTAAGAGGGTTGCTTCCAAGCTCCAGTGTTGTTCCTTTCTCTTTCTCTAAAGGGTTTTGGAAATGGGCCAAAGGGGCACTCAAATGTGAAAGTAGCTCAAGGGTGAGCTAGGGTTTCAAGAGTGATTTTGGCAAAGTAAGGGTGTGGTTGACTGTGGATGTGAAATGAGGGGCCTCCATCACCTCTTTATAGGTTTTTTAGTGGTGGAGTGCTGGCCCATGGTTTTGGGCACCATATGGTTTAGGTCAGCTGTATAGGGTTTTTGCTTCCTTTTTCCCTCTTTTTCCTCTTTTTTGTATTTTTTATTCCCTTTTTAGAGGGTTTTTGCTATTTTGGAGGAATTTTGGATTATTTTGGGGGAAAAAGGTTTTTTTTGGCCTTTTGGAGGCTAATATGGTAGGAAATATGGACAAATGAGTCATGTAATGGGGTAGATGAGGTAGTGAGCACTTTTTGGGTGTTAACACTTGCTGATATATGGTAGTTAAAATGATCCCATGCTACGAACATTATGATACACCGGATGATACTCCAGAAGGTTCTTATTTGTTCGTGAGTATGACAAATAAAGAAAATTCATAACTCACACAAAAGGACATTATGGATGGAAGAACCTATGTCAAAAGTTTGAAGACTGAAGAAAGTTGTTTTGAAGGACTCAGACGATAAAATCGTCAAAATAAAGCATCCAAAGAAATGTTGATAGCATGGGAATGAGGAACAAATGAATACATCTTCCTGATTTCGTTACAATCCTGTGGAGCCATATGTATAGGTAACCAAAAGATGAGAGTAATAATGAACCCCATATTATGGCCCCAAGAGATTAGTCAATAATTCTGGTCTAGGTTTCCCACTTCCCAAAGCAAATGACCAATATGATTCAAGAATCTCTTTTCCCTGCTTAAACCTTTGGACTTTTAAAATCCTGGAAGGAAATATTAGAGGCATGGTTTTACATTGAGAATTGATAACAAACAAGCAATTATAATCCTCAAAAAGAGTTGTTTAGAGATCTCTATTCACTAGCTAGTTGCAAATTATTGTTGTTGCAACCCGATCCCCAATTTTTTTTCAAAATTGTATGGCCCCTCCTTCTATTTTTTATTTACTTAGAGTTTGTTCATATTTGATAAGCTCAATTTTTTCACTTAGAATTTTCTGAAAAAACAAGTGAAAAGGGAAAGTTTCTGAATCAGAGCAACTGGAGATTTTCCGCTGAAATGGTCGGAGCAACTCACAAAGTTACGCCGAAATAGTCGGAGAAATGACGTTAATGTTTGTGTTTCGGAACAACTGGATATTTTCCTCCGAAACGGTTAGAGAAACTTCTCAAGTTCCGCCGAAATGGTCGGAGCAATTTTGAAAGGTTTGTGTTTCAGAGCAACTCGATATTCTCCGCCGAAATGGTCAGAATGTTAGAATATTTACACTGAAACAATTAATTTCTTTTTGAGATTGAAAATTGAAGCAACTTCGTAAGTCACGATGATACGGTCGAAAGGTCAAGGGAAAGAAGCACAATCGGGGAGTTGCTTTTTTTACGCCGAAACACATAAGAGATGAATGGAAAGTTACACCGAAACACATTGGTGACGAATGGCAAGTTGCACTGAAACACATCGGTGTAGATATATAAGTGCCCCGATATGTCGGTCTCTCTTAAAGAGAAAAGTCCTCCGAAAAGGGGTGATTTGACCCATTAGCCGTGTGCATTTATTATTAGGGTTACATTGTGTTGTATAAAAGAGTGAAAAATTTTAACACTTGTAACATCGTTTTCATTTGAAGCCTCCACCGGACGCGAGATGCACCTAACGTCGTTGAGCATCATTTTCAACCATTCTTCAACCACCAGGTATGTTTTTCTTTTACCATGTTTTATGTTTAAAATGACGTTTTTCACCCTTGGTAAAATGGAACCACAACCTAAGCATGAGATTGCTATTAGGTTATGATTGCACATTAGTTTTACTAGCTTGAAAGCCCTTAGAAAACCATTGTTTTCTATCCAGTTAGGAATAGGTTAAGATTTATTCAATAGCATTCGAGTGCCATTATAAGTGGAAGTATCGGCCAAAATATGCTAGGGTTTCCCATTCGATGACCGCCTTGGGACATATATCTATCCCCGAAATCTTATATCACGCCATCCAGTTGATTGAACTGTGTGTGGTGGCATCCCATGGTTAATAAGTGTCTACCCTCCACGACCTACTTTGGATTATTTTCATTCCCAACATGGGGAATTCCATCACAAAGCCCTAGTTACTTATGTCCAAACTATTGATTGACTCAGCCAGGTTTCTTAGTAGAGACAACACTATTGCTTTCATTTTGACCAAGCACTGCCCAAAAATTTGATCCATCGAACCACATTGATAGGAATTAAGAAATTGTTCTTGGATTTTTGTTTTCGAGATGGGATAATTTGAAATGTATTTAACCAATAAAGTAGTTTCTCTTTAGGGCTTGCTTTTTGTGACTTTTTTCCCGATGTTTAACACCCGCAATGTCAATTCTTTTTCGCTTCTCGCCATGTTTTGATACCACACCACCGTGAGACGAACTCATTTCAGTTCATTGTTGTAACTTTTAAGTGGGAATTAATAAAAGGGACAGTTCCGAGGATCCAAATTTTATTTCAAGAAGCACATAAAAACCCATCGCTTTATTTTGTTTGAGCAAGAATAAAGGAAACTGGATGAGATTTTGTGCTTTGAACTTCCCAAGTCATCCGGTTCTTTTAAAGAAAATCCAGTTTCTATGCTTATTTGACTATTTTTGTTTTCTATAAAACAACCAGTTTGCAATAAAACCTTAGGTGATTTTTTTTTTCGAAACATAAATTTGATTGAAATAATGAGACTGTGCATGTTGTTGCTGAAATTTTTGAGGATATTTTGGTGATTTTGTTTTCTAAGGGCGCGTTAGAAGATCTATATTTTTCTGCATAAATAATCTAGTCATACATTGGTTCTTGCACACAAGTTCTTGTTTTCCTCTATCAAACAATAATGATGTGATAAAACATCGACAACATCAAAGACACCTGACACCATGGAATTAATGAATCTTCTAAAATTTGCTTTCTTGTAATTCATATTGATAAGGGACGTATTCACATGTTGTTTAATCTTATTTCTTTAACATTAAATTTGATTATACATTAATTAAATGTTGCTTTAGGAATCATAAATGAAAAAGGGGGATTCCAAGTGAAAGCTCAGGATAGCTGAATCGGTCTCCGATGTTGAGGTTGTTACCGACACCTCGATGGAAACAATATTCGAAGAAACTAAAGCAGCAACGAGAATCATCCTGGAATACAAGTGGGGAGAGATATATTTTCTCATCAGAGATTAGAATGTACCAGATTCATCCATCGAAGAGACAATGGTGTATCAAAAGATCTGGTCTCCATAACGCTGCTACACATCCATAATTATTTCCAGGCTCCGAAGTCATCGGGTGGATTCTACGTTTTGTGAACATCAGAACAAGAATAAGATGCGGGGCGAACAAAGACGGATTTTCTTCATTCCATCCAGGACACATCGCTGCAACATATAAATTACCGTCTCCAAAATTCATGATGACAGATAACTGGATCAAAGGAATAAATATAGACAATTTTGAATATGCAAAAAAGATGATGATTCCAAGAAAACACTTGAGACAGAAAACAAATGGGGAATATGATAGACAGAATCTAAGGACACCATTCATGATCATAGCCTTGATGTTGAGAAGAATATTCGGTAGGGAAAATGGAAATATATACAAGCTCATTTGGGTACCACTTATGTGTCACATAGCCTCCCATGGCACGATTTTCAACTGGGTAGATATTATATCGGAAAGCATGGCATCAACAATAGCTACAGCCCAAGGAGGAATGACCCAAAAGAAAGAAGCATTTTTCATGTCCTCATATCTGATGGATTGCATACTAGTCAGACATGCATTCCCTAAATCGAGATATTTGTGGAATAGGACTAATTCCCCCCTTTATGTTGCTTATCAAATCACATGGGCCCACAAGTATGTGAGCTAATACAAGCTTCTTATCGGTCAAATTAGCACTTCTTTATCCTAACCACATTGCCCTGTCGGTCACACAAAAGGACACTATGGATGGAAGAGCTTACTTGGCCTTAGATTACTTAAGAGCCGAATCCTACCTTCTTCAACTTAAAAACTTATTTTTTCTGACAATTTCAGTATAAAACGACGACCTTTATATTTGACATACAGCGGGTCACCCATAGGTCTCTATATTGACAACCTGTGGGTATCTTCTAAAAGTTGTAACCACGAACTGCTAAGATTGTAAGTCGCGAGTCACTCGCGTGTTTCTATATTTCATAGTCGCGAGTATCTTAAGACAATTTGAAAAAATATATTAAGAATACGAATGGGGATTAGTTGATCCAGGTATTCCAACTTCCCAATTCAACTATCTTTCGAACCAATCCTATTTTCCTTGCCATAAATGAAAGGGGAGGGTATGAGAAAGAGACACAATTGGAGAGCTATTGTTATGCTAAAGAAATTCCAAGTCAAGAGAGAGGAGTAGGAACCTAGGGCCTAATTGCGAAGGTGCTTGATGCAGAGTCAGGTATAAAATTTGTACTTGTTGCATTGTTTGACAATAAAATATTGAGACACTCTTCCTTTCCCAATAAAAGTGTTAATGTTTATTGTGCTTTGATTATAATTTGATGTTATGTCATTCATTAATATCAATATTTATTTATAGTCAAAATGGTTTGAGGAAGGTCTCTGTGTGTTTTGCAGGTTTGTTGTAGTATAGATCTTGGGACAAAAGCTTAGACCGACCGTCATAAACAATGTACATTTTCTTTGAAAGTTGATCCTATTTGTTTGTAGCAATCTATGCAAAGTCGTATGTGTCTATCTGTCAACCCCTAGTACATTGGTAGTCTTCCCCTACTATAAGGAATTTTCCCTAACAACGGAATTGGGGACTCTACCGAGGAGTACCTTTTTTGTTTTCTGCTTTGGGGATCCTTGTGAGTTTTCTTCAGTTTTATAACTTCTTTAGTATCTTTAGAGGTTTTTAGGGTTTCTTTTTAGGTCCTTTGTGTTTGAATCAGTCTGGTATGGTCTGCAAAGTTTTTCTTTTTCCTTTATCAGGACCTACCCGCGTGTTTCTTGTTCTTACATGCCCATTTTTTCTGTTACACTCACGAGTTGCACATAGTGCTATCCGCAGTTTTTTAGTTGCACATGTGAGCTGTTAGTTTATACATTCGCATGTTTATTTGAAGGTATGAAATTTTGATTTAAGGTTTGATCTTGGGCTTTCAATTGTTTTTATTTTAGATTTGTCTTTGTGTTCCTAGCACCTGTAAGACACTTCTATGTTTTATTTGAGTTCATTTCATAGCCTTTTTAGAAGTTTTTTAGTTTATGGGTTTGATTTATAGGCTCTTAGGAGTTTATTTATTTCATTTTTAAAGGTTTTTTAAGGCCCACCCACAACCTGTCTGTATATACAGTCGCAAACTTTCTTCCCTAACCGCGAGTTGCTAGTATATATACCTGCGGGTCCACCGCGAGTTGTTGCATATCACTGTCGCAAGCTTTTCCTTTTTTATTTAGGTTCTGATCTCAAGGGGGTTTGTTTGTGATTTTGGAAGTCCTTGTCTGATTTGATACCCTTTGTATTTTTTTATGGGTGCTCTGAATCTGTTTTGAACCCTTTGAAGAGTTTTCTCTTTGATTTTTTGTGTTTGTAAAGTTACCCTAACCTGCTAATCCATTTCTGTTTGGGGAGTGCTTGTTCCTCTTTTGATTACTGATGTTCAGAGCAGTTTGATCTCGGCATAGGGTATTTGTTTTTCCGTTTTACACATCAGTCCTCTTTTTTGGCATCTTGTTCCAAAGGCCTAGTTACTTCTCAGAAGCAACTAGTTGGGTTAGTCTTTGTCGATCTTGCTATAGGTCTGTTTGTTTTGGTTTGGGTCATATTTCTTTACTTGCACTCTTGATAAGTCTTTGTAGCTAGGGTTTTCACCCTAGCTTGTGCAAATGAGCACCTACTAAGGAGAAGGGACTCCTTAGTAACAGTTCAGAAAAACAGTAAATAAAAGCAGTAAAATAGTATGAATTTTAACCTAGCATGAGCATTAACATAAATAACAAAACATGAAAATATGGTGAAGATCTCTCTTTTTTGTATTAAAAATTACCTCAGGTGTAAAGGTTGGTGAAGCTCTTGCAACAGTCCAGGAGGGTTGCTTCCAATCTTCCAGCTTTGCTCCTTTCTTTTTCTCCAAAGGGTGGAAATGGGCCAAAGGGGCACTCACATGTGAAAGTAGCTCAAGGGTGACCTAGGGTTTCAAGAGTGATTTTGGCAAAGTAAGGGTGTGTTTGACTGTGGATATGAAATGAGGGGCCTCCATTACCTATTTATAGGTTTTTAGTGGTGGGGTGTTGGCCCATGGTTTTGGGAACCATATGGTTTAGGTAAGCTGTATAGGGTTTTTGCTTCCTTTTTCCCTCTTTTTCCTCTTTTTTTGTATTTTTTATTCCCTTTTTAGAGGGTTTTTGCTATTTTGGAGGAATTTTGGATTATTTTTGGGGAAAAAGGGGTTTTTTGGCCTTTTGGAGGCTTTTTAAATGGTTCTGTGGCCTTTTGGAGGCTTTTAAAATGGTTCTGTGGCCTTTTGGAGGCTTTTTTGGCATTTTGGAGGCTTTTTAATGGGATTTTAAGGTTTTGGAGGCAAATATGGTAGGAAATATGGACAAATGAGTCATGCAATGGGGTAGATGAGGTAGTGAGCACTTTTTGGGTGTTAACAGATTACCCCCTGATGTATGAGGGTAGGAGCTCATCGTATGGTCGATAGACATCATAAGTCTTTTATGGTTTTCCTGGGGTGTGGAGAAGAGAAGAAACGAACTAGAGCCCGGAACAACGGTCCCGAACAAACTGCAAAAGCTGAAAGTACATGACCTCAATAATGAATGAGGAAGAATCTGAACATATGGATGAGGCAGGCATTCCCATGCTCGTATCAAGATATAGAATAATAATAACAATGGGGTCCAAAATATGGGGACCTGAAATATACATGGCCTCAAATAATGAATGAGGAATAATCTCAATATATGGACGAGGCAGGAATACCCATGCTCGTATCAAGATACATAAAAAATAACAGTGAGGCCCGAAAAGGGGGACCTGTAGGATACATAGAGAACCACTGTGTACATCATAAGGGTCCAAAGGGGACACAAATCTGTGACATACTGCTGGGCTGACCATGTCTGAGTTGAATAACTGATACACTAGAATAACAACAGTGCTACTGAGTGGGGTACCAGAGGAACTGATGAGCTGCTGGATCATAGTGACGGGGAGTCATACCCTCAATGGTACACTGAACTGGAATTGAACTGGGTACTCAAGGAAGCATATAACTGGATGGCTTCTGAATACAATCACCAACGCAACCCGGATATCCACGACAACATATAACTGGGTGTTCTGAAGTGACTCACCAATGTGTGAGAGTCGGGGGAAATCTGGGGTCTTCGACCAATAACTAAAGGGATATAAACCCTGCGCGATTCTCAACGATGCGATCAAGGTGTTGAAGTCGAGCATATGAGAAACAACCACTCGGAGAGGCAATGATGACTCCTCTCAAAATGGTCCGTAGGCACTCACCACAGATGGTGATGGGTCCAAGGCGTAGGGACCTATGGGTTTATCCTCTGGAATAGAGGGGCTGTCGTCGACAGAGGGAGACCTGCAACTAGCAAGGCAATGATGTTTCCTTGATAGGAGCACGAGGTGGAGAACCGAAGTGTGAGAGTACTGATGGTAGGATTGACATACTGTGGGGGATAACTGGGCAAGTAGAGTGGGTGGACTCAAACTTTCTTTGTTCAGAGTATGATGGTGGGGACGATCGGGAAGCATATGAAACTGACTGGTGGGAAAGGGATCATAGCTGTAATGGAACAAGAATAGTGACTGGGATGAATGATACTCAAGCTGGTGTAAAATGGCAGGAGACTGCAGACTACTCTGGACAAAGGAGACCTTATTGGGGGTGCTGCCGAGATGATCGATCATAGTGCCAAGAGGCACGGGGGGACTTCTTCATGGGTTAACGAACTAGAAGAAGTGTGTGTAAAATGGTACTGTCGTGTGGATTTATACGAGCCCAGGACAGTTCATGCTCATGATTGCTTTCAATTTTAAGGAGTTTGAAAGCTATAAGAAGACTCTGAAATAATGGAATGGTATTGTCGTGTGGATTTGTACGAGCCTAGGACAGTTCATGCTCGTGGTTGCTTTCAATTTTAGAGAGTCTAAAAGTGATTAAGAAGACTCCAGGGGGTTGCTTTTTCATGTGTTAGTCTCCAGGGCCCAAAGAAGCATAAAAGGATGCAATGAAGAACTCTTCTAATCGGTGTGACTAGAGTATTCATTTTTCGTAAGTAGTCTACCAGGTCTGGAAAAGGGTTAAACTCATACCAGATAGACACCCTTTCAGGTACTTTAACGAGCATGAAAGGAAGCAAGATTGCTCGGTGATCTTTTCATTGTTTTAGGATTCAGAAAAGAGCTTAACAGAAACTCCCTAAGTGCCTTTTTCGTAAAGGACTTGTCCGGCCCGAAAAAGGGATAAAATTATACCGAACAAAAGGAATGGTCAGGCAAGGAGGAAGTGGTCAATCAAGGAACATTGATGATGACCAAGAACGAGGGTAGGGGGAACACTGGTGGGCCTCCTTGCGGGATAATGAATGGTGGCAAAATAACGAAATAATTGTAGTATGATAGCACTGAATGGCTCATGTAAAAATGTGGAACAATCCGATGGCGGCCGATGTGGCGCACAAACTGAGGCAGCAAGGTGTCGAGACACAATGTTGAAACTGGACCTGGTGAGAGTGAGAAATGATCTCAAGCATCATCACGAGCTCGAAAAAATGAATCCGGCGATATAAAAAGTGTCAAAAATGGAGAACGACCGATGTGGCACGCAAACCGAGGCGATAAGGTGTCGGGACACAATGTTGATATTGGTCCTGGTGAGAGCAAGAAATGATCTCAAACATCATCATGGGCATAGAAATATGAATCCAGTAGTGCAAATGGTGCGAAAAATGGAGGTCATAAGGACTTCGGAATGGTCAAAGGAAATAACTAGGTTAAAAAATGGTTGCAAATAAAGGTGAGCCCACCAAGCCAAGGATGCAGTGGTGAGGAGAAATGATTACCCGCAGGGGAAGATCACTAGGTGTATCAAATCAAATCAAGTATACAAGTGACATGTGACCTCAAAAAGGGTGAGATCACAAATGTGAAAAAGTGAGCAGGGTTAATGACCTGCCCCCATGCTATGTGAATAGGGTTTGTGATTATGGATCACATATGTGTGGGTTTGAACAATGGGTTCACTAATGTGCTGAGATAGATGTAATGGGGAAGGTTCAAAATGATTGATCATGCCCCCTATCGCAGGGTCGAGGTAATCTATTATGCCCCCGAGCTCAGAGGTGTCAATGCGGTGCTCTATAATAGCGGGGTCAAGACTAGGCATTTCGGTATAAGACCAGGCAAAGACATCGTGGAATTCTTGGAAAACTTTTTTGTACTCTCCAATCTCATACTCACTGCATGAGGCTCCTAATGTAATGATTTCAAGAGCACCAGGTGGGTCAGAGATATCGATGTGGATGACGGGTGAGATGTTGGCCATGTTACCTTCCTCAAAGGCATCAGGAGCGGGAATAGGATCCTTAAACCAGTCGACTTTGGTGGGAAGGAAATCTTTGGACTCAACCGCAAATTAAGTGGCTATGGTGGAGGAGGACTCTTCTAGGAGGAAATAGGAATGATGGTGCATGCCTTCCTAGGGATAATCCGGGGCAGTGAGAGCCTCTAGAATCTCCTCATCATTGCGAAAACTTTGAGTTGTCAAATTGGTTGACGAGGGAGTGGTAGTCGAAGAGATCATATAAATGGTGTTAATCTCTCCGGGTGAGGGTGATACAGGGGGGTGGATCTCCTCAATTGTAGGGGGTGCCGTCTCAAGGTCCAAATTATTCATCTCATAGAGAGATACTCTATAATATGGCAGATCAGGACAGTGATGTGAGTAATGGCCATAAATACCGCATATTGCACAAGGGTGGTTGGTACGCAGTGATTTATCACGAGGCTTAGGGGTTGGATCTAGTTCGACAACCGGGATGTTGGGGTCCTCTTCAAGCATTTGCATGTGTTCCTACAATGCAGGTAATTAAGGACAATGATGAGTTGGATGGCCTAACTCATCACACAACGAGCATTTGGGAGGAGCACGAAACACGGGGGGGAGTGGGGGTTTAACTAATTTGGACGGGGGTACAACAGTGTATGGTTGTGGGCCTCTGCCCCCAGTGGGCTTGATAAGAGGAGGGGGATTCGTAGATGACGAAGGGTTAGTGACACCGGGAGGTGGTTGAATAGTAGTGGCAATGGGTTGCACCGGTTGTAGGACGACATTTGGTGTCGGCGGGAGAACGGGAGGTGAAATATACCACACGGGTAATCCTAAGGTTAACCCGGGGAGGCTGAAAGTATCCATAACCGGGGCGCTTACTACTCCCGACGGAGGGAATAGGAAGGGGATTGTATGGATGGGTGTAACACCAATGTGACTAGGTACCAATGGTGGTTTAGGTAACAAGGGCGGTTGATTGTTGGGTGTTTGTGTATTGTGGGAAAGGGTACATAGGTCAGATACGTCGGGTGCGGGTGATGGGAGTGGAATAGATTGGAATGTTGAGGTCATCGGCTTATCTGAGTAAATTCTGGGTCCCACGGAGGAAACAAATGAGGTAGTTGCACCACAAACAGGTTGTTCAACCATGGGGAGAACATTCTCTGGTGCAGCGAGGGCATTGGGATCATAATAGGTGAGTTGGTCTACCTTGACCACGCGTCCATCATGGGGGAACATCATGGTACGAAAAACGGATGAGGCAACTTCCCGTATGGCATACATGTAGCTGCGGCTGAGTAAGAGGTTATAATCAAGTTGGGCATTGATGACCTCTATGTCTATGAGCACGGTTTTTTCAGCCAACTGGATGGGGACATTAGCTAAGAGACCTTGGGGTTGAGCCGAACAACCGTCGTAGGCTCGCAACGTAGTGGTGGACTACTGGAGAGTAGGGGATCCCAACTTCTGCCAAATGAATGTGGACATAACACATGTAGAGGCACCTTCATTGATAATGCACCGATGGATGACAAGATTCCGAACGGAAACAGAAACTTGGAACGCTAAAGTGGAAGGCAGGCGTGGTTCGGACTGGTCCAAATCGAAGGCCATCAGTCGTGAATCATTTGGGTCAATAGCACCAATGGCGGAGAGAAAAGTCTTGCGCTGTGAAGGACAGTTTTTTAAGACTTCTAACGCAGACATGGCTGCGGGAGATTGGGCTAAGTCATCTACAATGTTGTAATTTGACGCAGCGCGAGCATTGGGATTATTTTTGATGCGACAAAGTGGGAAGTGAGGTGCCATCTGGTGGAGCTTGAGGTATATGTAACGTCTGATCAATGGGATGAGCATTAGTGTTTTTGTCGGTGGGAGGGGCTTCAGGGGTGGAGCCATATTGGTTCCGACGGGTTTGGAGGTTGACATCGGCGGATGTCATTATTAATAAGTGATGGGTACCTAAGTCTAACATGGGTTGATCAAGAGCGGCATAAGTGATCTGCTGTTGTGGTGGCGCGTTTCCTTGAGGGGGAGCCAACGGCTGAGTGTTCACGATGCCTTGGGTTGGTAAAGGGTTTTGTAACACCAAGGGTTGATGTTGAGGTGGGGGTTTGGGCGGCGCTTGAGGAGTCACGTGCCCTTGGCGATGGGCATCATCGGTCCAGAGTAGCCGGGCTCGCTCTAAATGCAGGTGAGCATGAGTGTAGTGGCCATAGACCCCGCAAATAGAACAAGGATGGTTTGTTTGCAAATTAGGATTTTTGGCCTGTTTGGGCAGCCAATCTGGATTCTGGTTGGCAGGGTCCGCGTTATTGTTGTTTGGGGGATTGGGAGGTTGACCGCCTTGGTCTGGAGGGGGGTTGTTCCCACGATTACGGCCTTTGCCACGGTTTTGCTAGCCCTGTTGGCGCTGGTTATTTTGGTTCTGCTGCAGATTCTATTGGGTATATACTTTCCCTTGGGTAGCAGATGGGTTCTGGGGTTGTGCAGGTGCAGGAGCAGGCTGCGGTGGATAATAAGCCGGTGGAGGCTGCACAGGTGTTGAACCTTGTCGGGGTTGCTGATACGTCTGTGGAATGGGTTGTGGGTTTGCTGCAGGGGCTTCCCGTGGTGGGTAATAAGCAGGTTGGGATTGAGAGGACACAGGAGCTGGTGCAGCCTGTGGGTGGTAATATGGCTGAGGTGCGACCGGGGGGGCATAAGCGGGGGATGCATGACCAAAGCACTGAGGTGGACATGAGGGTCCGTGGGAATGGTGGTGATGTGCCATAGGAGCATACGAATTGGTTGCAATGGATTGAGATGTATCCTGCGAAAGGTCGGGGCCATGGTTAGGACGTGCTATGGAAAATGGTCAAGGATGTGAGGCAACATGACCAATGATGCCATCTGCGGCATGGGATGCCCCCGTCGCATCGTGTTGGGAGGAATCACCGCGAGGGGTGTCAGGTATGATGGAATACAGATAAACCGACTGGGCGTAAATGAGGTCAAATTGCTAGATTTTGAGGATGGTCTCTTCTTCGGACTGGGGTCGTTCGGATGCCACATCCTTAGTAATGATAGGAAGGAGGGATTTTAGAAACCAATCTAAGAAGATACGGTCGTCTAACTTGATTTTGCAAAGGTTGTGACGTCGACGCCACTCATGAATGTGGTCAGTGATGTGGGTAGCCGTGCTCTGTCTGCAAGACAGTAGGATCTCAACTCCCGCATCATAACGGACAGGTAACTGAAAGAACTGCAGGAAAGTCAAGGAAAGGGACGTAAAGGTGGCATGGGTCCCATGGGGCTGCTCGATATACCACTTAGTTGTAGAGCCAGTGAGGGTGCACTGTAACAGACGGAGGCAGATAGAGTCGTCCACTATGGAGTTGGAGGAACACCATAGATGGAAGGACATAATATGGTTCTGGGGGTCCTCACCTGCCTTTCCCTCAAACTTAGGGATGTCGGAGGGGATCTTGGTGGGAATGTGAGGCCACGCAGGGTCGTGTCTGATGGGATCGTTAGTCATTCTAGCTAGGTCAGGAAGGTTGAGACTAGCCATGAATGGAAAACTAGTAGAAGGATGTGACATACTAGTGGGTGTGACCATGTTGGGGCCAATGCCCCCAAGTGGAGGGGCTGGGTTTGGGATGTTGCCCCCAAGTGGAGGAACGAAAGTGGTATGGGACAGTCCTACACTGCCAAGGGTAGTGTGAGTCACTAATGGAGTGGCGATAGGTATGCTAGCTACTAGAATGGATACAGTGATCAGAATGGTAGATGTGGGCCCCATTGAGGGCATACCCAAAGCAGGTGTGGTAGCTGGTGTGGTGGTGGATGCTCCACCAATGGTCCCTACAAAGAAAGGGGTGGAATTCATGCCAACCATGGGGCTGGTTGGTGCAGTGTAAATGGGGTTCTCGGACTCTGCCTCAGAATCAGAGGTAAAATAAGGGGCTTCTAAATCGGGTGATGGAGTTCTATGCTGTTGACGAGTGGAGTCAAGTGACAAAGCTCGAGATCTATGATGAGTGGTATCAAGTGATGAAGATCTATGTCTATGATGGGTGATTTCAAGTGAACTGTGTTGTGGGGGCTCACCCCGGAGGCGCTGAGAATGTCTCGGGGACTTAATGGTAATGGATGGTGTTAAGTATCTAGGGGTTGTGTTGAGAGTGAAAAACAACTCAAAAACCCTAATGCAACCGAGTGTGCAGAAGGAGAGCTAAAAAAATATGGCACTCATGCCAACAACCAACTCAAAACACTTACTGTAACAGCTGTGCTACAATAAGTGGAGTATCAACAAAAAATGGTCAAAATACCAACAAGCAGCAGGTTTCCTAAAAAATAAAAATAGTGGACTCGCTAGACCAAAAGGAGGTAAGGGAGCATGCAAACACCTAGCTAAATAGTATTCTGACTCAACTAGACATATCCTCTGCAAGGTGATGAAATCCAAGTCAGACAATATGGATAGTAGAGCCAAGTGGCTAAAGATATCCCCTACCGGAAGGGACATCGGGTAGTCAATCCTAGAAGAAAAGCAACTAAGATACCCCGTTCATGACACGTTCGGTTAGGTGAATATGCAGTTTGGTTCTATCGCCGTTGTATCCCCTTATGGGTGATACATTGAGAACTGCGAAAGGTATCCTTCGGTTACTGAATGGATTGCGGTATTCCACTCACGCTTCTAGAACCAGTCTAGCGAATTCAACCCTCCTAGGGGAGAGGCCTTCCCGATAAATTGGTTTTAAACCGTGTCAAAAAATACTAGGGGATTTTGGTTCCCTAATGGACAAAAGTTATGTCTCAAGTGTAAGAAACCGAGGGGTGTTAATTGGATTCCTATCCCCCCGATCCTACCTAACTACAAAAATTCTTATCTGTTCCCCAAGTGGGGTTAGAATGTTGGTTGTGTTAAGTAGTATTTTAGGGCTCACTTGAATTAGGTGACAGAGTGTGTGCATGTGAGATGATGAACCCAAGTAAAAGTTCCACGGGGTGGGCAACTTTCTAACTAAAAATAAAAATTTAAACTTTGAAATGCAAAATCTTCTCTTTTCAATTAAAATGCTGAAATTTAAAAAATATTATGTAAATGGAATAGAAATAATACTGCAGAAAAAAGGCTATAGGGAAGTATGGCTATAGATAGGACAGATGGCTGTGCAGGTGCATAAAATATTGCAGCAAAGTGTTGGGTTCAAAATAGTGAAAAAAGTGTAGAAAACAGACCGCAGGTCTGTGGCAAATCTGGGCGGTCGGACCATGGGAAACAGCTCAATAGTCGCGGACGGGTTGCGGGATTTTGGCCGAAAGATGTAGGAGGGTTGCAGGAAAATGGCTAAAAGCCGCAAGCGGGACGCGGGAAAAAGGCCGAAAGACGTAGGCGGGTTGCAAAAAAATGGCTGAAAGCCGCAAGTGGGACGCGGGAAAAAGGCCGAAAGATGCAGGCGGGTTGCAGGAAAATGGCTGAAAGCCGCAAGCGGGACGTGGGAAAAAGGCCGAAATACAGAGGCAGGTTGCAGGAAAATCGCTGAAAGCCGCAAGCGGGACGCAGGAAAAAGGCCGAAAGACGCAAGCGGGTTGCAGAAAAATGGCTGAAAGCTGCAAGAGGGGCGCGGGAAAAAGGCCGAAAGACGCAGGTGGGTTGCAGAAAAATGGTTGAAAGCCGCAAGCGGGCCGCGGAAAAAGGGGTTATCAGCCACAGTCGGATCTCACCAAACAAGCTTATAGTTGCGGTCAGATCACAGGTAACAGACTGGAAACTGCCGGTAGGTCACCGGAAACAGTCTAAGAGCCGCGGTCAGATCGCAAGTAAATGCCTGAAAGACGTGGTTGGAATGCAACTGCGGGGGGCAAAAGATGCGGTTTACGGCAGCCGAAAGGGACAACCGAAAGGAAAAAACAGAAAAATATTGCAGAAAATTAAAACTATTTAAAACTATAACCAGAAATTCAAAGGAACACAAGGGGAGTCACCAAAACTATAGCTAAGGTTTTCACCCTAGCTTGTGCAAATGAGCACCTACTATGGAGAAGGGACTCCTTAGTAGCAGTTCAGAAAAACAGTAAATAAAAGCAGTAAAACAGTATGAATTTTAACCTAGCATGAGCATTAACATAAATAACAAAATATGAAAATATGATGAAGATCTCTCTTTTTTGTATTAAAAATTACCTCAAGTGTAGAGGTTGGTGAAGCTCTTGCAGTAGTCCAGGAGAGTTGCTTCCAAGCTTCCAGCTTTGCTCCTTTCTCTTTCTCCAAAGGGTGGAAATGGGCCAAAGGGGCCAAAGGGGCACTCACATGTGAAAGTAGCTCAAGGGTGAGCTAGGGTTTCAAGAGTGATTTTGGCAGAGTAAGGGTGTGTTTGACTGTGGGTATGAAATGAGGGGCCTCCATCACCTATTTATAGGTTTTTAGTGGTGGAGTGCTGGCCCATGGTTTTGGGCACCATATGGTTTAGGTCAGCTGTATAGGGTTTTTGCTTCCTTTTTCCCTCTTTTTCCTCTTTTTTTGTATTTTTTATTCCCTTTTTAGAGGGTTTTTGCTATTTTGGAGGAATTTTGGATTGTTTTGGGGGGAAAAGGGGTTTTTTGGCCTTTTGGAGGCTTTTTAAATGGTTTTGTGGCCTTTTGGAGGCTTTTTAATGGGATTTTAAAGTTTTGGAGGAAAATATGGTAGGAAATATGGACAAATGAGTCATGCAATGGGATAGATGAGGTAGTGAGCACTTTTTGGGTGTTAACAGTCTTGTTTGTTCATTATTTTCATTTGTATTTCTTTCGTAACTAAAGAAAATATCAAATTTGAAAAACAAAAGAACTTTCCATTTTATTGTAAGATTTGTCATTTAGTTTCCAAAGTAGTGGTAGTTGTTAGTTCTATTACCTTTGAAAACAATACAAAAAAAGAACCTTTTGCTTAGATTTACTTTGATTTTTCAGTTTTGAAAGAGAAACATAAAGAACAATTGTGAAGTTTTTTTTCATGTTATATGCGCTTTATTTCCAGTTGTAACCACATCACACATTGCACGATCCTTTGAGTAAACAATAGCCTTTAAAAAGAAATCAATTTAAAATTTACCATAAGTAACATTTATTTTTTAGGTCACCCATACATCAACTAGATTAGGCTAGATCTTGGATTAGAACACACTTTAACTATCCAAGATTATCAAATCTCAAATTGTAGTACAAACTATTACTTAGGTAAATCCACTCTTATAGAATTATTCTGGGAATCTCCACTCAAACTGGAGTTAAGCACGAGGTTGTGTAAGGGTGAAATTGATGGGCATACCCCCCCACTTTTCATTCAAGCATACACCAGGGATGATTCACATACAAGGGTCCATCAGTACCTTGAGTACTCTTGGATTTCGGGCTTTTCTACCCTTCCCATGCATCTTGGATGGACTGACGACTGTCCCCTCAAGATATTTCTGTATTTGTGGTACCCTTTAGTATCTTGACGTTAGGGCTCTACACAGGTATAGTGGAAGGATATTTCCACCGCACCTAGGACAGACACAAGAGGTAACCCTCTACAAAAATTCAGGTAGGGGGGTTTGGTGATTCAAATGCTTGCACCCATAGAATCTGTATGTGGACAACGTGTAACTGACCTTCGATATTCTACTAGTTTTTTTTGGGCCCTCATCATCCCAGACTTACTTTTGAGAGTATTATCTTTGCTTGCCTCGTCTGTATCACTTTAGGACATTTTTTAGTGGTATGATGTTTTCTCTTAGTTGTTAGTGGCCCCTAGGATAATCAATTAGTTTATTTTTCACACAACTATGGAGGACCAACCTCTTAGAAGGTCACGAAGGTTGCATAACCTTCGTCCATTTACAGTGGATCCTCCACCGCCACCACAACGACAGAGAACAAACTCTTGTGGTTCTTACGAACTTACAGGAACAACTAAACTACCCAGAGAACCTAATCTGATCTATCAATATCAACTGGTTTAGGAACACTTAGATATTGAAGACTTGACAACTCAAGAGTTTGCCACACCTTTCAATCCTCCTTTAACTGGACCCAACGACCTCTTGCTAATAAGTGTAATTTCTCTTGGTCTTCCAAAGTTAAACATATATAGGTTTACACCTAGTTCATTCATGGACAACATAGGGGATTTGTCAGGAGTTCCACATACTCCTACAATTTTTATCATGTCAGGAGGTTTTTTCTCCTCCGTTTACACACACATCGGTACCAAGCTCGTTGCAAGCTACTTCTACTCCGAGCACTTCGTTTAATTTCCATAATAGACCCTTAGGATCATCTGGATCTCAAGCCACAACTACATCAAGTCCTTTTGGTTCTATTGTTGGACCATCTAGTGTCCCTTTTTCATGGATACCATTGGTATCGTTTACATCTTCTCCTTTTGTACAACAATTCCACGCTAACCCTCGGTCTTCTCCTTTTAGTCACGGATTTCCTTGGTTCGGAGGACACATTGCTCCTTCGGATCCTTTTGTAGGCTCAATGCCTACTTCTTCCATTGAATCTACATCAAGGTTCAACCCCTTCACATGTTTTAATGTGCATCCATCCAATGTACAGATTTCGAATATACCTATAGGGAGTACCCCCTTTTCACTGTTTGGTGGAGGGGGTAGTAATAGTTTTTCCAACCCACATTTTGGGGGTGCTTATACCCAACCGTAATGGATGAGTGCAAAAGGAAGCAATCCCTTGTCTTATGGTTAGAGAAACTTCAATAATGCATTCTCTTCACAACCGGTGGCTAGGGGAAACCTCAACCAATAGTATAGGAGCCAAGTTTCAGGTGGTTCCCCCTACCAAAATCCTTCTAATCAAATGCCATCGGTAAGACCCCGTTTTTCCTTTCTGGAAACTTTAAACTTGCCATATATTTCAAAACTGACCAACTATCCAGTGCGTCACCATCCTACATGGCCGTCGTGTTCGGATATCCACATCATCTTTTTCAGGATCTTGCATGCAATCAGGGTTTGCATGCAAATTCTAGGGTTTGCATGCACTTTGCATGCATCCCAGTCACTAGGTTGATGCCTCCAGCACCTTAGCCACATTATTCTAGCACCTGGGAGCCACTTACTTCAAAGTTTTATCCCTCCTAGTCAGGAAGGCACCCACTTCTCACCTACTGCCAGAGAAGGGCGCACTTCTTCACCTACCACTGCAGTTCCACTTCAGTTACACTCAGTTAGCTCCGATTCTCCCTGATTTGAGGCTAGTTTCACTCCCGACTGACTGTTTCACTCCGTTGGACATCCAGATTGACTAGATGACTTGTTCTGACTTTAGTTAGCCTCCCATGCGCCCTCCACTGATCCCACTTCCCTATATCAGTGCTACACACTTCAGTTACACATGTTACACTTAGTTAGACTCAGATTGACACCTGGATGACTGGTTCTTGTGCATTGATGACCACCACTAATTGATGATGAGGACTCCTAGTTGGAGTCAAGCTACTCCATTCAGTGATTCGAATGACCTTCTTAGTCAATTCGAATTGCTTAGTCATTGTTACTGTATTCTATTGTAATCATTCACCCTTACTGGGATATTGAGCATTGATGCATGTTTTGCACAGGTTTACACCATATTTTCTATGTTCATCTGTTGTGATTGATTTACTTGTTCATTAGTTCTGCTGTG
The DNA here is from genome assembly GCA_027924585.1 of Larix kaempferi. Classification (NCBI taxonomy): domain Eukaryota; kingdom Viridiplantae; phylum Streptophyta; class Pinopsida; order Pinales; family Pinaceae; genus Larix; species Larix kaempferi. The sequence continues at coordinate 15,252,348 of BSBM01000089.1, read as the reverse complement.
ACTAATTTTACATGGTATCAAAGCCATTGCAGGGACAAGATCTCTTTTCTACAGGTGTTTCTACAAGAAGATTTGAGTGAATTGCTCAAAAATTACAAAAAGTTTTGGCATGAAAGATCTCAAGGGCATTCGCTCCTGTGCATGCAAAGCTTGAAAATACTTCCAATACCACTCCAGAAGCTTGAGTTTCCACATAAATCCTGGATCGGATACATTGGACCCATTCAACATTGTTTGATCTCCAATCCCAGGAGTGATGCAACTTTAAAAGGGTGGATTGTTCGACCTCATTTTTCTTGGTTTTATTATGATTTGCAGGTTATTGTCTCCATCGATTGCATTCGCTACTCTTCCCTTGCAAGCTTCTCTACATCAGTGTGCACTCGCTCCTAGCAATGGAATACTCTTCTTCAAATCCTATCCTCACCCCATTCAATTATTTTGATTGGAAAGATGATATGGAGATCATATTACGTTCAAAAGGTTACTATCGAGTCACTCTTGGTCTTGAATTGGAGCCAAACACCTTGTCAGATAGAACCAAACACTACAACAAGCTTGATGAAGCTTATGGTCTTCTTTGTCTCCCCATCTCCAAAGATCTTCACTTCCATCTCAGCGGATTGAAGACTCCAAAAGCTATATGGGAGCAACTTGAAACACTATTTGGCAAGCAGGACGAGCTTAGGGCTTTTCAATTAGAGAATGAATTGATTGCCCTTAGTCCTAAGAATTTCGAGACCATTAATGAATTCTTCACAAAATTCAAGAACTTGAACATGTAGTTGAAGAACAGTGGAGTTATCAAAGAGGATAAGCAATTGATCCTCTCCATTCTCAGCAAGCTTCGTAAAGATTATTCGGTATTTGTCTCTACTTTCAATTCCTGTCGGCTAACTACCCCGAATTGGAAGATGCCTACCTTGAATGCCTTCATTGAGTCCGTCACAAAAGAGCATGACAAGTTGATTCAAATGGGGTCCATAAGCTCCAAATATTCATCCCTATATGTTCAAGGACCCAAGATCTCGAATGGTAAAGGAAAGAAAAAGAAGGAGAAGCCCAAATTCGAACCTCACAAACAAAGAGAGAAAGGCAAACAAACGGATGCACCATCCAGTTCAAAGTTCAAGCAAAAGGGAAAAGAATGTAACCAAAAATCTAAATGTACTTATTGCAACCGTGGCTTTCATTTCGAAAGTTCATGTATGAAGAAGACTATAGATCAAATGGCCCTCCTTTTGGAAAAGAACAACATAACTCTTCTTGATGGTGCAAGGAAGAAGGATAGGAATGATGATCATGAAAGAGGACAAGTACTCATGGCAACTGTTTCGAAGCCCACTACTCTCTTGATAGATTCGGATGCATCAAATCATATGGCTGCAAATATTGATTCTTTTTCTTCATTCGATCCAAATAGCTCCATCCCCATCCATTTGGGAGATGACTCAAAAATTTCTTCAAAGGGCAAAGGTACGATTCATGTAGATCATGGAAGCTTTCAGAATGTTCTCTATGTGCCTTCCTTGGCTTCAAATCTTCTTTCTGTGTATCAAATGACACACACTGGTGAACCGAATCAAGTTACATTCATCCCTAATACAGTTGGAATTTCTGATATCAAAAGTGGAAGACTTGTTGTAGTCAGAAAGGCAAACCACACTGCAAAATGCTATGAGTTTTCACACTTTATTCCACTTGCAAAGCCCACTGCTCTTCGCACACATGGTAATGAGGTTAGTAGGCTTTGGAATGAAATATTTGGACATCTAAATTATAAGTATTTTCTGTTGCTATCAAACAATTCCATGGTGGATGGTCTTCCACAACTCCGTTCCTCGAAGGGAATATGCACTGGTTGCATTATTGGGAAGCACCCCGAGCACAGATTCGACCGAGGCAAAGCTAGTAGAGATTCTACAATTTTGGGGTTGATACATTCTGATATCAGTGGTCCGCTGCCCCATACATCATTAAATGGTTCAAGGTATGACATTTATTGATGATTTTTCTCGCTTTACATGGGTATTTTTTCTCAAAAACAAGTTAGAAGTGCTTGGAAAATTCAAGGATTTTAAGGCTTCTATTGAGACCGCCACTAAGAGCAAGATCAAAGCTCTTAGATATGATAATGGTGGAGAATATATCAAGGATGAGTTGCTGCAAGTTTGTGCCCAAAGCGGAATTCATATCCAACATACAGTTCCCTACACACCGCAGCAGAACGGTGTAGCGGAAAGGAAAAATCGGTCACTGAAAGAGATGGCTACATGCATGATTGAATCAAAAGGTTTGGCTGCAAATATTTGGGCTGAAGAAATCAATGTTGCTACATACATACAGAACCATGTTCCACATTCATCCGTTAAAGGTATGACTCCTTTCGAAGCATTCTTTGGTCAAAAACCGGATGTGTCAAATTTGAGGGTTTGTGGCTCTACTGCATGGGCTAGAATTCCTTCCAAGAAGATACGAGCTTTGGATCTAGAAAGTATTGAGTGCATACTGATAGAATATGGGGAAGAATAAAAAACATACAAACTCATGGATATCAGATCTAAAAAGATATTCATAGAGCACAGTGTGCAATTTGAAGAACCGCTTCAAGAATTGCAACTAGTCGAGGAAGAAACTGTCGTTTCACCGCCTTCACCAGAAGAAGATCCGTGCAGCGATAATGAAGGTATGAGTTCTGATATTTATGATATTTTAGTAGCACATGATGATCATGACATATCAGGTTCAGAATCCGACCATTATGATCCTCCTCAGTTACCAAAGTGGGCCCAAAACACTCTTCAATCTGCTGGTTCGAACCTTGGAAATCCTGCTGATCCGAGACGAACAAGAGCAGACTTTCAAAGAGTAGGTATGGATCTTTCTATTTCTGATCCATTAATTCCTGATATTTGTTATTTGATGGCTGGTTCATATCCCACATCATACTATTCTTCCCACCGAGATCCGAGATGGCAAAGTGCCATGGATGAAGAGTACAATTCTCTTGAAAAGAACAATACATGGGAGCTAGTTTCTCTTCCACCTGGAAGAAAATTAGTGAAGTGTAAATGGGTCTACCACACGAAAGTTGCTGTTGATGGCTCTATCAGCAAATACAAAGAAAGGTTGGTGGAAAAAGGTTTCTCCCAAGTCCAAGGAGTGGAATACACTGAGACCTTTGCATCGGTTGGAAAGATGGATTCCATCCGCCTTGTTTTGGCTATTTTCGCATCCAAGCACTGGGAAGTGCACCACATGGATGTGAAGAGTGAATTTATACATGGAGACCTTGCTAAAGAGGTATATATGCAGCAGCCAGAGGGATACACATCAGATCCATCATTAGTTTGCAGATTGAAGAAATCTTTGTATGGGTTAAAACAGGCCCCAAGAGCTTGGTACGCAAAGATGGACTCCTTCCTTCTTTCTCAGAATTTCCAAAGATGCAAATCTGATCCGAATGTGTATCTTCAGCGAGTTAAAGGTAATTTTTTTGTTATTGTACTTTATGTTGATGATCTTCTCATTACTGGTATCACTCTTACTTCAATAAACGAGCTAAAAATTGCCTTAAATTTAGCTTTTGACATGAGCGATTTGGGCTTGCTGAGTCACTTTTGGGCTTGGAGATAGCTCGAAATTTTGATGGGATAACTATATCTCAGCAAAAATATGCTTCCGACCTGTTATTGAATTTTAATATGGCTGAATGTAAGGCAGCCCCATTCTCATTCCTCTCAGGAATCAGTCTTGAGGAGGGAGATTCTACACAGCTTGCAGATTGCAGTGTGTATCAACAGTTGATTGGTTCACTACTTTATTTGACACACTCAAGGCCTGATATTTCATATGCCATGAGTGCCATGTCAAGGTATATCCAACAGCCCCATGAGCTTCATTGGCGAGCATCCAAGCAGATCTTGCAGTATGTGCAAGGTACGAAACATTTTGGCATACATTATGCTGCAGATTCTGAGCTTGATTTCATTGGTTTTACTGATTCAGATTGGGCAGGTGATAGCATTGCTCGGAAGTCCACTTCCGGTTATGTTTTCATGATTGGTAATGGTGCTATTTTCTGGTCCAGCAAAAAAGTAGGCAGCCATTGCACTTTCTTCAACAGAGGCAAAGTATCGAGGGGCAGTCAATGCCTGCATTCAGGCATTTTGGTTGCAGGGTATTCTTTCCGAGTTTGGTTTTGGTGGCACTACTTCGACTATCCTATTTTGTGACAATCAAAGTGCTATCAAGATCTCCACAGATCCTGTTCAGTGGCAGAGGACCAAACACATTCAGATTCATATGCATTACATTTGACAGTTGGTGCATGATCGCACCATCATTCTGCAATATTGCCCTACTGATGAGCAAATTGCAGACATCTTCACCAAGAGATTCACTGAGAAGAAGTTCTCTTACCTCCGTTCACTGTTGGGGGTGAGTTCCATCATGGTGGAGACAGATTGATCCATTATTATGCTTTAGCTTGAGGGGGGGATTTCTTCCCACTGGGTTTTCCCTCTTTCCTCGCTTAGTTTATTTTCAGCATTTTTTGGATTATTGTATTGGGGTGACCTTTGGTCTTAGTTACCAAGGCCCCACATTATTTTTTGCACATCATAGTCTAGCTTGAGGGGGGGTGTTCGTATTTTCACATCATCTTTTTCAGGATCTTGCATGCAATTAAGGTTTGCATGCAAATTCTAGGGTTTGCATGCATCCCAATCACCAAGTTGATGCCTCCATCACCTTGGCCACCTTATTCTAGCACCCGAGAGCCACTTACTTCAGAGTTTTATCCCTCCTAGTAAGGAAGGCACCCACTTCTCACCTACTTCCAAAGAAGGGCGCACTTCTTCACCTACCACTGCAGTTCCACTTCAGTTACACTCAGTTAGCTCCGATTCTCCCTGATTTGAGGTTAGTTTCACTGCCGACTGATTGTTTCACTCTATTGGACCTCCAGATTGACTAGATGACTTGTTATGACTTCAGTTAGCCTCCCATGCGCCCTCCACTGAGCCCACTTCCCTATATCAGTGCTACACACTTCAGTTACACATGTTACACTCAGTTAGACTCAGATTGACACCTGGATGACTGGTTCTTGTGAATTGATGACCACCACTGATTGATGATGAGGACTCCTAGTTGGAGTCAAGCTACTCCATTCAGTGATTCGAATGACCTTCTTAGTCAATTCGAATTGATCAGTCATTGTTACTGTATTCTATTGTAATCATTCACCCTTACTGGGATATTGAGCACTGCTGCATGTTTTGCACAGTTTTACATCATATTTTCTATGTTCATCTGTTGTGATTGATTTACTTGTTCATTAGATCTGCTGTGACTAATTTTATACGTCGGTCCCAACCAAACTTCCCTTGGACATTCTGAAGTTCGAAGGAAAAACTGGGGAAGACCCTAGTGACCATGTGACAACCTTTCATTTATGGTGCTCTTCCAACTCGCTTAATGACGATTTTGTTAGGTTGAGGCTTTTCCAAAGGACCCTAACTAGTGTTGTAGCCAAGTGGTACATTGAACTACCTACTGCAGCTTACGATAACTTTTGGGACCTAGCGACATTTTTTCTGAATCACTTCCAACTTCCCATCCGGTATGATGCCGATACTAATATTCTATCTACTTTCAGGAAGAATAAAGCCACTCACCTTTCTGATCACATTCAGGAGTGGCGAAGACGAAAGAGGCTCATTAAGGCTGAGATCCCTCCAAAGTTCCTTTTGGAGTGGTATCTGAAGTCACTGCTTCCTTATATTTCTAAGGATGTTGCAACTTCTGGAGAAATTTTTGAGGAAGAAGCAATCTTGAGGACCCAGTATGTCACATCCCCTCCCATCATAGCTGTTCAAGGAAGGGAACATGATGGCACTCTCTGGTGCTTTGACATAAAATCAGTCCATTCATTAGATTCATACACATAAATTCAAAAGTGTGCAGATACAAATTAAGCAAGTATGCACAACGGAATTAAAAACTCATCCACACACATATCATATGCATACAGCATATCGAAAACAGTCATCAATTTAAACATTGCATAAGTAGTTACATAGACAGAAAAACACTTATCTTCATTGTGCAATTGTCCCAAACAACTAGCTATGTCGTTGCAATGTTCCACCCAACCATAAGCCAGTTATGTTCATCAATTCTCTCAACACAATTGCCACCCTCGAGCTGGGCATTATTCTTACAAGGAAAAGGTGACATTCAAGCTCACACACACAACCAATTAATCATTTCATCTGAGCCAAGCCATTCCACTGCTGGGTTTATCAGGATGCATTTGAACCATGGATGCTTGCACTCAAGCTCAAGACAAAACAATGGATTTACCAACAGGATGGCCATGGGTTTTCCCCAAATTGTTTCCATCTAAAAATGAATTTGTGGGATGGGGAAAAACATTCACAGGGAAGAAAACGATTTCTCCCCAACTATTTAAGCATTTAACAACAAAAACAGTCTCTATGGAACCCCAATTCGATTCCATTTCTTCCCCACTAGTATGCAACACAAAAAAAACCCTTCTCCTAGCTGAGAATGAAGGAAAAAATAGGAAAACATGGTTGTAAAACACCCAGGTAGCTCCAAACTCGTGAGGGAGAGAAGCTGGTTGATGGTTAATGGCTCGAGGGAGCAATTCATGGCTCTTTTCTTGCCCCAAGAATCCAAATACGATTTTCCATGAAGGGTGGCTTTCCCATACTCGAATTTGGACAGCCACACCTCTCATTCCCTAAGGCATTAACTACCTCAACCAACTTTTGGGAGAAATCAATGATTGGGTACAAAAGTCAACATGGGTAGTTGAAGGTTTGATTGGTTCTCTCATTGACACTTGGATTGACTTGATTGGCTCCAAGGTTTTGAATGTTTTCCCTCCAAATTCCTTGAAAAATCATGCCCCTATCTCTTGTTGCATTGCATAGCTAGTTGTGGGTATTTTATTAAAATGCATGTTTACATGATATTCGAAATTCTAATGTGCCTGTCTAGCACGTAAACCATATGCATCACTAAATCAATGGCGGGGCCTTGGCCTTGAGATCCTCACCATGATTTTATAACAATATTACATCATTTACAGTTTTAAATGCAATAGGGTCAAGCTGGGGATGTGACACAGTAGATTGATTTAGTGTATGCCCAATCTTGGATCCTCTATAAGATTATTCCAGATGCACCGAGGTCTAATATAGATCTTGGCAAACCTAATCCTGTACTGCATGCCGATGGCATTGTTGGTTCAGAAGATTCAACAACACTTGAATCTTTAACAAAACAAGTTCATGCACTGTTTGTAAAGCAGTCTGCTGCTGAAGCAACTACGGTTTCAACCTCCCCTTCAACAACTGAATCTGTACAAAAAGTGCAGACAAACCAAAAGGGTCATCGGCAACCCAAAAATAACAAAAAGAAGGGCAAGAAAGGGAAGGGGAACCATCAGAAACCCCGAAACACCGCGAATGCCGAGGAGAGTAAGAAAGAGAAAAAGAAGGCAAAGTTTCCTTGTAAGTTGTGCAAGGACGACAACCTTACTCATCAGTGCCCTTTATTGGATGAAGCCCATAAGTTACTCCGAGAAAAGAAACCGGTTGTCTTAAAGGATCCATTTTCTCATGGACAAGGCCCAACTTCTAGAAACTCTAGTGTTGGGGGAAATCGTGCCTCGTCAGTTGATCAATCATTCATTAACATGGTTGACTCACATATGTTTTTTCAAACTAGAGCCAAGAATTATAACCCGGACTCGCAGCAGAAAGATAAGGATGTCCTTGAGTTATATTCTCCTCTTCACATTGAGAGACCAGCAAATTCTATGCTGAAGATACCTAAGGGTGTCTACAAAAGGGCGATGCACAACCCTAATGTGCACGCCACTCCTAACTACTCTGTTGTAGAGGACTCGGCCCAAACCCCTTGTGGAATGTCCACATTAGAAGTCTTGCAAAGATTCCCTTTGCAGCGGAATGCACTTCTATCGGCCATCAGGAGCATGGATTATTCAAGTATGCTTGCACGGTTTGATATGTCAAATATCAAACCCTGGTTACCGTATCACGTGGCCTTCCAAATTGAAGAATTCCATGGCCCCAAAACCATTGGATGAAAAATTGTAGATGAAGGCGCGTCTACATGTGTAATGTCAATATCATGTTGGAAATCCCTTGTATCGCTTGAGTTAGCCCCTTCCAACACTATACTTACGGCTTTTGACAGGAGATCATTCCTCCCACATGGATTCTTTCCCGCATTCGAAGTTGAACTTTTCGGTAAGTTAGTGTCTGTGGAGGTTGAATTTTTGGATGCTCCTCTTGACTACAACTTATTGTTAGGAAGGAGCTGGACGTATGCGATGCAAGCTATCCCATCACCCGTCTTCTCAGTACTCATGTTCCCACACAAAGGGAAGATCATCATCATTGATAAAATTTTCTTTCACTCGAAAGAATAACACTACTTCATCAGATTCAGCTATCCCTTTGATTGATCAGACTCACCCGCCCAACGAGAGTTTGGGAGTAGGCATGTATGCATCATTAATGGGAACTTTCGACCTACCTGCTACCATCAACTTCATTGGTTTGACGAGTTATAATGACATTTTGTCACGGGAAATCTTCATGATATGTCGAACAATGGATCCATGGTTTCTTCCCACTCAGTTAGAACCAACTGTGCCCTTATCTGTTGCAGAAGTGGCATACCAAGGCTCACAAAATGCTGCAACATATTATATCTCAACTCCGTTCATCTCCATAGATTTAGATATTGACTATGCACCTGCATGGTCATTCAACTCTATCCATTCTTTTGATTGTCTAGATACCATTTTACCTTTTGATGAGGCTATTGTGGAAGCCATGATAGGTCTAGATCATCCATGGGAACACATGCATCACAGATCTTATTTCCTTCTAGATCTAAACAAGATAGAGAATGGTGAGTTTTCAGTGAGACCCGATGGTGATATCGATTTTTCCATCGTTCCTTCTAATACGAGAACAACTTATGCTGAAGGAAACATGGCAAACATATCGAAAACTATACCAATTGATATCTCCACTAAACCCGGTGTTGTGGAAAACGTTTTTATTGGGGTAAATTGTTCTCCTGATGAGATCACTTTGTATACCTATCTGTTTAAGGAGTTCCACGATGTTTTTTCCTGGTCTTACGAGGATATGCCAGGCATCGACCCTGCTATATTTGAGCATGTTATCAGGACTTACCCTAATGCTAAACCAGTGAGACAAAAGCTCCATCCGGTAAACCCTCGGAAAGCAGCGGCCATTAAAGCTGAGGTTGAAAAATGACTTAAATACGGCTTCATCTATCCAATCGACATGACGAAATGGGTCTCCAACCCAGTCTTAGTCGAAAAAAAGAAAGGAACTATTCGCTTTTGTAAGGATTTCAGGGACCTTAACAATTCTTGTCCAAAGGACAACTACCCCACACCTTTCATAGACCAGATCATTGATGCGTGTGCGGGCTATGAAGTCTTTTATTTCATGGATTGTTTTTCAGGATATAATCAGATTCAATTAAAACCTAAATACCAACACAAAACAAATTTCATTTGTCCTTGGGGTAACTTTACTTATCGGAAGATGTCGTTCGGGCTAAAGAACACTGGAGCCACATTCCAGCGGGCCATGAACATTGCTCTCCATGGCATTAAACATGTAGTCGACCCATATCTGGATGATCTCCCAGCGCGATCTCGTAAGAGATGATATCATCCTGATCATTTATGACTTGTGTTTGAGAGATGCAAATACTATAATATTCATTTGAATCCCAACAAGTGTGTATTATGTATTGAGTTTGGGCGCCTACTAGGTTTCATTGCGTCTATTCATGGAATTATGGTCAACCTATTAAAATTTGAGGCCATTGTAAATCTACCTCCTCCTCGTACACTTAGAAAACTGCAGAGTCTTCAGGGCATGTCAAAATTTCTATGACATTTCATCATAAACTATGATAAAATCACTAATGGATTCATGAGATTACTCAAGGAAGACACCTATTTTCTATGGGATGAGGTTGCACAGAATTTGTTCGATGACTTGAAAAAGGGACAACTGTTAGCCCCCTTGTTGAGCCCTCCATATTATACTAAGGACTTTCTTCTATATCTGGCGACATTTGTTCAGGAGGATGACAAGCTTCAAGAGCATGTCATTTACTATATTTCACGCGCATTGATAACACATGAGATCAAGTATTCACACGTCGAGAAGTTGGCACTAGCTCCCGTCCATGTTGTTCAGAGATTGCGTCACTACATCTTATTGCGAACAACCACAATCATTGCAGAGGTCAATCCCTTTCAATATGTGTTAACCTGTCGTATCATCGACGGAAAGTTCAATAAATGGATTGTCATTCTACAAGAATTTGACCTAGATTTTCAATCCGCTAAGTCTAAGAAATGTTTGGTGTTCGCCGAACTTATTTCTGAATTCCCTAGTGATGTAACCAGTTTTGAGGAAGATTCGTATTTTCTAGATGAACACATTTTTCTCATTTCAACTTCTGACACATGGTATGGAGATATTTTGATATATCTTTGGACTTTGAGGTGTCCACCTTCTCTCTCCAGAGACAAGCGACGAAAGCTTCGAGCTCACGTTAAGAACTACCTCATCATTTCTGACACACTTTATAGACGTGGGGTAGATTCCATTTTACGTCGTTGCTTGACTTTGGAGGAAGCCGAATCAGTATTGAATGATGCCCATAGTGGAGCCTGTGGGGGTCATCTTTCTGTGTTGGAAACAACCCAGAAAATACTGTGAGCTGGCTATTTTTGGCCCACAATCTTCAAGGATTTTGTGGAAGCTGTAAAACACTATCAACCTTGTCAGTTTTTCACCAAAAATATGCGAGCACACCTGACTCATCTCCATACTGTTATCACAGCAGGCCCCTTCACCAAGTGGGGGGTTGAATTCATGAAATGTAATCTAGATTTAGTAGGAGGACACCATCACATCATTGTTTCCATCTACTACTTTACAAAGTGGGTCGAGGCAATGCCTACTGTGAGAGCAGATGGAGAAACGGCTGCTTACTTTGTTTTTAACCAGATCATTGCTAGATTTGGTATTCCCAAAGAGATTGTCACGGACCATGGTTGACATTTTCAAAACAATATGATGAACAAATTGTATACCATGTTAGGTTTTGGGACAAGAGCACTCGTCTTCATTTTATCCGTAAGCGAATTGTCAAGTCGAAGCGGTAAAAAAAACTTTGAAAACCATCCTTCAAAGGACCGCTAATTCCATTCGATCTAACTGGCACATCATGTTGTACCCCTCTCTTTGGTATTACCAGTGAAATGTTAAGACTGCTATTGGGTTCTCACCTTTCAACCTCATTCACAGGGTGGAGGAAATCATTCTGGTTGAATACGAGATCCCTTCTCTGAAGTTGGCTATCCAACTGCTTCCAGAAACTTCATCTTTGGAGGAACGTTTGTTGCATCTAGAGAACTTATATGAACAACGTCGTGATGCGCTTATAGCAAACGAAGTTCATAAAAGTCGATTTAAGCGTCAGTATGATAAAACTGTAAAACCTAGGGTTTTCTTCGAAGGAGACCTTGTTCTGCTCTATGACCAAGACAAAGATCCCCTGGGGGTAGGTAAATTTAAATCAATGTGGCTCGGACCATACATTATCTCTAAAGTTCTGAAGAAGGGTTCTTATGAGCTAACTGATTACGAGGGTTGTAAGTTGCCTGAGCCTAGAAATGGGCTCTAACTGAAAAAGTATTATGCTTAGGCCTCTGTGCTTTTTCTTGTATTATAATTGTACATGTTTGTAGAGTTAGTTTTTCTTTTGATTTCTTTTTGTGCATCTTATGTGTCTTCTGGATTGTGGTTTCATATGACAACTGAGTGCTTTATATTATTTCCCAATGGCGCTAGTCGCCACAGCCATCAATTGGCCTCAACAGCTTGGGTTATTTACTCACCGTCTTGTCAACTTGTGTCTTCGGGAGGATCTTGTTTGGAATCCACAATGAACAATGTAGCTGAGTACATTGTAGTCATTGAATTACTCCGAGATGCTATTCATCATGACATTTCACGTTTGGAGGTAAGACTTGACTCGTAGTTAGTAGTACTTCAGTTGATGGGTGAGTACAGGGTCAAATATCCTTCTTTGCTTCGTCAGTTCTTGCGTGTTAGATTACTTGAAAGACAATTTTTTTAATTACATTTCAACACATTTCAAGGAGTTTAAATTCATTAGTTGATTCATATGCAAATTATGTACTAGATTGGAATTTGTACCACACACAATCACATTAAATAGTCACGCACATAAGACCACACACATGTGTATATAAACCAATACTGTATATATCAAGATAAAAAATATGAGTTTGAGTCATAGTATGTCGCAGTCCCATAATATACAAAAAGTGGGCTCAAAAGGCCTCCAAAATATCACATGTCTTTCTCCCTATGGAGAAGGAGTTGCCTCTTCTAACTTTACTATAGCCTCCCCATAGCATATCACTAGTCTGGCTACTCTCCTAAGCAGCCTAATCCATGCTAGGGGCACACCCACAACATGATCCTGCATGTCGAGCGACATCTGCTCTATTTTGTATGTTGGGATGTCATGAGTCAGTCAACTCATCTTCCCCTCTATGCTCACCAACATGGCATCAGAAGCACCAGGTGCAGTCGGTCGCACAAATGTGTGAGGATGTCCCGCAGGTTGAATGGGTCCCACATCTACACATATCACACAATCAACACTCTTACTCATTCATAAAAATTATATATACATAAAAGCACAAAAATTAAATATATTTACAAAATCATAAACATATCTTACCCATCTCTCCCTAGGCTGATCCTGGAGGTAGAGCGAGCTCTGATCTCTACGAAAATACACACCTGCATAGGGTAACTTCTCTAGAGCCGGCACCTGGAGGCTGCACCATCCGAGATAGTCTTCATCAGCATAAGAAAGTGTAGCCTTGCCACCACCCTGGCGCAAGAAGATATCTCCCCATCGAGTCATCAATGGCTCACGGGGGTTTAGTACTGGTAGACCCATCCTAGGGCTTAGAGCAGGAACCCTCTCGAAGAATAAAGAACACAAGATGCTCCTGTAGCCAAAGTTCTTCTTCTTCCCCGTTTTGCATTCAGCCAATTGGTGCTTCATGTTCTCCAAGAGACCTGAACACTAGTCAAATACTACACTTCGCAAGCAATCAACACCAATTGCATGTAGTTCCTTGAAGCCAAGTGTTGTGAAGTACTCCCTCCAATCTTGTTTAGAGTACTCAGGATGAATTTCAACGGGAAGCTCGCAATGGAGCCGATCAGGACTTGACTACCACTTTTTTTCAGTGTCGGGCAAACAGTAAGTGTTGATATAGTCTTGTACTGATAACGCACTGACTCCTCTAAATGTTCCTTTTAAGTTTACAATTTCCCTTCTACGGGATAAACCTGTTATGAAATACATGTTGTCAATTGTGATTTCAAGTATTTCTCCCTGGAGATCAAACACTCCTTGGTCGACATCCCAATAGTTAACAAGCATTTGGAGGAGATATGTTTGCGCTCTAATGCTGGTAGTTCAGAAATTTTTTAGCAAGCCACATCTTTGTAACACGGTTAATGTCTATGGATCACCCATAGCTTATCTATCCATGTCCTCATGCTCCCTTTACCTCCACATTAGCACCATACCTACATCCATTCAACCATTTATCCTTTAGTTTTTAGTTTTTTCATTTTTAAACTATGGCACCTGCGATTGTATTTACTAGACAAATGTGGTTACCTGTGGGTAGGCTTATAGCAAATTCGCGCATTTTGCTCATACTTGCGAGTTTTCTATAGGTCAACCCGCGGGTATGAGGCCCTCTTTTTAAAACCTTGATAAAAAAACAAAAATAACCACCAAAAATTAAATACATTGGATTGATTTGAAAGTAGAAGGAGAGACTACTTACTTGCAAGTGGCGGAATCTGATTCAGTGGCCCGGGGTAAGCGCTATAAGCGTTTGAAGGAAGAGGTTCTTTTCACCTTTTTTCTCCAACAAATGAATTGGTGAGTTTTGTTGTCATTTTGAAACTATTTAAAAGAATCATTTGTAATTTTTACCCACTTTTTCAATTCTATATAGTTTCAAAACTATTTTTAAACTTTATTTAACCACTAAAGCCTTTTTAAGTTCTTTTTGGTTAGGTAAAGATCGAATCGACAATTCTCACTTCCGTTTGTGACATTGGTCTATAAAGGTTTGATTTTCTTTATGACACGTTAGTTTTGTCCAGAAACTTCCTGTCACTTTATGTCATTTTGAAATCTCTTTGATCATGTTATATATCATTTGTTACTAATCTTGTCATCCCTATGATATCAAAAGCATTTCGTCATTTGACAAGATCAAGGAACTTAGTTTCCCTGATACCTGTAGAGTCTTTTTAATCCCTTGTTAGACTCTTTAAAATCAAACAAGATCGCCGAGTATGCTTGTTTTGTTCAAACTCGTTAAACGAAGTGAACAGAAATCCACTTAGGTATAAGTTTACCCCTTTTCCGGACCTTCGTGGATTAGTTACGAAAAAGGTATACTTTAGTCATATGTGGCTAGAAGATTTCTTCTCTCATTGTTTTACACTTTTTTCTGGTGACGAGATTAACTTTACGAAAAAAGGACCTTTAGGAGTCTTCTTTAGGGTTTTCAGACTCTTGAAATATGAAAACACCAATGAGAATTCACCAACTCAGGCTCGATGTGAAATCCACGAGACGGTATATAGAGTACTTGTTTAAGTTTTTCAGACTCTTTAAATATGAAAACACTGGCAAGCACATACCAACTCGGGCTTGATACTAAAATCCACGAGTAGGTGTATGGAGTTATTGTTTAAGTTTTTTAGACTCCTTAAAATTGAAAGCAACGACAAGCATGAACAGATCCATTCTCGATATTAAAATCCATGGATCATTGTTATCGAGTATTAGTCTATCTCTTCTTCAAACTCCTTAAAAAATGAAGAAGGTCTTGAGTTTCCCTCCTATGTACTTGTTAAACTTACACATGGTTGGACTTATATCAAGCAGTCTTCTCCCTCTTTCTTCGAGCTTGTTTTAAAAAATGAAGAAGGACTATTGAGTTTTCTTTCTTAGACTCATTAAAACCAAAAAGAAGGATATTCTTTAATAAAAAGAGAAAAGGGAAGGGAAATATGTCAAACATATTTTTCAGTTTCAAGGCAGCAAGTCAGTCATATCCTTGAACAAAGCACCTTTTGAGTCTATCAAATAGTCATTTTTAGTTTTTGACCTTAGGATAAAACCTGATCTCATATTTTTTACTCCTTCGGTTGGTTACTCTTCTAACATATGGAGAATCTGTTAATGTCTCCTACATTACAGATTTATATCATGGTCCATTTGTGTTTTCAAAAGCTGCCTAAGTCACTTTTGTGTTGTGCTCACTGTTCAAGGATACAACATCTGTCGGCCATTCTGTAGTTACCTTGACCTCATGTGTTGGCCATTCCCCGGTGTTAGTTTTTTTCATCATGTATTCAATCCTATTCCAGATCAAATCAGCCTTTGATTATTCCTTGTGTTGGATGATGGAGGATTCCTTAAGGCCTCCCTTCCGACGAAATTCTTCCCATCGACTTCAACTAATCTTGCTATGGGAAAGAAGTTTAGAGTTATCAGTAGTACCTTGGGGGTTGCAGTCATCAATGGAACTTTCCCTCGCTATTGAGTAGTGGGAATACATCAATGTATCCTACTCGATGGATTCTTCAAGTGTTTGACCTCAAAACCCCTTATTCACACTACTTAGAATGTACTAGGTACCTTGGGCCCCATTTTCATTATCGGTGGGTGCTTTTGTGTTTGTTAACGGTATACATCAATGATTGGTAATCAAATGGTATCCCCCATGTTCGACTCCAACTCATTTATTTGCATGGTCAGGATTCATACCTTGAGAGGATTTGGATGAATACCTTGGGCCTATGACAGCATTATCACATTTGTTATTTCCCAATTTACGCAATACTGAGCCACACCCATATTTGTCTCTTGATGAGACATAGATCTAGCTTGTTGTTATGGATATGATCTCTTGTTTGACATGGATCCACGCTTGTATTTCAGTGGCCATGCTATACATATTTCAGTTATGTATTGGAGATTATGTTCTTTTATCCTGAACATCTCTTGATATTAAGATTGTAATTGTCCGCTGACTTGGTTTTTGTTTCAGGTACTTTTGTGACTCTGTCCCATGGTTTCCTCGCTTCTCCTTTGTCTTGGATTGTAATGTATTTCGGCCATCGTTTCCCTCTGACCTCACACATTAGGGGGCATCTTTTATCGATCAAATTAGCACTTCTCCATCCGTGACCACATTGCCCTATCGGTCACACAAAAGGACACTATGGATGGAAGAGCTTACTTGGCCTTAGATGACTTAAGAGCTGAACCCTACCTTCTTCAACTTAAAAACTTATTTTTTTTCTGACAATTTCAGTATAAAACCGCGACCTTTATATTTGACATATCGCGGGTCACCTACGGGTCTCTATACTGACAACTTGCAGGTATATTCTAAAAGTTGTAACTGCGAGGTGCTAAGCTAGTAAGTTGTGAGTCACTCACATGTTTCTAGATGTCATAGTCACGAGTATATTAAGAAAAATTGAAAAAATATATTAAGAATACGAATGAGGATTAGTTGAGTCAGGTATTCCAACTTCCCCAACTTCCCAATTCAACTATCTTTTGAACCAATCCTCATTTCCTTGCCATAAATACAAGGGGAGGTCATGATAAAGAGACACAATTGGAGAGCTATTGTTATGCTAAAGAAATTCCAAGTCAAGAGAGAGGAGCAGGAACCTAGGGCTTGGTTGTGAAGGTGCTTGATGCAGAGTCAGAGTCAGGTATAACATTTGTACTTGTTGCATTCTTTGACAATAAAAGATTGAGATACTCTTACTTTCCCAATAAAATCGTTAATGTTTATTGTTCTTTGATTATAATTTGATGTTATGTCATTCATTAATATCAATATTTATTTATAGTCAAACTGGTTTGAGGAAGGTTTGTGTGTGTTTTGCATGTTTGTTGCAGTAGAGATCATGGGAGAAAAGCTTGGACCGAATGTCATAAACAAGGTACATTTTCTCTGAACGTTGATCCTATTTGTTTGTAGCAATGTATGCAAAGCCCTATTTGTCTATCTGTCAACCCCTAGTACGTTGGTAGTCTTCCCCTACTATAAGGACTTTTCCCTAACAACAAAGCTCATATGTGAGGAACTAATCATCCCCTTGTATTGGTTGATCTTTAACAAAGAACCAAACTGCTTGTCGGATAACGCTATGGTGGCCATAAATGAATATGGAGACGACTATTTTTCTTGAGAAGGAACTTATATCAGGATGTATGGGGGAACCAAGGCCCCATCTCTGATGCGAAAGTATGTGACTGATTGTGTAGTACACAAGGAGGCATTAAGGCAGGTGTTCATTAACGAGGTAGGTAGTTTTTTGAATGAACAGAAGAAGCCAAAAGAATACAAGCAGCGGAAGCAAAAATAAAGCAAAGGGAAGAAGCAGAAAGGCTACAAACTGAAGAAGAGGAAAATAAAAAAAAAAAAGAGGAAAGAAAAGAGAAAGAAGAGAAAGAAGAAGCAGAGAAAAATGCAGAATTGGAGATGCAAAGAGAAGAAGAAGACATGCTCAAGAAAGTTGTGGAAGAGGAAGAATCCCAAGATGGAGGTCTAAATATACAGGACATGGATATAGATCCACCAAGAGTGTCGGGAATCACACTTACAGGAGGACACTTCCCATTTGTAGAGCTTGGACTCACTCCTTTTACCCTGTCAAAACACAATTTGGTGGCCAAGATGGATACAATAGTCTTTGACTCCAAGAGGAATACAATAACTCAAAGATCAGAGAAAATACTGAAGATGGGAGCACAACTTGATGTGGTGACTATTCAAGAGAATACCATAACGAAAGGAACCCATAAGGATCCCAAATTCACAGCATCAATAAATGTAGCAGCTGCACAAGCAAGTGCAGATAATGTTGATAAGCTAATGAATGACCTTGAGCATAACAAGGAGAAGATGTTGAAGCTAAAAGACAACCTGGTAAAATATAGAGGTGAAGGAATAGAGTTGAAAATAAAGCATGATGCTATAATAAGTGAGAAATACAACTTAATGT
Source organism: Larix kaempferi (assembly GCA_027924585.1). Lineage (NCBI taxonomy): Eukaryota > Viridiplantae > Streptophyta > Pinopsida > Pinales > Pinaceae > Larix > Larix kaempferi. The sequence continues at coordinate 15,234,049 of BSBM01000089.1, read as the reverse complement.
ATGATTATCAGAATATCGAGAATGAGAAAGATGCTTTAAATGTACAACTGGTGATCATGGAGGGTAAAAGAAGTGATTTTTATGCCCGCATAAATGAATTGGAGGGCAAGAAAATAACAACAAATCAGCAAGTGGAAATCCTGAAATCTCAGATGGATGAGCTGGTGAGAGAGAAAGAATCTTTGGTGGAACAAGTCGAGTTGGCACAGAATCAAAAGCAAGATATCACTCATTTTCATGAACTCGCATGCAAGATACAGGAACAGATCTGTCGCACACATGAACTATTAACTAAATAAATTTACAAGATGAAGCAGATGATAGATAGGATGGAGGAGATCTTTGCAGATTCCCTGTCAATTAGACATAAATTGGTTAATTCATTTAAAAATATGAAAACGCAGATAGCCTGGAGGGAAAAGAATTCAAACTTACATGACCACCTGCCAAACAAGACGACTGTGGAACTTAAACTGGATATGGCACTCCTTGCGTTTGTTAGGAAATCTTCCAGGAGGATATGTGTAGAAGCACCTAAGTCTATTGAGAAATGTAAAGAGTTCTAGAAAGGAATTCATCAGATACATGAAAAATGCCACATCGCATTGACTCCGGATATGGTTGAGCTTCCTACAAAAGATCAACGCTAAGTGGAGCTAAAGGACAGACTGAAAGAAGACCTGGAATATATTAGAAAAATAGATGTGTTGAACAAAGAAGACCTCCATCAGTACATCGGGCAGGCGTCCATCAATGCTTACTTCTTAGAAGAAAGTTACAAAGCTGTTATAGAAGGGGTGGTCAGCATAGAAAAGGAATTATCTTTTCGTGAGTTGTCTTTAAAGTTATTAGAACCTCTCCAATGTAATATTATATTTGAAGAGACAGACTTATGGGAGGATTATATTTCTAGTTTGGGGGACCCATCAGGAAATTAATTTTTAATTGTAATTAATTGTATTTTTGTGCAAACACAAAATGACGAATTCTGGGTAGTCCAAAGGTATTCAAAGTGATAGGTCATATAGAGACAAAACCCAATGTAATATAAATATAGGAAGGGGGGACATTGTAAAGGGAATTTTTCTAGCATAATAGAAGCTGGACACGTTTTGTAAGAGAACTATTTTTCTGCTAATGAGAAGGACTTGTTTGCTAGGAAAAGCTTGCACATAAATGCTTTGTGTGGAATGCGTGGAATGAAAAATTTGGAACTATTTCCTCTTTCATTCGTAACTCATACTGTGAGATAGTTCTAACCTTATTGAACTACTTCATATAGTGATGAATTATTTCTCTTTCTATGCAAATGTTTATGTGTTAACTGAATAATAAATTGCTTAAATTTAAACTAAAGCTATCTTTGGTATCCTTTTCTGCTGTGAATATGAATACTTTGTCAGAAAAGCTATCTGTTGGATTTGTATAAGCACTTTTACATTATTACTCTCATTCAAATTTTCTCCTTGCAATGATAGGTTAGCTTAGTATAGAATAGGATTAGATAATTGATAAGGTAGGAGCGATAAGACGAGAGGTAAGAACCTACGCATCACTAGTGTGGTTTGTACCTATCAATTATATGCATTAGTTAGAAAGCACTTGCATATTCATACATTTAAAAATAAAAAAGTATAAACGGTGGGCCGGGCCGCAATCGATAAACTTAACTAAACACACACACCTACGGTAGCCGGATTGTTAACCGAATTGGTTCCCCATACAAAACAATGAGTAATCTAATTGGGATTATTCATTGGGGAGAATACCTAGTGTCGATGCTAATATGTTATGGGCATCAACACCTGCATATACTCCTAAATAATTGGAATCCTTATACATGCCAAGGGCAATATTGACATATGGTTGATCAGCACCGACGACAGTTGGTAGGACATTGTCAAGGTTTCTAGTGTTGTTTGGATCGTAGTAGTTAAGTTGGTTGAGGGTGATGAACTTCCCATTTAAGAGAAACATCATGATTCAAAAGACCGAGGAGGATACCACCTTCATGTTATACATATAACTACGCCCCATGAGGGTGTTGTAGTCAAGTTCGACATTGACTACCTTGATATCGATCATGACCATCTTGATCCCAAGTTAGATGGGGACATTTTCGTACAATACTCTTGGTTGGGATGGTCTCCCATCATATGCATGAAGAGTGATAGATGAGGGGACCAACTCTGGTGACCCTAAAAATTTCCACACTTTAGAAGACACAACGCAATTGGATGTGCCTTCATCAATGATACATCGATAAATCATAATTTGTATGACTATGACTAGGATTTGAAATGCGATTGATTAGGGTAGTCATGGTCCACCTTTGTCGAGATCAAATGTCATGATATGTGCATCGAAAGGGTCGATAGTGTCAAGTGTATTGAGTAACACCTTTCGCTAGGTTGGGCATGACTATAGCACATATAACGTGGACATCGTTGTAGGTGATTGAGCCAAGTCATCCACAATACTGTAGTTGTCGACAGATTTCATGTGAGGGTTATTAGGGGTACGTCAAAGTGGAAACTTGGAAATCTGTGGTTTGTTAGGCATTCGGTCGTGGTATTTATAGAGGGACCCTATGTTAGGAACCCATGTCTTTACTTTGTTAGTATATTGTTGTTGGACGCATATGTTTTGTAAGTCGTCCCGTAGTATTTATTGATCCATAGTTTATATTAGCCCATAGTATTGACCCATAGTATTGGATGCATATGCTTTGTAAGTCGTCCCATAGTATTATATGTCCCATGGTTTTGACTCATAGTATTGGCGTCTAGACTTAGCCCATGGTTTGTATTGACACATAGTATTGACCCATGGTATTGGTGTCTAGACTTAGTATATAAGTGTGTGTTGAGGCCTATGAAGGCACCGTGAAGTTAATTGTATTGAGCTTGCTCAAAGGAGGTTGCCCCCTCGAAGTGGCACGTGATCAATATAAAAGTGATTTTGAGTTCTATTATTTCTGATATCTCGTGTATTTGCATTAATTAATTATTGCAGGTTCTTCACATCTAGTATCAGAGCATTTTCTTAGGCTCGTTGGGTGGAATTTATGCCAATTTGTTTTTTTCGCATCTATTGCAACTTTGGATTTGGGAATAATCCCTATCCGCTTAACTGTGGGAAGTACTTGGGCATAAGCCCTAAAACTCATTGTGAGGAGTACCACAGGAACCCCAAAGTAGCTGGCCCATTGAGACGACCTGCCAGCGAAAAGGGCAATGACCCCTACCTGATTGACTAGTTCCCACCCGTGAGGTAAACCACGAGCTGTCGTTTGTGGCAAAGCGGTTATCAGTTTTACCTGAGCTATGGAGTGAGGGGTACTACCCCAATACGCAAGCTGTCAGATATCATTGGTGGCCGAGTGAAACACTTGAACTGTTAGGAAGCCGTACATACCTGGGGTCCATATCTATTTTCAGCTGAACTGTTGCCGATCACTTTCGCTCCAGATCCAGCCGTTTCAGATCTATTCTGAAAGTCGTTCCAGATCCAGTTGTTGTTTCAGATCCATCCATTTTCAATCCCTTCCGTGCCACTGTTTCCGATCCATTTCTAAAGAAAAAAAAAAAAAAACCTTCACAGACATCCCTGCAATCCCATTCTGCATATTTCATTCCTGAAGACCCTATCCCAAATTCCACTTCCCAAGACCAGAAATCCCACATTTGTCTATTTTTAGGGTTTGCCATAGCTTCTTCAATTTTCACCCAATTGCCTTCAAATTTTACCATTGAGTTCCTGCTTCTCAAATCTCCATTTTTTGCTTCCCTGTCCCTCAGAAAGTGTCGAAAACCTAGTCAAATCCCAATTATCCCTCAAAGTTTTTCCCAAATCCAAATTTACCCTTACTAAATAAGCTTGTGTTTGTGTTTTTCTATCCATTCCCCCCCCCCCCACAAAAATAAAAATAAAAAAAATACTGGTTATGGTTGTCACTCGCATAGGAGCAAACACCATAGAGGAAGCACTTGCAGCCATCCAAACCAAACTCCAAGATCTGGATGAAAAATTTCTCAGCCTCCATCTTCAGCATTCAGCCATGAACAATAACCGATAGCTAGAATCTTTTGCATCCACCGGGTTCTCTTCTTCCAACAATTTTCGTGGGCCGAAGCTTGATTTTCCTCGCTTCAATGGTACTGATCCGACTGGATGGATATACTAAGCAGAACAATATTTCAGTTTGCACAATACTTTTGATGTCCAGAAAGTTCCACTTGCATCCTTTCATTTGGAACAGGAAGCCCTTCAATGGTACCGTTGGTACATCAAAGCTCATCCTGAGCCAAACTGGACAGATTTTTGCCAATTCCTTTTGCCACGATTTGGTCCTAGTGCTTTTAACGACTTCACAGGAGCACTCACTAAACTTCACCAAACTGGCACAGTGAGAGAGTATCAAACGAAATTTGAGAAACTAGCTAATCACACAGAAGGATTGTCTGATGAATTCTACAGGAGTTGTTTTATCAGTGGTCTCAAGGATGAAATCCGCTCAGAGGTCAAAATGTTTTGTCCCAACACAATGATGGAAGTCCTAGGGTTGGCTAAGCTGGCCGAGGACAAGATCGCAGCTCAACAACGCTCCAAACCCACCTTTGTTCCCTTTAGAAATATGGGTTCCCAACGACCTCCCATCACATCTGCTCCTCAACCAACTCCTATCAAGCAATTGTCTGAAACAGAGATGCAGGCACACCGAGAAAATGGGCTTTGTTATAATTGTGATGAGAAATTCACTCGGGGACATAGATGTGTTCAACAAAAGCTCTATCTCTTGGATGTGGATTCTCCGCCTACCTCAGAAATTGATGAAGAAGCTCCAGATACAGTAGATGATCAGGTCAACATTCAACACCCGCCTGTTGACACCTCATCTCAGGACGACCCACCTGAGATCTCTCTCCATGCTGTAACCGACATCACCACCCCAAAAACAATGCGAGTTAGGGGATACTTCAAGAAGCTCCCTCTTACCATACTCATTGATTCTAGTAGCACTCATAACTTCATTGATCCTTGGATTGCCAAATAGGCTGATTGTTTTGTCCATCCTTGCTCCAACTTTGAATTCATGGTTGCCAATGGGGGCACCTTACCTTGCAAGTGGAAGTGTCACAATGTGCATATCTCTATGGAAGATTATAACCTACGCTCTCACATGTTTGCCTTGTCCTTAGGAGGATGTGATGTGGTTTTGAGCGTTCAATGGTTACACACACTTGGCCCCATCTTATGACATTTTGCTGAACTTTGGATGCAGTTTTCAGTCAATGGGGCACAACACAAATTTAAGGGCTTACAACCAAGGTCTCTCTGCATCATCAGTTCACATCACCTGGAAAAAATACTTAAGAAGAATTCACATGGTGTCATCGCTCAGCTCCATTCCATTCAGATGCACCCATCAACAGTCTTCACTACTTCCTTGGATAGATATGCAGGTGTCTTTGTTGAACCAATGAGCTTGTTTCCTTCAAGAGACCTTTCCGATAAGAATTTAGCTGCATCTACCTCTCAGTAGGAAATGATGACTATTTTGCATACAGTACAGAAGTGGTAGCCATCACTATTGGGGAATTATTTCTGCATCAAGACTGATCTCCAAAGTCTGGAAACTTTCCTGGAACAACGGGTCTCCTCCCCAACACACCTGAAATGGGTTATCCAACTCATGGGTTATGACTATGCAACCACTTACCAGAAGGGTCAAGACAATATGGTGGAAGATGCTCCTCCTTGCATAGTTGATGACCCAATTTCTCTTACAGCTATTTCTCTTCTTGTTCCAAATTGGTTGCAATCTGTTCAATGGGACTATCTCTTCTATGAACTCCATGCTTCTTCATCAGTAGGGCACTCTGAGTTCCTCAAAACGTATGACCAGGAACAATGTAACTTCTTTTGGCAGGGACTCAAAAGGACAATTCAACGGATGGTGGTTGACTGTGATACTTTCCAGGTCAACAAGGGTGAAACGACCCTCCTTTCGGGACTGCTCGAACCCTTGCCCATCCCTCCACAGATTTGGAAAACTATTTCTATGGATTTCCTAGAAGCGCTCCAGTGGTATAGTACCACATCTCAAAGGACACCATATGAAGCAGCCTTTGGACAGGCACCACCAGTTCTTCTTCCATACACCTTCAGCAGCTCCCCAGTTCAGGAAATTGACTCAATTCTTCGAAACCGTGATTAGCTTCTTCTCATTCTGCAGGACAATTTTCACATGGCAAGAATTCGACTGAAACAACAAGCTGATCAACACCGTTCTGAGCGCACTTTTCACATCGTTGATATGGTTCTTCTTCGTCTATAGCCTTCCATGCAATCCTCCCTGAAACTTGAAAGGCACTAGTGGCTCAGAATGCAACCCAATGATGCTACAGGGGACCCACTCCTTCAGATTTTGCATCAATTTCCACATCTAAAGCTTTGAGGACAAAGCTTTTTCTAAGGGAGAGGGGATGTTAGGAACCCATGTCTTTACTTTGTTAGTATATTGTTGTTGGACGCATATGCATTGTAAGTCATCCCATAGTATTTGTTGATCCATAGTTTATATTAGCCCATAGTATTGACCCATAGTATTGGACACATATGCTTTGTAAGTCGTCCCATAGTATTATATGTCCCATGGTTTTGACTCATAGTATTAGCGTCTAGACTTAGCCCATGGTTTGTATTGACACATAGTATTGACCCATGGTATTGGCGTCTAGACTTAGTATATAAGTGTGTGTTGAGGCCTATGAAAGCACCGTGAAGTTAATTGTATTGAGCTTGCTCAAAGGAGGTTGCCCCCTCGAAGTGGCCCGTGATCAATATAAAAATGATTCTGAGTTCTATTATTTCTGATATCTCGCGTATTTGCATTAATTAATTATTGTAGGTTCTTCACACCCTAAGGGGATAGGAGCATATTCCACTTGGGGGTTTTAGTCCAATCATAACCCTTGGCTTGAGTCTGAATATTTATATCCAACGTGTAGATATTTTGAAAAGAGACATTGCCAAGGGGGTGGGGATCTTGCTACTATGTAATGACCCATTGGTTTGCAAAGGGTTGTTGTAACATGATGGTTTGGGGTTGGGGGGGGAGGGGGGGTTCCAGCCCGAGGGGGATTTTTCACCGTCTTCTTCTTGACTTCCACTAACTATTGGCAGTCGGAGATAAGAGGACAATGATGTGTGTAATGACTATATTCACTGCAAATGGAGAAGCAGTAATTGGTCCTTAGGTTGGTGTTCTTCCCTTGTTTGGGTGGATTGTTAGTTTGCATGTTTTGGTTACTTGTATTTTGATTTTGTTGGGGAGGGGGTTTTGCCCCTTGCCATGGCTGTTGGTTTTACTTTTTATTCCAATTATTCTTCCCCTGAGTTTGAGGATTCTTGGGGTTTGCGGTGTTTGAGCTTGTTGAACATAAGAAGGTTGAACTAGGTTCACCCCCATATGGGGTGGGGGTTGCTGACTAGTTGGACATGGGAATGGATAATAAGGGTTATATCCTGGACGTGGGATAAATGCGGTTTTCCTTCCATAATATGTGGATGTAGGAATGGCTTGTTCCATTGGTGATGTAGGAACTGTTGTCGTCTAGCTAATGTTTTCGTAAATAGGACTATAGAGTCCATATTATAACTGACCAAATGATGGAGTTGGTACTGGTATATGTAATACCCCAATTTTGACCCTTGTGATTTATTGGCTTTTATATAAATATTGTATACATACGATGTATGTTTTCCTAGCGTGGAGCTCAAGGCCAAGGCCCCGCTAGTGTATGTTTGTAATTTATTTAAAATGGACAAGCATTTGACATTTTGTTACCCATGTGCTATTAAGCCATGGAATATTGTAAATTGATGTAAATGTTAATATTTCAATAAAATACCAAAACTGGCTATGGAAGCAACGAATGAGAAGGGGCCATGTGTATCCACTAGGGACTGGTGAGGGGGTTGTGGGGATGAACCATACGCTGTCAAATGTCATTGTGAGAACCCATTTGACTTTCCTTGATGACATTTATTTATGTTGTAAGGAAGTTGTTGGAGATTTTAGTCCATGGCTTCAATGGAGCATGGGCAGCCCAGAAATTTGTATTTGCAGGTATGGGCTCTGTTTTCCTGTACCACAAGTCACTCTACCTCATGAGAGTTTCTTCTTTCTCATCTTCATTCCATTGTGGAAGGGACCAACATCATTTTCCATCCAAAAACAAATTGCCAGTAGTGAGAAAAACTAGAAATCGCAACTTTGAAAGAACCCACGTTTTGAAGAGCCAAAAACACCCAGATTTAGTATTTGACAGTGAAATCCAATGGGGGATCCATAGATATGAACCTTGGGGCGAATTTGAGAGTATTAGATACCCCGAAATCCATTGGAAAACCCAGTTTTTATAGCCTAGAAAACCAGTGACAGGATTGAGTTATTTGATGAACAGAATTGTGAGAAATCCAATTGTGGATGACTGAGCAGAGGTTGGGTTTGCTTGATAAACCTAGTGAAGGCTAGAATCTCAAGAATTAGCAGCTGGACCTTATACCCATCCTGAAGAGCACTGGAGGGAAGGGATGCCTGAGGGACTGTGCTGCAGAGAAGGGGACCTTCCTTGTGTTGGGTGTGGTAAGTAATGTGGGTGCCTTGACTGTTGAATTCATTTGAGATGCCTGTAGCTCTATGGTTGAGCTCACTGGCTTAGCATTGCCCTCCTCTATCTTCTCGTATGCTTGATAAACCCAACTGTGTGTTGGCTTAGCATAGTTGTTGAGTGAAACCATGGCTGTGAGTGAGCCCAGCTAGTTACTCCTTAGTTGATACACAACCCAGCTCGGGGGTGATCTCTTAGCTAAAAGAATAAAGGATGGACAGAGATCTATGGTTGGGTGGAGTGTTGCTCTCACATAGCCAGTTTTCTATGTGGTTTAATTTATATGCATTCTGTGTTTTACAATGTGTTAATTTTGAATGACAAATATTCATGTTAATTGAATTGATATGAAGCTTGTGCATAGTATGAGAATGGGATGGATTCTCTGCCTGTTGATTCATCAATGGCTTGAGATAAATATGATGATGTATGTCTATTGTGTGTGTGCAATTATGTATTTTAATTCCGTTGTGTAATTTAATTGTGCATTTTATTTAAATAGCAAAAATTTTACCATTATGGCTTTGGGGAAGAATTAGACACCCCATGTTACAGTTATGTTCCCTCTCTTGCATTGGATTGATGGAAGGGGATGCTACAGAGTGGTATCAGAGCCCAGGTTTGCAGCACTAGGGCTGCATGGGCCAAACTATGAGTTACAGGCAAGTAACAGAATGGTTTTAACGCAATATTGGTGAAGTTGGAGCAGCATTTTTTATTGAAAAAATGACAGGGTTAGGGTTCTTAGGTGTGGGGGAGGATCACACCATTGCATGGAGCTCTCCAACAACTTTCCAATGGTACCAGAGTTATCTCATTTGGCCAAGGGATGAGGAAGTTATGAACCCCGGAAGTTACAGGAAACACAGGTGTTTTCGCAGTTTCGGGATGTCGAGTTTCGTGTTTCAGGAACACGAATTTTCAAAATTTACATTTGGATTTCCGAAATCCCAAACCCGCAATTTTCAGCTTTCGGGTTGTCTAGTTTCGGGTTTCGGGAACGCGAATTTTCAAAATTTACGTTTGGATTTTTGAAATCCCGAACCCGCAATTTTCAGCTTTCGGGATGTCAGGTTTCGGGTTTCGGGAACGTGAATTTTCAAAATTTACGTTTGGATTTCCAAAATCCCGAACCTGCAATTTTCGGCTTTCGGGATGTCGGGTTTCGAGTTGCGGGAACGCAAAGTTGTGAAATTATGCGTTTCGGTTTTTGCAATCTCGAACCCGCAATTTCGGGTTGCGGGTGGCGGAAAAAAAAAAATAAAGCTCGAAAATTGATTTTTGGATAACAGGAGAATGCAAGGTCAGAATTTGATGAGTTTAGTGGCATTCTAAAGCCATCGACGGAGGCCATGAATGAACCAGTGAAGATCCCGAGCTCATTATGTTCCAATTTGGCATAAAATTGGAATTATTGGCTTTTACAAATCGGTGTCCCAACGCTTGACAAAAGGTCGGACTGAGCTGAAATTGATATGGGGCAGTCATGAAGTAGGCATGGTGTTAATTTTGGAGTTTTGGAGCCAAACTCCAAAGGATGTCGAGTCAGGGTGTGCAAGAAGGCCAAAAAGCACTATTCCGGGCCACGTTTTGGGAATTTTGAAAAACTTGCAGTGGTTGAAAATGACCCTATAATTCGGAATCAAGAAAATTACTGAACTCAGCATTTCATATTCTCAGTAAGGAAAACATATTCCGTTAGACAAAGATTTCCCAGAAATGCACCATTTGGGAAATAGCCATTTTTGGCCCAAAATTTGGAATTTTGGAAAAATATGAAAAGTGGAAAGTAGTCAAATCCAGAATTTTATAGAAGATGAATGGTGCATCGGAACAGAGATCCGCGAGTTTCTGAGCATTCCTTGTTATATGGAATCTTCTCCCGGTATAAAAGTTTTCATGATTCTTCATAGATTTTCTTTCATAGATGGCTGAAGTTGGCATTCTGGACCAAAATACAACTGTGTAAAAATGTGCATAATTGGGGTGAAAGTTGTCATTTTCGAAATAACATAGTTTTCACACACGAGGTCGGAATGCAGCACATGGATAGGCATTGGAAAGCTTATCCAGCAAGGAATAAGGGCATATAACCAGAATTTGGATGGGGCCATCATACCTCATAGATATTTAGAACCGAAAAGTGCCAGTGACTGTTTTTTGCCATATTGTTGACAGTATGGGCAATTTCCAGAATTGCATGAATGGGAAAAAGAAATGAATGCATAAAAGCTATGTGAATTATTCCATGAGTTGATTATGTTAAATATTTATTGTTGTATATTTCTAGATGCATTCTTATGATGTTTAACAAATATTTTCATAATGCACAGTGCTTGTAGCTCATAAAATTAATGATTGTAGCAGAGGTAGCATACAGGAAAAAAAATGGTGACCATAAATGATGCTCAAGACCCTTATGAGCATGAAAAATACGTCCTAGGAGAAAATGTGCATGAAGAGAATGCTGAGACTGAATCCAATGGGAGAAGGGAGCAAGTGACTCCTTAGAATTTGGTTGAAACCATGGTGAGCTTCAATGAAAGATTGATGAAGGCTCAAGAAGAACAACACCAACTCAATGCTGCTATTTTGCAAAGCCTCACTGATATGCAGCAGAGGATAAACCTTGGTTCCAACCCAAGCAATGGAGGTGAAGAAGGAAGAGAGGCAGAGAGTCGCTCTAGAGGTTGTTCAAAGAAGAGGACTCAAAGCCCAAGGAAGAGTTCTGTGAGCAAGAAGCATAGAACACCTTCCTCTAAATCCTCTTCCAGCAGATCATGTGAATCCAGAGGTTCTCAAAGGAGTCCAAGGCATGCACCTAAGAGATTTGATGGAAGAAAGAAGTTCAAGGGAATCCCACAGGAAAAATTCAGGAAGGCAAGGCCTCCCACATTTGATGGAGAAGGCAAGACTGGCCAAGAGGCAGAGGCATGGCTTCTTGGAATGAAGAAATATTTTAGAATTCAAAACTACTAAGGAAATGAGAAAGCCAGAATTGTCATTTACAATCTAAATGGTAGAGCTTCAATTTGGTGGGACAATCTCTTGCAAGTGAAAGGAAACAGTGAGAGAAAGATCAGTTGGGAGAGATTCAAGAAGTACTTCAAGGAGAAATACCTTTCTTCTAGGTATTATGATAGTAAGAGAAAAGAGTTTAATGAACGCAGGTTGGAACAAAAATCTATGGAAGAGCATGTCCACAAATTTTTGGAACTACTAAGGTATGTTGACTATATCAAAGATGAGAGAGTAAAAATCCAATGTTTTCTTGGGAGTCTACCTCAAAATTTCAAAGACAGGATTGAGTTTGTTAATCCACCAAGTCTTGATGAAGCCATTAGAATGGAAATGCATTGCTATGAGCAGAATAAAGGAAAAACAGAGGTTAACCAAGCATGGAAAGGAAATCCAAGAGGGAGGTTTGATCAAACGAAAAGTGGCTTCAAGCCACCATTCAAAGGTCAGCCTAGAACCTTTCTACAGGGGCAGCAAGCAAGGAGTGGATTCAAACCAGCAGTAGTAGTAGACAAAGCATCAAAGTGACCACTTCAGTGTTGGGGATGTGGAGAAAACCACATGTTGAAGGACTGTCCACATCGGAAGGATAATCCCCGAAGGTTGCACAACTTAAAGGGAGCAACTACAGTAGAGGACGTGGCAAGGGCAGTGCCTCGAATTTATGCAGCATTGGGTAATCATCAGGAAGATCATCAATCATCAGTGGTGGAAGTTGAAGGTAAGATTGCTAAGCAATCTATTTCTGTTTTGATTGATCCAGGATCTTCATAGTTATGTTTCTCTAAAAGTGGTTGAAGGTTGTTCTCTTAGAAAAGTGAAGCACAATAAATCTTGTCTAGTTTAATTAGCCACAGGGACCAAGAGGAAAGTAAGTGAAGTAGTGTTGGAGTGCTCCATAGAATTGAATGGACTCCACACACATGCAGATTTAAATGTGCTACCTTTAGGATCTTATGATGCCTTGATTGGCATGGATTGGTTGGAAAAACATAGAGCCAAATTGGACTGTTATGAGAAAGCACTTGAATGCATTGATGAAGATGGAAGGCCAAGATTGGTAAGAGGAATTCCCAAGCAAGTTTCAGTAAGGCATATTTCAGCCTTACAGTTGAAAAAGTTTTACAACCATGGTTGCCAATTATATGCAGTCCATATATCAGATTCGTCAGAGGACAAAGGACCAAGGATAGAAGACTTCCCATTGTTGCAAGAATTCCAAGATGTATTTCCGGATGAGGTGCCGAGACTACCACCAAAGAGAGATATTGATTTTACCATCGATCTTGTTCTAGGGGCAACACTGAATTCCAAATCTCCTTATAGAATGAGTACACCGGAGTTGGTAGAGTTGAAGATGGAGCTGCAAGAATTAATGGACAAAAGGTATATCAGGCCTAGTGTGTCTTCTTGGAGAGCACCAATGTTATTTGTCAAGAAGAAAGATGGGACTTTAAGACTGTGTATTGATTACAGGAAGCTAAATAAAGTGATTGTCAAGAACAAGTATCCATTGCCAAGAATTGATGACTTGTTTGATCAAATGAAGGAATCTAAAGTGTTTTCCAAGATTGACTTAAGGTCTAGCTACCATCAAGTAAGGATTAAAGAAGAAGACATTCATAAGATGGCTTTCAGAACTAGGTATGATCATTATGAGTTCACTGTGGTGCCATTTGGTCTTACCAATGCACCTGCTACATTCATGTGTCTCATGAATAGTGTCTTCAACAAATATTTGGATAAGTTTGTGATTGTGTTCTTGGATGACATTCTTGTCTATTCAAGGGATGAAGAAGAACATGAAGAATATCTAAGGATGGTGTTACAAGTCCTTAGAGAACATCATTTGTATGCCAAGTCAAGTAAGTGTGAGTTTTAGCAAAAGAGGATTCAATATTTGGGTCATGTCATTTCGGAAGAAGGATTTTGTAGTGTGCATAGATGCTTGCATTGAAGGGCTAGGTGGAGTGCTCATGCAAGAAGGAGTTGTGATTTGCTATGAGTCAAGGAAATTAAAAGAACATGAAAAGAATTATGCCACACATGATTTAGAATTAGCAGCCATAGTGCATGCTCTCAAGATGTGGAGACATTATTTGATGGGAAGAAGATTCAAGCTTAGGACTGACCATATGAGCTTAAAGTATTTGTTTGATCAACCAAACTTGAATGCTAGGAAAGCTAGATGGATGTAGTTTCTTTGTGAATTTGATTTTGAAATTAAGCATGTAAAAGGGAAAGAGAACAGGGCTGCAAATGCTCTCAACAGAAAATTTCATGTTGCAACATTAAGTGTGTGTAAATCAGATTTGAAGACAAGAGTTCTTGAAGCCCAAAACGGTGATGAAACTTGCCTTGAAATTAAATAGAAGTTGCAGCAAGGTAATGTGGATGAAAATTGTGCGGGATATCATTTGGGTGAAGACCATATCCTCATCTACAAAGATAGGTTGTACATTCCAAATAATGCAGATTTGAAGAAGTTAGTGATGGATGAAATACAGCAAATGCCATACTCTGGACACCCAGGATATCAGAAGACTATAACAACAGCAAGAAAGAAATACTTTTGGCATGGTATGAAGAAGGACATGGCTGAGTACATTGCTAGATGTCAAAAGTGCTAGCAGGTCAAGGCAGAGCACCAACATCTAGCAGGATTGTTGCAGCCCTTACCCATTCCAGAATGGAAGTGGGAAGTGGTCTCTATGGATTTTATAATAGGTCTACCCATGACAAGGAAGAAACATGATTCAATCATGGTTGTGGTGGACAAGCTATCCAAGGTAGCTCACTTTATTCCAGTCAAGTCCACTCACAAGACTAATGACATTGCAAACATCTTCATGAGAGAGATATTCAAGTTGCATGGATTGCCTAAGGAAATAATTTATGATCGTGATACAAAGTTCACTTCCAATTTTTGGAAGGGATTAATCCAGGAATTGGGAACTAAATTGAATTTCAATACAACATATCATCCTCAAACAGATGGCCAAACTGAGAGGGTGAATCCGGTTCTTGAAGACATGCTAAGAATGTATGTGATGGATACACCCTCCAAGTGGGAGGATTACCTACACTTGGTAGAATTTGCATACAATAATGGGCATCATGCATCCTTGGGAATGAGTCCATTTGAGGCATTGTATGGCAAGGGATGCATGACTCCAGTGAATTTGGATAGCTCGATGAACAAGGTAGTACTTGGACCAGAGATGATCAAGGAAATGGAACAGCAAGTTGCTAAGATCAGACATAATTTGAAGGCAGCTCAGGACAGGCAAAAGAGTTATGCAGATTTGAAAAGAGTGCATAAGGAATTTCAGATTGGGGATCATTTCTATTTGAGAGTGAAACCAAGGAAGAGTTCCCTCAAGTTGGGGAGCTGTGCCTGTGATGCACCTGCAACAATTAATTAATACGAATATGCAAAATAACAGAAATGACAGAACTCAGAATCACTTTTATATTGATCACGGGCCACTTCGAGGGGGCAACCTCCTATGAGAAAGCTCAATACAAATAACTTCACGGTGCCTTCATAGGTCTCAACACACACTTATATACTAAGTCTAGGTGCCCATACTATGGGTCAAAACCATGGGCCACTACAAACTATGGATCAACAATACTATGGGCGACTTACAAAGCATATGCACCAACAACAATAACACAAACTATTGATCAACAAATACTACGGGACGACTTACAAAGCATATGCGTCCAACAACAACATACTAACAAAGTAAAGACATGGGTTCCTAACATCCCCTCCCCCTTAAAAAAAGCTTTGTCCTCAAAGCTTTAGATGTGGAAATTGTTGTTGAATCTGAAGGAGTGGTTCCCATGTAGCATCCTCTGGTTGCATGCCGTGCCACTGAATTAAGACCTCTGTGATAGAGCGAGAGTGAAGCTGACGCGTGCGCCGATTGAGGATGGCCTCTGGCTCCAAAAGGATGGATCCTTCATTATCCAGTTCAGGTAAAATCGTTTATCCACTGATTTGGGTGCCAAGAACTTTCTTCAGACAAGAGACATGAAAGACTGGATGAATGCGGGAAAAAGGAGGAAGTTCCAATTTATAAGCAACGGACCCAATCTTCTGAAGAATCCGATATGGCCCATAGAAATTTGGAGCGAGCTTATGACACCCTTTGAGTTTCAAGGGGGATTGTTTGTACGGCTAGAGACGAAGAAAAACCATATCGCCGACTTGAAAAGTGCGCTCAGAACGGTGCTGATCAGCTTGTTGCTTCATGCGATTTCTTTCCATGTGAAGATTGTCCCGCAAAATGCGAAGAATCTGATCGCGGTTTCGAAGGACCGTGTCAACTTCCTGAATTGGTGAACTGGTGGGGGTGTATGGAAGAAGAGCTGGAGGTTCCTGACCATAGACTGCTTCATATGGGGTCATTTTAGAGGCAGTGTGGTAAGAGGTATTGTACCACCATTCAGCGAGAGGGAGCCACTTTTCCCACTGATGTTGTTGTTCCGAGGTGAAGCAACGAAGATAAGTTTCCAAGCATTTATTGATAATTTCAGTCTGACCATCTGTTTGTGGGTGATACCCTGAACTCATCTTCAGTTTGGTGCCAGTGCGGCGAAATAGTTCTATCCAAAAATGACTGGTGAAAGTCGCATCACGATCCGAGACAATGGAAGAAGGGATGCCATGAAGACGAAAGATCTGGTCAGGAAAATTTGAGTGACGGAGGAGGTTGTATAGGGATGGCTGAGAGCACAAAAATGACTATATTTGGAGAGGCAATCAACCACAACGAGAATCACTGTCTTCCTACCAAATTTAGGGAGCCCTTTAATGAAATCCATAGAAATATCTGTCCAAATCCGTGTAGGTATGGGCAAGGGTTCAAGCAATCCTGGAAGGAGTGTTGTTTCACCCTTATTGCGCTGGCAGGTATCACATTCGGCCACCATCTGTTGAATTGTCCTTTTCATGCCTTGCCAAAAGAAGTTACATCGTGCTCGTTCATACGTTTTGAGGAACCCAGAGTGCCCTGCTGATGGAGAAGCATGGAGTTCATAGAAGACATCCTGTTGAAGATCTATGCTCTGGGGAAGCACCAGACGACCCTTGTATCGCAGAGAAGCACCATCCCAAGAGTAATGTGGTACAACAGAAGGGTTGTTGGTCAAGCGTTGGATGATTTGAGATAAGGAAGAGTCATTGACATAACCCTGTTGAACAGATTGCAACCAATTTGGAACAGGCATAGAAATAGCTGAAAGAGAACCTTGGGCATCAAATGTGCGAGAAAGAGCATCTGCCACAATATTGTCTTTACCCTTCTTGTAAGTGATCTCATAGTCATAACCCATGAGTTTGCTAACCCATTTATGTTGTGTCGGGGAGGAGACACGCTAGTCCAAGAAATATTTCAGACTCTGGTGATCAGTCTTGATGCAGAAATGATTCCCTAATAGGTATGGGCACCACTTCTGTACTGCATGCAAAATAGCCATCATTTCCTTCTCATAGGTAGAGGCAGCTAAATTATTACCTGAAAGGGCTTTGCTGGTGAACGCAATGGGGTGTTCATCTTGAAGGAGAACAACACCAAGTCCATTGCCGCAAGCATCACTCTCAATAGTGAAGGGCTTGGAAAAATCGAGCATAGCTAGCACAGGTGTAGTACACATAGCTTGTTTTAGTTTGTCAAATGCACACTGAGTAGCAGGTGTCCATGTAAAAGCATCCTTTTTCAATAGAGCAGTTAATGGAGCTGCAATCTTCCCATAATCCTTAACAAACTTGCGGTAGTAGCCAGTCAACCCCAAAAAACCACGAAGGCTCTTGAGTGTCTGAGGATGCGGCCAATTGTTCATGGCATCGATTTTGATAGAATCCATGCGAACCCCTTGTACTGAGATAATGTGCCCGAGATACTCAACTTCCTTCTTTCCAAAAACACATTTAGACTGCTTGGCATGGAGATGATGGTCAGAGAAAAGTTGCATGACAAGATTCAGATGCTGGAGATGTTCATCCCATGTTTTACTGTAGATGAGGATATCATCAAAGAATACCAGAATGAATTTCCGCAAGTAGGATCGAAATATTTTA
The DNA here is from genome assembly GCA_027924585.1 of Larix kaempferi. NCBI lineage: Eukaryota > Viridiplantae > Streptophyta > Pinopsida > Pinales > Pinaceae > Larix > Larix kaempferi. The sequence continues at coordinate 15,216,262 of BSBM01000089.1, read as the reverse complement.
TTCATTAAGGCCTGGAATGTGGAAGGAGCATTAGTGAGGCCAAAGGGCATGACCAAAAACTCATAATGGCCATCATGTGTGCGGAAAGCTGTTTTAGGGATATCATCCTCATGAACCCGAATTTGATGATACCCAGAACGAAGATCCAACTTGGAGAAAAAGTGAGCCCCATGAAGCTCATCAAGAAGCTCATCAACAATAGGAATTGGAAACTTATCCTTGATGGTGAGGTGATTAAGTGTGGAAGTCAATGCATAGGCACCATGACCCATATTTTTTGCGGACAAGAATAACTGGAGAAGAAAAGGAACTAGTGCTTGGGCGAATAATACCTTGCTTCAATAAGTCCCGAACGAGCATTTCAATCTCCATTTTTTGGTGAAATGGGTAGCTATAGGCCCTGATGTTGGGAGGAACGCTGACAGGAAGGAGCTGAATACGATGGCCTTCTGGCCTGGAAGGTGGAAATCCCATTGGTTCAGCAAAGACACCTGTATATCGATCCAGAATTTGTTGTAGATCCAAAGGAGTAGTGGAGACCGCTGATGGTTGCATCTGAATGGAATGGATCTGAGCGATGACACCATGTGAATTCTTCTTGAGGAGTTTTTCCATGCGATGTGAACTGATGATGCTGAGAGAACCTGGTTGTAATCCTGTCAATGTGTATTTTTGTCCATTGAGGGAAAACTGCATCCAAAGTTCAGCAAAATCCCATAAGATAGGGCCAAGTGTGCGTAGCCATTGAGCGCCCAAAACCACATCACATCCGCCTAGGGGAAAGGAAAACATGTCAGAGCGCAAGGTATAATATCCCATAGAGATACGCACATTTCGACACTTCCCTTTGCAAGGTAAGGTGCCCCCATTGGCAACCATGACTTCAAAGTTGGAGCAAGGATGGATAAAACAATCATCTTGTTTGGCAATCCGAGGGTCAATGAAATTATGAGTGCTACCAGAATCAATGAGTATTGTAAGAGGAAGCTTCTTGAAGTAACCCCTGACCCGCACTGTTTGGGGGGTGGTGATTCCAGCTAAAGCATGGAGAGATATCTCTGGCTGGTCATCTTGAGACGAAGGGTCAATAGGCAGTTCCTGAATGTCGACCGGAGCATCCAGTGTTTCTGGATCTTCGTCACCAATTTCAGAGGCAAGCGGAGACTCCACATCCAAGGGATAGAGCTTTTTCTGAACACATCTATGTCCCCGAGTGAATTTCTCATCACAATTATAGCAAAGCCCCTTTTCTCTGTGTGCTTGCATCTCTGTTTCAGACAAATGCTTGATAGGAGTCGGTCGAGGAGCCTGCGGTATAGGTGGTTGCTGAGAACCCATATTTCGGAAGGGAACAAAAGTGGGCTTGGAGCGTTGTTGGGCTGCAATCTTGTCTTCTGCCAACTTAGACAACCCTAGGGCTTCCATCATTGTGGTGGGACAGAACATTTTGACCTCAGAGCGGATGGCATCCTTTAGACCACTGATAAAACAACTCCGGTAAAAGTCATCAGACAATCCTTCGGTGTGGTTGGATAGGTTCTCAAATTCGGTTTGATACTCTCTCACAATGCCAATTTGGCGAAGTTTAGTGAGGGCTCCGGTGAAGTCATCAAAAGCACTAGGACCAAATCGTTGCAAAAGAAGCTGGCAAAAGTCTGACCATTTGGGATCTGGATGAGCCTTGATGTACCAACGGTACCATTGAAGAGCTTCCTGTTCCAAGTGAAAGGATGCCAGCGGAACTTTGTTGACATCAAAAGTATTATGCAAACTGAAATACTATTCTGCACGATAGATCCATCCAGTTGGATCAGTACCATTGAAGCGAGGAAAATCAAGCTTCGGACCACGGAAATTGCTGGAAGAAGAGAACCCATTGTCTGATGAAGACTCGGACTGTCGTTTGTTGTTCATAGCTGAATGTTCAAGATGGAGGCCGATAAATTTTTCATCCAAATCCTGGAGTTTGGCTTGGATGGCTGCAAGTGCTTCTTCCATGGTTTTTTCTCCTGCACGGGTGACAACCATAACCAGGAGTTTTTTTTTTTTTTTTTTTACTGGGTAGGAAAACAAAAACAAAAACTGCTTCAGTAAGGGAAAATCTGGACTTGGGAAAAAATCTGAAGGGTAATTGGGGTTTGACTAGGTGTTGGACACTGTCAACTAGACAGGGAAGCAAAAATGAGGATTTCAGAAGTGGGGTGAAAGAATGGGAAAATTTGGCAGAGGGAGACAAAGAAGCAGAATTCAGAAAGGAACTCTGTGGTAAAATTTGAAGGTGATTGGGTGAAATCTGAGGAAGTTATGGCAAACCCTAAAAATAGACAAATGTGGGCTTTCAAGCTTTTTTTTTTTTTTTTTTTTCCAGACTGGAGTGGCTACGGCTCGGAAGGGATCTGGAACAACGTCGAATGGATTGAAAACGGATGGATCTGGAATGGCTTGCAAAATGGATCTAAAACGGCACAGTAGTGATCGACAATAGTTCAGCTGAAAGTAGATATGGACCCCAGGTATGTGTGGCTTCCTAACAGTTCAAGGGTTTCACTCGGCCACCAATGCTGTCTGACGGCTTGCGTATTGGGGCAGTACCCCTCACTCCACGACTCAGGTAAAACTGATAACCGCTTTGCCACAAACGACAGCTCTTGGTTTACCTCACGGGTGGGAACTAGTTAATCAGGTAGGGGTTGTTGCCCTTTTCGCTGGCAGGTCCTCTCAATGGGCCAGCTACTTCGGGGTTCCTGTGGTACTCCTCACAATGAGTTTTAGGGCTTATTCCCAAGTACTTCCCACAGTTAAGCGGATAGGGATTATTCCCAAATTCGAACCTGCAACAGATGCGAAAAAAAAATTGGCAGAAATTTCACCCAGTGAGCCCAAGAAAGTGCTCTGATACCAGATGTGATGCACCTGCAACAATTAATTAATACGAATATGCGAAATAGAAAAAATGACAGAACTCATAATCACTTTTATATTGATCACGGGCCACTTCGAGGGGGCATCCTCCTATGAGCAAGCTCAATACAAATAACTTCACGGTGTCTTCATAGGTCTCAACACACTTATATACTAAGTCTAGGTGCCCATACTATGGGTCAAAACCATGGGCCACTACAAACTATGGATCAACAATACTACGGGCGACTTACAAAGCATATGCGCCAACAACAATAACACAAACTATTGATCAACAAATACTACGGGACGACTTACAAAGCATATGCGTCCAACAACAACATACTAACAAAGTAAAGACATGGGTTCCTAACAGTGCCAAGTTATCACCAAGATATTGTGGGCCATTTGAAGTCCTAGATAGGATAGGGCCAGTTGCATATAGACTTGCATTTTCTGCTAACATAAGAGCTCATAATGTTTTCCATGTATCTTTTCTTAAGAAGTATGTACATGATCCTAATCATATGATTGGTTGGAATGTGATACAGGTGGAACCCGAGGGAGAGTTCCAAATAGAGCCTATGCGCATTATCGACAAGAAGGTCACTTTGCTCCAAAGCAGAGCCATCGGGCAGGTAAAGGTCCAATGGGAGCACCTTAGTCCTCATGAGGCTACATGGGAGCTGGCGGATGCCATGAGAGAGGCATTCCCATTTTTGTTCAGTTTTGAGAACACTGGGGACGGTGTTGTTCTAAGGGGGAGGGGAATGTAATACCCCAATTTTGACCCTTTTGATTTATTGGCTTTTATGTAAATATTGTATACATGCAATGTATGTTTCCCTAGCATGGAGCTCAAGGCTAAGGCTTCGCTAGTGTATGTTCGTAATTTATTTAAAATGGACAAGCATTTGACATTTTGTTACCCATGTGCTATTAAACCATGGAATATTGTAAATTGATGTAAATGTTAATATTTCAATAAAATACCAAAGCTGGCTATGGAAGCAACGAATGAGAAGGGGCCATGTGTATCCACTAGGGAGTGGTGAGGGGGTTGTGGGGATGAACCATATGCTTCCAAATGTCATTGTGAGAACCGATTTGACTTTCCTTGATGACATTTATTTATGTTGTAAGGAAGTTGTTGCAGATTTCAGTCCATGGCTTCAATGGAGCATGGGCAGCCCAAAAATTCGTATTTGTAGGTATGGGCTTTGTTTTCTTGTACCACAAGTCACTCTACCTCATGATATTTTCTTCTTCCTCATCCCCATTCCATTGTGGAAGGGACCAGCATCATTTTCAATCCAAAAACGAATTGCCAACAATGAGAAAAACTAGAAATCACAACTTGGAAAGAACCCATGTTTTGAAGAGCCAAAAACGCCCAGATTTAGTATTTGACAGTGAAATCCAATGGGAGATCCATAGATATGAACCTTGGGGCAAATTTGAGAGTATTAGATACCCCAATTTTTTTTGGAAAACTCAGTTTTTATATCCCAGAAAACCAGTGACGGGATTGAGTTATTTGATGAACAGAGTTGTGAGAAATCCAATTGTGGATGACTGAGCAGAGGTTGGGTTTGCTTGATAAACCCAGTGAAGGCTAGAATCTCAAGAATTAGCAGCTGGACCTTTCTATACCCATCCTGAAGAGAACTGGAGGGAAGGGATTCCTGAGGGACTGTGCTGCAGAGAAGGGGACCTTCTTTGTGTTGGGTGTGGTAGGTAATGTGGGTGCCTTGACTGTTGAATTCATTTGAGATGCTTGTAGCTCTATGGTTGAGCTCACTGGCTTAACATTTTCCTCCTCTATCTTCTTGTATGCTTGATAAACCCAACTGTGTGTTGGCTTAGCATAGTTGTTGAGTGAAACCATGGTTGTGAGTGAGCCCAGCTAGTTACTCCTTAGTGGATACACAACCCAACTCTAGGGTGATCTCTCAGCTGAAAGAATACAGGCTGGACAGAGATCTATGGTTGGGTGGAATGTTTCTCTCACATAGCCAGTTGTTGGACAACTTCATCTCAAAGATAAGTGTTCTCTGTGGTTTAATTTATATGCATTTTGTGTTTTACAATGTGTTAATTCTGAATGACAAATATTCATGTTAATTGAATTGATATGAATCTTGTGCATAGTATGAGAATGGGATGGATTCTCTACCTATTGATTCATCAATGGCTTGATATAAATATGATGATGTATGTCTATTGTGTGTGTGAAATTATGTATTTTATTTCCACTGTGTAATTTAATTGTGCATTTTATTTAAATGGAAAAATTTTTACCATTATGGCTTTGGGGAAGAATTAGACACCCCATGTTACAGTCATGTTCCCTCCCTTGTATTGGATTGATGGAAGGGGATGCTACAGTGTAGGAGGTACTGACATAGGTGGCATGGATGGCTATTATGGAGCCATGTAAATGGCGCCGAAGTGGTAGGAGGAACCTTTCCTAAGTGGGAAATGGACCCCATAATCCCATCCACCGATTTTGATGATCCCACAGGTGTACGATCCAACAACTAATGTTGGGGGCACCAAGAAGGACAATGTAAAGGTATCCATATTGTGCGTTTATGAGATCAAAATGTTGGACTTTTAAAATTGCATCTTCCTCGCTTTGCAGCATGGAGGTGGCAACATCTTTAGTTGTGGTGGGTTGGAGTGATTTGATAAAGAAATCCAACAAAAATGGTGGTTATATTTTGATTTTACAAAATGTCGACGCCTATGCCACTTATGGATGTGGTCCATGATGTGGGTGTGATAATATGTAGGGGATCTAACAACTGTAACAAACTCACAATCAAACTCTCAAGAATGTTCCAAGAAAGAAGAGAACCATGCACTCAATAATCACTCATAAAGACAAAATAATGGACAATATCAGTATCATACATCAACTATAAGATGTCACTATGTGAAATAATGAATGTATAGAGTGTAATATAATAAACTATGATGTAGCAACATATAGGATTCGAATTAGCCAAGTAGGACATTCGAATCAGAGCTCAAAGTCTAGCTTGGATAACAATGAAGACATCACCCAGTCAGTAGTATCAGTCATAAATGGTAATAGTCAGTCAAATGTGTCTAACTGAGTCTAACATAACCATCTAGGCATAAATCAGGGAATGGAGACTCCAAGGGGGGTGCATGAGGTTGTCAAATAGTCAAGTGGAACTCCATAACTAGCTAACTAGAAGCTAAAAGCAGTCAGCATGAGCAATCAGTGGAAGAAATACTCAATCAATGCACTAACTGAATGATAACTCCTAGTATGTGAGATAAGGTGCCCTAACTGAGTGATAACTGAAGGTAGGTGAGAAAAGGCGCACTAACTGAGTGTGGTATGTGAAAAAAGACACACTTTCCATGCAGAACAATCAGGGAGGGCGCATCAAGTAGGTAGGAGGCCAAATGGGGGCTGAAGACAGGCTCTGGGGAGCTGAAAGTGAGCTCTAGGTGTTGGGAGGACTACCAACATGATGACTGGGATGCATGCCTGCATGAATGCATGACTGCATGATGGTGAGAATATTCCAATAGTGGGTGGATGTATTTTGTCGAAACTCTATGAGAATTTCAAGGCCAAGTTCATGTCAAATTGGAAGTTGGAAGTAAGTGAGAAATGCAGTGGCTAGGTCACAAAGGTGGCATGGGTCGCTCTTGATAGGTTTACACACCATTTGGTTGTCGTTCCGATGATGGTACGCTGGAAGAGGTGAAGCCTCACAAGTTCATCCACTATGCTGTTAGATGAACACAATAAGTGGAAAGACATGGCATGGTTGGTGGGATCATCCCCTTGCCTTCCCTCGAATTTGGGAATGTCATAGGGAATTTTATCTGCCATAGCCAACCACGTCAGATCATGTGCAATGGGTTCATTGATAATTTTGGCCAAATCAGGGAGATTTAAACAAGCCATGAATGGTAAGGTAGGGGTATTTGGTATTTCCATAGTATGTTGGGAACCTCTCGACAGGGACCCAAGTGGTGTTGAAAACAACGAGTGACATCCTACGAGAGAGGAGGAATCAAAGGGGTCCAAAGGAACTTCGAGAGGAGAATCCAAAGGGAGGCCTCTTCTAGCGGTGGAGGGGGTGGAGGGATTCTCACTTCCAAGAGGAGAGAATGTTCTAACAAAATATCATCCTCTCCCATATGATCCTATCAATGTGGCCTGGGAGTGGCCCCGGCTAGAGTACCTTCCGCATGAACCATGGGGAGAAGGTGTAAAAACACCCCTAGAGAGAGGGGAGAGGCCTTGCAATCTTCGGGACTACCTTAGGGGGTTTTTTTGGTCCTCAATGGTGAAGGTTTTGTGTCAAATGAGAGTGATGGTGGAATTAAAAACAATTGAACAAATGAAAAAATATGCCAACCACAACAAATGCAAAATGGTGCAATAAGTGAGTGATATGTGCAAAAGTCAGTTTTAGTGCAAGTGTTCCCACGTGTAGGTTATTTTTAATTATGACTTAGTGAAATTGTATTTAAAATGAAAATAAATGTAAATTCCCTAAACATACCTAAATTGCTACCTCTCAAATGTAACTGGGCCTCCCAAAAGTACAACTTATTGTGATAATGGGATCCACACACCAATTGACAAGTGGAGGTAACAAAGAGCTAGTTCTACTAGCAATGGGGCCAATGTTCCAATCAAGATGACTTGGAAACACCTGCCAATGACAATAGCTAACTTCAAGATTCAATTGCACTCAAAAATTTTCCTTGGTGATGCCCTAAGTTGGCCACTAAGATAGCTTGCGTCAAGTGTGGATCAGTGGTTCGGCCTGCATGGTATAGTGTCATCTCCCTCCAACAAGATGAGTGGCTTGTAGGGGAGAGAAGGGAAGATATACCTCGGCTTTCACCTCCTTGGTCATGGTGCACTTCTGATCTGGGTTTTATTTGAACACTTGCTTATAGCAATATTTTGTAAGTACCCTATAAGTCAACAATGTTATGTTTCAAAATATTTGCTAATGAAACTAGATTACTGGGCATTAATGGATTCCTAGCCCAATCAATCCTACCTAACTAAAATGTTATTTTGTGACCTCCTGTGGAGGATTTTAGTTTATTGGAAAATTATAAATTGTATTTTAAGGGGTTTGAATTTCACTTAGACTAAGAAAGGTATTTCACAATCCCTACCTTTATTATTCACCAAGCTCACAAGAAGTGGGAGGTGAAAAGCATACTTGGATGGGAAGAATATTTAGGTCTCTTAGTGTGTGCTAGTGGTGCAAACACATGTGATGAAACAAAATCAGTTATCAGAAAATTAACTAGAAGAGTATATAAAGTAAATACAAAAGTAGACTCGTACTTTTAACTCTAAAAGATGCTCATGGTGCTTTGCAAATCAAAATGATAACTAATAGAAAAGTGTCCAATGGAGGTATTTCACACTTCTCACCATTTTCTAATTACCAAGCTCACATGAAGTGCGAAGTGAAGAGCATACTTAGGGGGAGAGGAGTCTTTAGGTCCTTGCTTGTGTGCAAAAAATGGTTTCTACACTAGATTTAATCCTGAAAACATGTCAATTGTGCATAAACAAGAATGATCTTGAATACTAGTGACAACAATGAGGCTCGTTGAAAGCCTCAAGGTTGGTTACCTAGGTAAGTAATTATTGCAAATTAACTTGATTTAAGTTCATTAGTGAGTAGCAGTGGAGCTACAAGATTGTAGTAGGAAGATAAAAAGAAAATAAAAATACTATAACACAACCAAAAAATACTCTTCCACATGGTGCTCGGGTCATCCTATGGGAGGTTGCGCGGGTATAACACAGACGAGGTGCTCGAGTCATCCTATGGGAGTTTGCACGGGTCGTGAACTGATTACCTACGTTGGTAGTGTGACTGTTGAAGGATTTTCTGTGCATGTAGTGCGACCAAGAGGCCGAGATCCGTGTTACTATGTAAATATTAATTGTGGCTAATATGGGGCCAAATTCTAGAGAAAAAGGTGGTATACTTTATCTCCTGCAAATGATAAATACCCATAATTAACTACTTAGCATAAAACAACCTATTTTAATCAGAAATGAACAAAAATAAGTGGAGTCTCCATTAGAACTATTGTGGAAAAAAGTGCACAAGTGTGCAGTCTTCCACTTGGTAAGGGGCCAGGCCTTATAGGTTGGAGCATGGCCTCAGTCCTTGGATCCCTTGTGTGTATGGTTGGTTGGTCCTCCAAGTGATCCTACAATATATTTTTAATGGAATTCACATAAAAAAATAAATATGGATATAATGCAAAATAAAAAGAGATGGGGGGAGAATTCAAACTCCAACAACAATCCAAGGTATGCCAAACCACTTTGTATTTCCAAATGGTCAAGTTGTACAACGTCTAGGAGGTGTGGGCTTCAAGGGAAGCCAAAAATATCCCTTAGGGGAGCCTTTTTTGTCTAAACTATTAGCTAAGTAGATGGTGGAACAATGGAGAGGAACTCTTGCCCCTTCAATGAAGGTGGCAAGGGAGCTTGGGAATGCTTACAATGATAGGAAGAGGTGGGCTATGAGGAAGCTCCAATAAAAATACAACAACATAACCTTTCTCTTGATTTCTCTCTACAAAATGCATGCCCATGGCTTCTTTATATAGGCCAAGAGGTGGCCAACAAACAACTAGATCCAAATGTGAACTCATATCCTCCATGAACTAGTTCCAAGCTTGACAAATGGGGCTATTTAATGCCACCAAGAGTGTGAGGAGCTGAATTTGGGTTCTTGGAGGTGATGGAGTCTTCAATGCACTAGATGAAGTAGGTGGTCCTGCCATTTTGACAGTAGCATGACTATCAAAGGAATAGCCATATGATTCTCGAGCGGGCACTGAATTGATAACCTACGCTATGGCGCGGGTCAAAAATGGTTCAACCATGTGACCTCTTGTTTTGACTATTTTTAGGCATTTTGGACTCATGATTCCTTTTGTATTTGTTGAGGATTTTTGTGGTGAGTTTCATTCTTTATGTTCATGATTCCTTACTACAATAATCATCGAAATGTTGCATGTGTGTGAAATTTAGGCATTAACATGCAACCATTGATTGTGCAATACACTCTTCATCTACCATCATTTCTAAAAGAACTGAATGTGTTCTCTGGGATCCTCAGTTCCTTTGAATATGTTGAGAAGATCTAAGTTTGTAGTAGACTAGAACCTCACCTTGATACATGTTTCAACTTATTCCCAGCTATTCAAATCCTCTATGTGCATCCTCCACTAGCACACAAGCATCCCTTGGGTTATGAAATCCATTTATTTTATTCTCTTTTCCTCTGGTACCCTAGCTTGCATTTATTCGAGGAATGTATCTACTTTCTCAATTCCATCAAACACTGGTGGATCACACAATTTCAACCCAATCCAACACACATACTTTGTATCTCGTGCACATCTCCTTATAGACACCTCATAGAGTTGGTTCTTCCAATGATCAAGTGCATCCAGTGAATATGTGTTAAAAGAATACACATTGCACTAACTAAGCTCTCCATCCATAGTGGGATTCACATAATCTTATTTTCTTGTAGTCACATTATATATCTTCTCAATTTCAACACAGTTGATATCATCCTTGACTAGTATGTGTATGTTTCTCCTTCTGTGGTATCCAAGGGAGCCACCACCCGCAGTTCCTCTGATTTGAAGGACATGCATGTCTTCTTTAAATTCAGAACAGTGTTGTTACCAAATTCCCATCCAATCTCCAACAAGGATAGGTAAGGATCAATATCCTCCAATATCTCAATGAATTCAAACTCTACCACTGTCATCACTCCATCAATATTCACCTCCACCTCGTTTAGCCTCTCTATGGGTTATACTTTTTACTGATTGGATAGTATGAGTTGTATGGGAGAACATAACAGCTTTGGATTCCCCATAAACTCCCACATTTTCTTAGGAATAATGTTCACATATTCCCCCAAATCAAGCATTACATCTTTCATCTTAGTCAAATCCCCCAAGCTCAAGGGACAACATGAACCCCTTTCCAGTTCTTTTTTCTTTCCCAATTTGTGTGCATTCCTTTCAGGAAGTGGTGCAAAAATGGGTTCTTCAATTTCATTTGTCATAACTAACTTTTCAAGCATATTAGTCACTTTACTAACAACATCACGACTATTCGGTACATTTGAACAACTTTGCAGAAAGGTACTTACTGGGTCTTCTTGGTGACTCTTGTACATATTTCGATGTTGTTCTTATATGCGGTCTCGCATTGTGTAGCCTTCCTCTATTCTTCATTACACATATTGCACAATAGCTCTTCCTTGTGCAACCTTCTTCTACGATCTTTTTCTTTGTAATTTTCTTCTTTGTGCATTCTATACATTTTTTCTTCTCTACACACCCTTTCATGGAACAAATCTTCCTCTCATTGGGAAACTTCCTCAATCACCTTCTTCACATCACACATCCTTGTCTTCAAACTTGGGTAGGGGTTGTGTAGATTTGATTATCTTCTACTCAATTGGTATGTTTGCATTTCATTCTCCAAAAATATCTTCACCTATCCAAGAGCCTCCTTGAGACACTTTGTTCACTTGCACTAAATCCTTCCCATTATTCTCCTTCCTTGGTTCAGTGGTCACCATGTTACAATGACCCTTCTTGTCCTCCCATTTCTTGAGTAATTCTAGGAAATCTTCTTTCGTATGTTATGGACTATGGAATTATGTGCACAACGTATAGAGCTTAGTACATTATATTTCCAAATTCCCTAGATCCCCACAGTTAAAACAAATATGTCTTCTCCATCCTCCATAGCCTCTTCCATAGATTCGAAAACCATCGCGTGCTACCACCTTCTATCCCTCGAGATCAGGTCCTTCATTTTCTTCTGCGCCTTGACCTAGTAGGTGTATACTATGTTATCCTTCATTAATTGTAGAGCACAATAATTATTTACATCACATCTGACTAAATTTTAGAATTTGCAGAAAGGTGCATGAGTAGTGCTCTATTACTTCTGCAACATCGAGCAATTGGGAGGTGCATGGACCCATCTTCCACAGATCTTGCACCACTCAATTTTGGGTGCCACGGGAAATGGACTAGGTGCATTGTACCCATGTAGTTGTTCATTGTTGGGCATTCATTCTTGTCCTGTCCTTCTATTCTATAGAAGTTTCACCACATGTTTTCTCTTACTTCCTTACCAATAGACAGTTGTTGTTGCTTGGTCAGTGCAACAAGCTATGTCTACACTTATGCCATTCCTAGAGACGACTCACCTCCAGGAGTCGCCTCCAACCTGATTTCTATTTCCAGGGACTATGGCTAAGTACCCACCTTCTGTGTGTGAGTGGAACTCGAATATGTGGCAACAAACCCATAATGAACCATTCATGGTGCTACACATCTTGGATCTGAAAACTCAATTGGTCCACAAAATCTTGAATCATTGGTCGTAATCCCAGATGGACTTGCCGACTCTCTGTTTAATCCCCTTGATCTCAGTAATGAAATGTGACTCATATTTTGGCTTCTAGAACTCTTTTAGAATATATTCTTTGATAATTCCAATGGTATGTTTTTTCCTATAGCGATAGTTCTTGTATACTTCATGTACAATGTTAAAGCCATGCCTTTGAATGTGATCTCCGGCTGTGTGATATTGGAATCCATGTATGTGATGTTCTTCACAGACCATATCACCTCACATGTAAACCAATGTTGTTCTGCATCATATTTCCCTGTACCATGAAAGACGAGTAATATCAGTGTAGAATCTGACATAGTCACCATACTCCTAGGTACAGTCGAGTTTCTCCTTCTATTTGAAACTAGTAGGATACTGTTACTTCTTGAACTCTAGGTATCTATATTAGTCTCCTGGGTAGAACTAGATTTTATCCCTCTAACCTCTGCTTATTCTTTGAGAATTACTTCCCACACAAACTCAAGTAATAACTAGTCTTCTTGATTAGATAGAGGGAACTAGGGGGTTGGAACGAATCATGGGTCACCTCTCAGTGCATTTATTATCACAATACTAAATCTAGGGGAGCTTCAATCTAGATGTGCAATCTCTTCTTCAATCATACAAGTGCCTCCATTAGTATTCACTTCATCTTCTTTCACATCCTCTAGGTTCTTTCCTTCTCTCTGCCTTAGGGGTGTGATACCACTATTCTCATTGAAACTCTCACTTTCTTCCATTCCACACCTCTTTTGGAGTCTATCATCCTTTGAGAACTCCTCTTTCCCAAACTGTATGAAACCTCTTGGCTCAGATGACCCTTATGCACACTCGTGTCATGCAGTCCCATATCTAGTGTTCTTTTTGCCCTTGCTATCCAAACTATCTTTTCCCATCGAATTATTTTCATGTTTCTTTATTTTGACTGCCTACTTTATCTCATCCCTTCTTGCATGTCCTTTCTCCCTCTATATTCACTGCTCTTCTGGATCCATCTTTGTGCCTAGATATTCTCCCACTGCTTCATACCCCACCCCCACAACGCGAGGTTTACATTGCCACATGATATCATGGTTTATTGTCATTAGCCCCTTCTCAATAAACAACATTTTTACCCACAATTGAATATGTGCCAAGAATCTCTTTCTTGGTTAATCTTCAAATATTGCCTCTACACTAGTATACGATTCATTGCAACTTAGAAAATCATATAATACACCCTTCTTTCACGTGCAAGATTATCCAGAAATCAATATCTCTAGACCATTTATTATCTAGATTTCTTAGCTCTTCTATATTTTCCTAGGTCCATACTATTGGACAAGGTTCTCTCCAGGTTCTATTTATCTCAAAATTCCTCTTTTTCCATTCATATATCAAAACATGAATCTCTTAGAAGAAATTTTCATGCAAATATGAGTAAAGTTACCTATATTTCGAGTACTGGGGTGAAATCCGAAGGCCTCTAGTCTCTTTTTGTGCAAACTTGTCCTCCTTTACTTTCTATCTATTCTTCGATCTCATCTTTAGTTTAGTGTGCTTCCTAGTCATCTCTTCATCCTCCCTTCACAATCCCCCTCAGGTCCCGATAACAGAACCATTTTTTCGGTTGATGGTTTTTTAGACCCAGGGTTCAACTTGTATTACCAACAAAAACCCTATAGGCACTGGAATTTTCAATACCCTAAAATAAGGGTAAGGTCTCACCCAAGACACATGCAAGAAATTACAAATACGAATTACAGGGATGTGCAAGAAAGGATGGGTTCTTTCTGGCCATTAGTGCATTCATTCCTTTACTTGCATATGAAACATTAGCAAACTAGCATTCATCTTCTAAACTACTGGACATTCAATATACATTCATCCATCAAGAAACTACGCAAGGAAAATACGAGATAGCAACTATATTATATTATCATTCAAAATTAGTTGCAATCCATTGCTTACAAATTTAGCTCAATAGATTAATGATTATCATTCATACATCACTATAATCACACAACCAAAAGATCATAGCATATAGAGATCAAAAATCATAGCATAACAATAATGTATTGTCTCAAAAACCCAACAAAACCTAGCCCATTACAAAACATTCCCTTATGTAGGATTAGGTTCACAACTGCAAAACTATTGGTGGTGTGCGGTCTCTAACTGAATTCAACGTGTAGAATCTAATTGAACTCGATGCACAACTACTTCTAACTGTATTCTTTTGGTGTGCAATTGCTTCCAACTGATCCAAAATTTGGTCACCAACACTCAATCGAGTTAACAATTCACACTTCTCCTACTTTAGTGCATGCTTTTATTAATGTCTTCTATCGATACAAAACTAAACATTGGTTTAGTTATAAAATCTTCACACAACACCTACTATGTCACAACAATCTACTCCTGGTGCAACTATCATTTTCTTTCCTCAAGATCCATTGTAATATCACTTTAAATATATGGCATGCTACACATGTTGATGAGAGAAAATTACTTAAAGAGCTTGTATCCTTTCCACATCATATAAATATCATGCTTAACCCTTTTTAATGTCAAATACAAAACACTCAATTAACCTTTTTAAGTGGATGCTCCCTATGAAACTCAATAGGACATCCACTAACAATTATAAACGAACAAGATTCGAGGTTCAATTTGCATTTAATATGGTAATAAGTTGAGGAAAAAAACACACAGACACAGGGGGGAACATAAAGTCATTTAAATAACTAGGGTGTCACGATCCCCAAGAAAACAAAATGCAGTAACCATTAAATCAATTCCAACAAATGAGGCAACCATCACCTAGATGGATGGGTGACATCTCAAAAGAGGAGTGCATGCCAAAAAAACACATTTAAAAATACTTTATAGCTATGTCTACCAAATATTTTTCAAATTGTTACGTCCCCTCCCATCGATCCAAGACAAGGAAGGGAACATGACTACAGATCTTGGGATTTTTACCAAAAACCCAGCTCAATTTAGTAGCTTCATATAAATAAAACACATATGTGCAGATTCCAAAAACATGCACAACAGAATTAAACCATCCACACATAATTCACATGCATCCAACATATCAATAATAGTCATCAATTAATTAAAACAGTGCAGAAGTAAAACATATAGAAAATACTTATCTTGATGGTAATGTTGTCCCAAGCAACTAGCTACGCAACTGCAACATTCCACCCAGCCATAGGCCAACTATTCTCATCAATCTCTCAACATAGTTTCCACCCCCGAGCTAGGCATGATTTATACAAGGAACGAGAACCTACATTTAATGCACATCAAGAAGACTATCACATCTAAGCCAAGCCAGTCCATAGTTAGGTTTATCAGGCTAAATCTGAACCCTCTTCATTTCTGGATGCTTGCACTCAAGCTCAAGCTAAAACAATGGATACCCATAACCCAACATACTCTATCTACACACAACAAGATCAATGGTTGGGATTGGATAACAAATTTTACTATGGGATTTACAAAAAACAGGGTTCCCATGTTTGTGGCACACCCAAAACGAATTGTGAGAAAGAAATTCATCCACAGGGAAGAAAACAATTTCTCCCATGGGTATGTGAGCATTCAGATGGCCATAAACGGACTCTATGGACCCCCAATCAATTTCCCTCCTTCCCCGTTGTTATACAATACAAAAACGCCCTTCCTTAGCTATAAACATAAAGGAAACCACAACAAAAACATGGAGGAAAACACCTAGGAAGCTCATCATGTGTAAGGGAGCAAAGGAAATCAGTGAATAGTAGCTTGGGGATCAATTTCGTGGTTCTTTTCTTGCCAATGAAGCCAAAACACGTTTTTCCAAATTGGTGGCTTGCCCATACTCGAATTTGGATAGCCATACCTCCCCATTCCCAATGCATTAACTACCACAACCAACTCTTGGAAGAAATAAATGATTGGGTACAAAAGTCAACATGGGTAGTTGAGGATTTATGGTTTCTCTCATTGACACTTGGCTTGACTTGATTGGTTCCAAGGGTTTGAATATTTGCCTCTCAATTCCTTGTGAAAATCATGCCCCCATCTCTTGTTGCATTGCATTGCATAGCTAGTTGTCGGTATTTTATTAAAATGCATATTTAGATGATATTTGCAATTCCCATTGTGCCTGGCTAGCACGCAAACCATATGCATCACTATATCAATGGTGGGGCCTTTGCCTTGAGATCCTCACCATGACTTTATAACAATATTGCATCATTTACATTTTAATGCAATGCGGTCAAAATCGGGATATTACAATCCCCTCCCCCTTGGAATAACACTGTCCTCGGTGTTCCAATACTTAGGAATACATACAGACTTTACACATGTCCAAAAATTCACAAAATGTGGTAGGTTTGCCCTGCATTTCATCTTTTTACTTTGAACCTTTAGGAGCAAGTCCTATGGCTTCCACAAGCTGCTCCTGTTGGCTTTGATCTTCCAGCTATGGTTGTTTGGATCTTGTAAGTGGTATCACTCTGTCCATTATGGTTTTACACTTGCTACCATAACATGAACATACACCTACAACAAAATCCTTGACACAATTCTAGAGAATCCAAACAACCATTAGTAATTATTAGCAAAATTTCAAACTTGAAATTAACGATATGTTATGTACATATAAATTAAATTTCACAACCATGAGACTCTTCTCATATTTTTTTTTTGGATTTTGCACATGTTAGATTCCAGTCTTTATTATGGACTTACCCACATTTCCATATCCAATACATTTCTACCTGTAATCTAAAATTTTCAATCAGTCGAACACTTTGTGAGTATCCATGCAAATAATTTTTTCATTGCAACATTTACAATAGTCACTAAAGTGATCTCAGAATTATAATACTCAATAATTCAAACACTATTAACTATTATCATCTCAAAATAAATTAAATACATTTACTTTATGTGCATCATTATCACAATAAAATTGAAATATACCATCACATTATATATGCAATTTAAACAAAACTTCCAATTCTCATGGTTACACAATCGTATATATTTAGGAAACTCTGTCCTCCCAACAAAGCATTCTTGGTAGCCCATCAAACATGACTACCTTGTTCATGCAATCATTTTCCTGCATCCATAGAAGCTCATGAAATGATCTCAACATTGACAATAATTCTACCATTTCAGTTATTAATGAGTTGCAATGAAATATATATGCCATAACCATGCATTCACACAATGCCTCTCAACATATGTACCCACACATATGCAGAAACAATCACAAAGTTTACATAATATTTTAATGTATATCCACTCAATGTCGGCTTGCATTGATTCATGAATACCATAATGATATGCCATGCATTCCACCATGATGTGCTGGAAGGTCTAGCTAATGCCTTGACACATCACCCAACCATATCTCCAATCACCTGGTTAACTTATATGGGTGCCTTCCTTCTCCACCCGAACAATGCGTCAGGAGTTTACTCACTCCTTGGCTGTTGGCAAAGAGGTTTCATCCCAAATTAACACTAATAGGGGGTTTCATGGGATATTTGTGTAGCACTATAGCATTACCATTCCAACCACATTATGGCCTTAACCATGAATATCTCATATGGCATGCACTATCACAACAGGACCATAAGTCCCTACTTGCTTTGGTTATTAAACTCATAACCAACATATACAAATGGAATGATATATTTTCATATGAATGTAAAAATAGCTAGATGGTATAAGGATCCATTCCCTTACTACCACATACCTCACCGTACCCGGTGGGATAATGTTCGCATAAATGCATTCATCATCACATACATACCACTTTACGATTACTAAGTATGGCCAAAGGGATTCTTACTCAATCCCCTTTGTATGCAATCATAAATAAACCATTACTTGCATGGCTTCCATTAACATCTTTGATGTTACATGATCAGTTGGTCTCCTGCAAAGGATTACACCATCCTTCCACCAACCTCTTGATCATAGATTTGTTGCCCCAACCTTTCTTCATAAGGTTGTTGGTCGCATGCAACAACATCATCAACATCTTTATCCATGCTTTGGTTGTCTTTGGTCCTGCAACCAATGCGAACACCATTAATTATTAATAACCAAAATAATTATCTTAAGTGGCTAATTGCATAGTGATTGCATATGTAAAACCTCACTTATTTGACCAATATGCAAAATCATATACGTGCACAAACATCCTCAGATGCACTATGAAATGTTTATTAATATGCCATCTAGTACATATTTATTTCATCTATCCAATCTCTTGCATTTTCAGCATTCCTATGCCATAATTTTCTGTATATAAAACTCATAAAATATAAATACAATAGCAAGAGAGGATTTAAGGAAATATCCCTTTCCAATCCTTCATCATAGCATGGAACTCCTCTTCCACATCATAGGTGATCCAATTTCATGGCCTTTTAACAAGCACACAAGGAATCATTAGCTATGATTTTCTCACCAAGCAACAATTCAGTGCCTATACTTAGGTATAACATTCATACTTTCTACTTTCCAAGCATGCAATTATTATGCTATAAATAGAAATAGTTTAAGGTGAGAAATTTCCCTCTTTATCAACATTGCCTTACTGCTCCAATTGCTTTCAGAAAATATGGCCCAGTTCAACTTGACCTTTCTTAACTTCCCTGATTCACACATGGGATGCCTCATTCCCCAATTGGTAGCCTTTGCATGGCCAAGTGACTATCATGAGCCACATGTCAATTCCTCATATTGGGATGTCTTATCCCTATGAGTGACAACTTTTGGGTGAATGGAATTTTCTTACCTATTCTTGTTACTTTACTCATAAGTTACTGATTCATATCTTGTAACTTCTCTTATCATGCATGCATTTTCCCACAAGGACGATTGGCTCATCATATTTACAAGTTACATGCCCCTTACTTGAAAACATATTCCATTACTCATTGAGCAAAAATTGCATCCCTTCAAAATTGCCAACTTTTGTCAAATTACATAAGCATATGAATCACCCTTTTTATAATCCACAACTTGCCAAATTGTCCCATGGACTATTACCATGATGCAACATTTCCATTTCTATGAATCTTGTCATTACCATAGAATTTTCTCACCATCGAAGACGCCTTAGGGGGATGACGGGGGTCAAGGGGGCTTGCGCATAAGTTCAATGCCATTTCTCAATTTCTGGCACCTCAAAATATCCCTGGAAAAATGACCAATTTCCCTATTTCGAGGGACTTTTGAATTCTCCTCTGACCTGTTTCGGCAGACTTTTCCTTCGTCTCTGATCAGAGCACTTATCACTTTGACGCCGGCCTATTTCGATGAACTTGACCTTTTGTCACTGACCCATTTTGGCGGACTTTTAATTTTTCTCTGATTGGCGCATTTCCTGTTTCTTGCCAATCCGTTTTGGTGATTTTTTGAATTTCTCGCCGATCAATGAACTTTCAAATTTTTCGTCGGCCATTTCAGCACACTTTCCCTTTGTCGTCGATCGGTGCATTTTCAACTTTTTTGCCAACCGTTTCGGTGATTTTCCAATTTCTCGCCAAAATCTTCATCAGCAACTTATGACTTTTGCACCGACCGTTTCGGTGCAACTTTATCTTTGTTGTCGATTGGTGTAACTTTCTCTTTTGCGCCGAAATGCCTTTTCGATGATTCTTCCAATTTTCTGTCGACTATTTCGGCACACTTCCACTTTTTCACCGATCGTTTCGGCACAATTTCCAATTTCTCGTCGATTCAGAGGAATTTATTTTTGCGCCAAAACGCCTTTTGGACAACCTTTTACGATTTTCGCCGATAGTGTCAACGAACTTTTCAGTTTTTCGCCGATTGTTTCAACGCGTTTTCCATTTTACGTTGAAACATATCGGTGCTCCTTTCAGTTTTACGCCGACACATACTTAGTAGAAAACTCAAAAACACATAGAAAAGTTAAAAAAAATTCTTTATTTTCTGATGACTAGTGCTTAGCAAAGAGCAAGCTTACCTCTGCAAGCTATTAGATGTAGCCCATGTAGGCCCAATGTTGCATCCTTTTCTCTGATACAAATCTGTCACGTCCCCTCCCATCGATCCAAGACAAGGAAGGGAACATGACTATAGATCTTGGGATTTTTACCAAAAACTCATCCTCATTCATTAGCTTCATATAAATAAAACACATATCTGCAGATGCGAAAAACATGCACAACAAAATTAAACCATCCACACACAATTCACATGCATCCACCATATCAATAACAGTCATCAATTAATTAAAACAGTGTAGAGGTAAAACACATAGAAAATACTTATCTTGATGGTAATGTTGTCCCAAGCAACTAGCTACACAATTGCAAGATTCCACCCAGCCATAGGCCAACTATGCTTATCAATCTCTCAACATAGTTGCCATCCCCGAGCTGGGCATGATTTCTACAAGGAACGGGAACCTACATTTGATGCACATCAATAAGTCCATCACATCTAATCCAAGCCAGTCCATAGCTAGGTTTATCAGGCTAAATTTTAACCCTCTTCATTTATGGATTCTTGCACTCAAGGTCAAGCCAAAACAATGGATACC
The DNA here is from genome assembly GCA_027924585.1 of Larix kaempferi. Classification (NCBI taxonomy): domain Eukaryota; kingdom Viridiplantae; phylum Streptophyta; class Pinopsida; order Pinales; family Pinaceae; genus Larix; species Larix kaempferi. The sequence continues at coordinate 15,195,308 of BSBM01000089.1, read as the reverse complement.
CATAACCCAACATACTTTATCTACACACAACAAGCTCAATGGTTGGGATTAAATAAACAATTTTACTATGGGATTTAAAAAAAATAGGGTTCCCATGGATTCTTCCAATTCGTGGCACACCCAAAACAAATTGTGAGAAAGAAATTCGTCCACAGGGAAGAAAACAATTTCTCCCACGGGTATGTGAGCATTCAGATGGCCATAAACGACCTCTATGGACCCCCAATCGATTTCCCTTCCTATCCCACTGTTATATAATACAAAAATGCCCTTCCCCAGCTAGAAACATGAAGGAAACCACAAACATGGAGGAAAACACCTAGGAAGCTCAGACTGCATGAGGGAGCAAAGGAAATGGGTGAATAATGGCTTGGGGGGTAATTTCGTGGTTCTTTTCTTTCCAATGAAGCCAAAACACATTTTTCCAAATTGGTGGCTTTCCCATACTCGAATTTGGACAGCCATACTGCAACAACTGTGTCCAGTTAGACTCTTAATACAATTGTATCCAGTGTAATATGCCATCCCCTATTCGGGTTAAGCTAGCCTGTATCCAGGACTAGGGAGGAAGATGTTCCATCTTCAAATAAACAGATATATAGATATATAATAATTAATAGATGATAAAATACAATGGATATGGCCGCCTTAAATAGGGCTGGGCCATCCACTATTGAAGAGACATTTCTCTTCATAACTATAATAATAATTAATTACTATTACTAATAGTTTATAACCTATTTATTTACTAATTTATTGTTGTAACATTGCCTTTCCCTTGGGAAAGCTTTGTCCTCAAAGCTGAGTTTTCTCATGACATCTTTTATTCTGGCTCTATGTCGCACTGATGACTTGAGAGATGTGATTTTGATTACGACCATTGCCTCTTTTTTATTATTTTGTCTTGATATTTGCATTAAGTATGAACTTGGTGAAGTTTTGTTTATGCTTTTTCTACTTGTGTGATTGTTTCTTTTAACTATGTTTGTTGTCAATTGAACATGCTCAACATACATTACGACCTTCACTATTTTTGTGTTGTTATTCCCAACACATTTTGTGTCAGTTCCTTTGAATGGGCTCTTTGTGCTTATAATGCTCATAAGAACACCAGTCTTATCTTGTGTTTGATAGATATTATAGTTGCTTTCCTTGATGTTCTTTATAGAATTCCTTGTGTTGGCATATGTCCTTCGTCTGTTTGTTATTGTGATATTATTGCCAATGCATTGATCATTGTTATTGTTAGCAACATCGGCTTGTCTCTTATCACAATCTTGGCGAGGATCATTTTTTTTCTTGTCAAATATTTCATTGTCATTTTCTTCATTACTAGGGTATGTTATATCTTTGTCTTGCACAATATCTTCATTGATGCTATTACTCTCATCAGAAATGACATAATAGTCTATTGTATCTTCACTTTTTACATGAGCTTGGGTGGTTTGTTCTACCCTATTTTCACATCCATCTTCCTTTTCTTTAAAAGTTTCGTCAATAGATTTCTTTATTTCATCTATATCCTTAAGGATTTTCTCAAGGAGATATATGAATTCGTCACTATAAGATGCCATGGATGTTTGAACAAGGGACTTGGCCTCAGAGATAAGAAATTATTATTATTTAATCATAATATATATATTTTTATAATATTATTATTTTTAACAATATTAAAAATAATAATAATTATTATTAATAATATTTGAAAATTTTGAAATATTATAATGTAATATTATAATATTATAATTTTTGTTTGTGTGGAATTAGGGTTTATGGCGTGGAACAATAGATGGGAAATGGAGTGTGAAGCGTGGGGTGAAAGAGGAGCAGAGGACGGCGAGCACGGGAGGGGGTGGAAGGCGGGGAGATGGAGCAACCATAGTAGCGGAGGGTGGGGATGAGGGGGTTGCAGGTGGTGGCGCGGTCGTGGAATGTGTGTGGGAGCTCCAGTAAGGAGGCGCGGTGGTGGTGGGCGGCGCGTTGAGGAAGAAGGCGCAGAGATGTGAAGGGGAGGGAGAGGAACTTGCAGGAGAAAGGTGGCCTTTGGAAGGAGGGTGAGCAACGAGCAGGGAGGGAGCCGCATTGGAGTGAAGGAGAAGACTGGCGTGATGGTCGAGGAGGCTGGGAGATGGTAGTAGGTCAGGAGTGATGAGTGAAGGATGGTGTGGGGAAGGAAGTGATGGAGTGAAGACATAGAGGGCGGGAGGATATAGGAGGGGGAATGGCGGCTGTGGTAGAATGGGAGTGGAAGGCTGGAAGGTTATGGAAGGAAATTGCGTGGATGGTAGAATGATGTAGGTGGTTGAGGGAAAATGGTAGGATAGACGTAGAGGGAGGATACGTATGGTGGAATAATGAATGCGCAAGGAAGGAAGCGAAACGGTAGGAGGAAAGGAACGGAGCGTAGGTGAAGAATTAAATAGGGAGTGCACGGTGGTGAAGAGATAAAAGTGAGGGTTGTGGAAGAATGTGAGGAGCCGAGGAGCCGCTAGGATTTGATACCAAATGCAACAACTATATCCGGTTAGACTCTTAATACAATCGTATCCAGTGTAATATGTCGGCCCGTATCCGGGTTAAGCTAGCCTGTATCCAGGACTAGGGAGGAAGATGTTCCATCTTCAAATAACCATATATATAAATATATAATAATTAATGGATGATAAAATACAATGGATATGGTTGCCTTAAATATGGCTGGGCCATCCATTATTGAAGAGACATTCCTCTTCATAACTATAATAATAATTAATTACTATTACTAATAGTTTATAACCTATTGATTTACTAATTTATTGTTGTAGCATAAGACCAACCCCCTAGAATTCACCAAAGTCCAAATAAGTAACATGGAGACCAAGAATGAACTCAACCCATAATTTTTAAAGAAAATACAAGGGAACCTCCATGTTATCGCAATGAGATTTATCAAATACAATAAACAATAAATCCATCCAATTGTCTCTCCATGGTTGGAATGTGCACTAATCCATGCAAAGATGCCTCTTTTTAAGATCAGTTGGTTGGTTGGTTCTAAAGTCAATGAACTATTATAGAAAACCACCAAGGCCAAAACATATCCTAAATAAGAAAAGAGGAGATTGAGAAAAGAATATTTTGGTATTTTTGCGTTAACTTTCAGACATGAACTCAGAATTGGGTGCTCTTGGTACCATTGGAAAGGTATTGATGAGAGATACAACTTCCCTTTTTTTATATTTATGAAATTCCATGCCAATTTTTTGGGGAAGACATTTTTGTATTTATGGGAGAAAATCATCTTTTGAAAGATTCCATGGATCTTTCAAAAGATGCTTTTCTCCTAGAAATACTAAAATGTCCTCCTTGGAAAATTGATGTGGAATCTCAAAAAATTTAAAACATGAAAGTTCTATCTCTCGTTAAGAAATTTCTAATGGTACTAAGAGCACCCAATTTTGAGTTTGGAATAGAAAGTTATCATGAAAATACCAATTTTTTTTTCTCTCCTCTTTTCTTATTTAGATACATCTTGGCCTTGGTAGTTTGGAAAATGGATCCTTTAGTTATATTTAATTTTTTAACCTCTTTGTTATTAATTCTAGTAGATTAAAACTCTCTCATCCTTGCCGCATGGCCAACGGAATGAACAATTGTGTCAAGGGAAGTGGCTAGTGACAGGTAGGATGGTTATCTTATGTTTCTAAGTTCGTCAATTAAGTTTCTTAGATCATTTAAACATTGATTTGTTTCAATGTTCAGATCTTGTGGGGGTCTAGAGTTTTGGTTTTCATTTGGTTCAAGTTTTTTCTCTCATTATATGCAATAATTACTACAATTTAACAATAGAAAAAAAAAATTAAACAAATTTATAAAATTGGTAAGAAAAATTAGCCTTACTTGCACTATAAGACTGTGAATTCTTGGTAATGGATGATGGGTGAATTCTCCTAGTTGAAACATGCTCACATTTACTCCAAGTGGGTGTGATCATTGGTTTTGGGAGGCCAAATAAACATATGAAGAACAAAATATTTTTTTTTATATAGATAGAAACACACATAAATACACATTGAACAAACAATTGAAGAATAAACCCTTTTATGTTTATACAAACAAAAATGCATGCTCATTCCTAGTGTGTGTGCACTTAGGAACACACACATGTTATAAAACACGCACGCACTGGGAATGTGTGCACATTCATGTGTTGGCAATGAAAATGGGAAACAACTTCTTCTAAGCCCCCATATACACATGACTCATAGATGTTGAGACAATAACAATATAAATGTTGTAAACAAGCATGTGCATGTGTTTGTTTGGGGTACGTATTCTTAATTGTATCTAAATGACATTTTTAATAGTTTTTAACATAACATTTGTTTGTAATATTGATGTTGTATCACTTAAGAAAATAAGGAATTTTATCAAGAAAAATTTATTTTGATGATGATGATGAAGAAGATTAATGTTCACTGAGACCCATTTGGTTTATTGAACCTTAAGAAAAGAGAGAGGAATTATTTGGATTGCTATAAAATTTTATTCCTATGATAAAAAAGCTTAGAAAGAAGTATTCTTAGATCACCATAGTTTTGACAAGTTAGAAGATCACGGAAGTTAGAATTGTATTGTATCACTTAAGAAAATAAGGAATTTTCTAAAGAAAAAGTTATTTTGATGATGATGATGATGATGAAGATTAATGTTCACTCAGACCCATTTGGTCTATTGAACCTTAAGAAAAGAGAGAGGAATTATTTGGATTGCTGTAAAACTTTATTCCTATGATAAAAAAGCTTAGAAATAAGTATTCTTAGATCACCATAGTTTTGACAAGTTAGAAGATCACGGAGGTTAGAATTGTAGCAAAGATTAGAAAATTGTGATCGAATGTGGGTGTACGGGGCACTCTAAAAGAAAATGACATTCGTTCTCAACACCCATAGACTCACAGAGCTCATCTTGGCTATATTAATTTTTTTCTTTAAACTAGTTAAAACAGAAAAACAACATTTTCTCTTTAAAATTAGATGTGATAGTATTTTTAAAATTGTTAATATTTATACCCTACAACAAATGATTTAAAGTATCTATATTAGTTACATAAAACTAAATTATAACTTAAATCATCAAATTCATTTTGATCTCTATTATTAAAAAATACAAACATACAAATTTCTCTTTTATAAATTAAATTGATCGCTGCCAATACAATAAATGTAAAAGTAAAATAAAAACCTCATATTAAACGAAGACTAAGCCATTCAACCAAAAAAACAACATTATTTCTGATTTGCATATGGTATATGACCGTTGGTTTGTGCAGATCCTTGATGCTGGTGAGCGTTCTTTTACTATTTATGGTTGATTGGATCAGCGTTTTTTAAATGTTATGTGACCCCCTCTTGGGTTTTATGTATGGACATTTTTTTCTGTTTAAAGATTGACTCGCTGTAATTTGGTCAATTTTTTTTCATGTATTGATGTTATTTGGAACAGCTGTTTTTTGAGAACCATGTAATCTTTATTGACTTTAACTGGTGTTGTTGTATTCATGAAACTATTATCCATTATTAATAGTAAGTACTCTTTTATGTGAAAACAAAGAAAAATGAAAATCGTAGAGAAGCCCGTCATCAAACACATCAATTACTTAATAATTTTGATGGAGAGTTTTAAACACTAAACCTCTAAACCCTAAAATCATACAGAATCTTAAATAGTTGAGGGAGCATAATTCGATCTGTTGGTCGATAGGCCATGACCGATATATACACATACGAATGATAATTGATTTATGCTACCTGTAGATCGTCCTCCCTTGATTGCAATGTGACGGGTAGCCCATCCTTGATAAGTAGTGTAGCTGCCAGCTTCGGCTCCACAGAATACTCAGGATCCACACTCACATGATACCTTAGAAGAACATGGGCAGCGACACACTTCATGCCAATTATCAAATCCATATCTGTTCCCAAGACATGATATATGCATTTATCACACATTTCTTTCTCATGCCCAATCCATCTCTCCGGCTTGAATTCCATGGCATCCTTCCCCCACACACTCTCCGTTCGGTTCGCACCATAAATCAAACACAAAACCACCGAACCCTTTTTTACAGAGGTGCCATCAGGCAAAACCCCGTCTTCCACAGCTCGTCTGTAACTGATTGGAACAGGAGGATAAAGCCTCATAGATTCCCACAAAACAGCTTCTAAATACTTCATGTCATTCAGCTTATCCATATCAAAATTCCACTGATCACCGGAGGTCGAATGGTTGTCACTGCGTTGATCTGTGTCCAAGACCTCAGAAAGTTCCATTAATATCTTATCTTCTACCTCTGGATGTTTGCTCAAAAGCCAGAAGAACCAGCAAAGTGCTCCAAGATAAATCCTAGAAGCAAAGATTATGCTTATGCATAAGCTCTGCAATGACTTAGCAGAAGGAGAACGCCCTTCCTTTGCCTCGATCCTGGTAAATCTGGAGAGAATATCAGTACCCAGTACTTCGTTCTCTGCAGTGCTGTTATTAGCGAGCTCACTCTTTCTAGACACCACCATCTGGCTTACATATTCATGGATAAAATTCTTGAGCTCTTTTGTCTCTGTAAAATTCATCAGTTTACATAAAACAGGAGGGATGATTAGATTATAAGCCCAAGCTTCAGTGGCTTCATCAAATGCTTTGACAAAGGAAGCTGCAGGAACCCCGCTGTGCTTTCCAAATAACATGCAAATCGAACTATCAAATGCAAACCGAAGAAATATATCTTGAAGATCTGTAACCGAATCCTTCTTGTAGGCCTCTTCGAGAACTGGAACAAGCCTTTCTTGCACTATTTTTTGTGTAACATTTATTCTGTAATCTCGGAAATCGCTACCATTCAAGACAATATCAATGCCTTGCCTTTGATATTCATCGACCAATGACCCATCTCCAAATATATCAAATACCCAGTCAGGAGTATCCTTGCTAAAGTTAGTGCTGTTGCTCTCAAGAATGTATGCTAAATTTGAAGGACTGGATGTAATGACATGGAAATTTGTCTTGAAAATACCGGACATGAAGCTCAAACTCTCACCTGTTCCTGCTGCCCATTCGTAGAAATTGCCGAGATTCCACAGCAAGGAAGGCGTCATTCCCACGACAGGCCAATTCAGTGGTACATGGGTGTTTCTATTTGATATGATCAAATACCTGCAAATCAAAATGCTTAGGATTAGAACAGCTACAGTCGCCAATCCGCTAAAACTGATCTCCATATCTGGATGTTTTGGAAAAGGCACGCTGCGATTCTCAGAGGAAACTTGAGACGATGAGAGGGTGATGTTGGAGAATTATTATACTTGCTAAGACCAGGCCGAAACATAACGATCTACCTACTTGTCATTAATGATGAAGGGCTAATTGGCTCAGACCATGCCAGCGTATTAATGAAACACAACAGATCTACCTTGAAGGGCTCCAGTACTTAAATAGTTGGAGAGTGAGATCCTCTAACATACCAACTATGCATTGACTGACTGAAATTATTTGGGAGTAGGCATTGCTGTATTGAATTTTGCCGCTAACATACCAACTATGCATTGACTGACTAAAATTATTTGGGAGTAGGCATTGCTGTATTGAATTTTGCCGCTAGTATCTATTAATGGCATTCAATCTTCAAATTAATATAATATCCAATTTTGTAACGTAAGTTAGATATCAGATCCATTAAAAAGGAAAAATTATTTGGAAGAAGGTATTGCTGTATTAAATTTTGCTGCTCGTATCTCTTAATGATATTCAATCTTCAAATTAATGTAACATCTAATTATGTAAATCTCAGTTAGATATCAAATCCATTAAAAACAAAAACAAAAGGAATATTAAAGTAATATTTGTTAATTGAGTATTAATAATTTTCACTTTCCCAATAAATAAATAAATATATATATATATTAAAAATAATTTTAAGATATATAGATTTTAATATTATTTCATTTATTAATAACAATCTTTAAAATAATTTTAAGATGTATAGATTTTAACATTATCTTATTAATAAATGAGATCGTGATTGACCATTCTCCAATATTTTCACTAAAACATTTTCAAGGGACATTTCACATTGCATTTTCATTGAGGCATACCTCTAAAATCCTAATTAAGGAGCTTGACTTAAGTGTACAAGTTTTTTTTAGGTAATTAAGTGTACTAGTTTGTTCTTCCCTCTTGGTTATAATTCATTCCATCTTTATTTAAGTGTGAACAATTCATCACATTACCAAAAGTTTTTAAAGGGAGAACTTACAAAGTGATTTTAGATAGTTTTTGCAAATATATAGAATCATTATCAAAATGTAGAGAAGAAAGAGAAGCTAAATTTCAAATAGAGTAAGGTTCGATAAAAATTATGTATCATTTGAAGACAAGATTCAAAAACAAATAGATATTAATATAATAGAGTTGGAGAATATTACTAGAAATGGAAAAGCAAACCCAAGAAAAGAAATAGTTAACTCAATAAGAAGAGGTTGATCATCTAGAAAATGAAATCTTAATATAAATTGTGAGGTTAAGAACTAAATAACAATTTGGCCATAAATGGTTTGGAAGGTAAATTAGATATCAAACTCATTAAATAAGAAACAAATAATTTTTTATGGTAAGACCATGAGCATAACAAAGAGCGTTTAACATGATAACTTTTATTTGAAATTGGAGAAATAAGAAGAAATTCTAGTACAAATCAGAGCAAAACTACAAAATAAATTACAAATTGAAACAATTTGTCTCATAGAGGCAATGAGGCTAGAAAAATTAATTGAGCATAATGATAAGTTAACTCGTGTTAAGGTAAGCTCTAAAGACCATAAATATGACATACTTAGTTGAGTCTAAAAGGGTCATTAATATTTATAAATGAGTATGGGTACCCGCACGAAGCTGGTACCCAAAATAACCGCAACAAGAGTGCGTGAGCGGAAAAAATAAAAGGATGCGCACGCGCCTCCGAAGGCACGCACGCATCTCTGCTTCGGCAATGTCGAACGTCCACGTGGTTCAGCCCACGTGGACAAAAGGGGCACGCACGCATACGCACAAATTGGCGTGCACGCGTTAGTGGCGCATGCGCACCTTTGTTTTTTTATTAAAAAAAACAGAGCTCACAGGTTTTGTCATTTTTTACAGACCCGTGAGCCAAATTTCCAACCCGCGAGCGCACTCTCAACCCTGCGAATGCGTCCTTATGCACCCAAGTCATCGTCAACACCAAGCAATCGCCCCTACACCACGGTGCCATCCGTTTCTCCAGGTAGGTTCTCCTCAAAGCACAAATTTGTGTTTATTTTTTTTTTCCATTTGAATTTGAATTTTTAAAAAAATTTACAATCCATTAAAAAACCAAGGAAATTTAATTGCAGGCCATCTACACACCTAACAAGATGTCAAACACACCACCACCATCCGATGAAACCCGACCTCCAGAAGACAATATGGGAACCGACAATGAACCCAATGAAAACCCTGAAGATCAATTACACCAAGACTTAAATCAATTGAGGGCACTAAGTAATGAATTGAACAGTACCAAGGAACCATCTCGGGTCTTCTTGCTTCATCACTTAAAAAAATTATTGAATCAATCAATATTTTACATAGTGAGATAACAAACTTGAGCCAATACAGGGCTCGAATGAGGGAACACTACTCCACTAGGTTGTCCAAAGAGTAGATAAAAGACCTCAACATCACCAAAGCCCAGTTGTATAGCAAGTTCATAATTCCCTCGACAGGACAGCCTCCAGCTGTGATGAGGGCTCGGGTTTGCATGGACTGGTGCATTTACTAGCCATGGAGAGATAACTAGAGAAAGAGGTGGTTCATGGTTTTTGACAGGCTCCTGTGCAACAATTTGGAGGTCCCACAGTATTTCCTTCGAAAATTGAGGGCTGAGTTTGAACTAGGGTACCATGTCAACTATTTTGACATCACTGAGTTTCAGGGTGTCGGTCTTGGCTCTACCCAAGATCAACCTCAAGTGCACCGCAACCCACTTAGAGGACCTCCTGCACCCGGGAGAGAGCCAAACCCCCCTCCTCAGCCACCCGGGTTTGGTAGCGGTCTAGATGAGATTCATGACTCCGTCAAACATGCCACACATGACTTGCTTAGACATACCAAATTTGTGGCCATGTCTTCCCAGAGCCAGGAGGACATCGATGAGACACAAACAACTGCACAGTCTATGGGTGGTGGTCGAGACATGCCGGTTACAGGTGGAACCCAGGCGGGGCCTTCTAGTTCTGCTGGAACAACGGCACATCGTTGTTCTCACTGTGGTCATTCTTGTCATGGTGATACGCAATAGCATGCCACAGGGAGCTTCATGGATCAGGTTTGCTATTGTTTTATTTAATGTTCAAGTACTTTTTGTATTTTATTTGATATTGTATTGTTTAATACATTTAACTTTGAATGACACATTGTTTCCTTTATTTGTTTTAATGTTCAGTTATTCGGTGTCGGGTCTCCACCCCCCAGGTGGGAGGACATCGGTTCCTTTGACCTCGATGGAGCCATGGCGGCAGCAGAGGAGATTGTGGCACCATACACATAGGTAACTTCTTTACTTTGAATAATTAGATCCAGTTACGAGTAATTTGTGTTTAGTAATTACAAATTGATTAGCACTGAGTAATTACCATATTATCATCATATTTTACAGTTGTGTTTATAATATTGTCTAATTTATTTGAGAGATATAAATTCGTATAATCCCACCAAAACAAAAAATGAAACCTTATAAAACATGAAAACCTAAGAAAGATAGAAACATCTGTTCATGTTCACTTTAGGCATCCTAGACCTCTAATGATTATAGAAATGGGAGAGAAATTTCCAAAATATGTCATTCTTACTTGACCAATGATGAGCCCGCAGCTAGGGTTTTGGTGATGCCCGTAGTGTCCTTCATCCTCATACTACCATCCAATGCTTGCTTGCTCTTCCTGTGCTTGTGTTAGGAACCCATGTCTTTACTTTGTTAGTATGTTGTTGTTGGACGCATATGCTTTGTAAGTCATCCCGTAGTATTTGTTGATCAATAGTTTGTGTTATTGTTGTTGGCGCATATGCTTTGTAAGTCGCCCATAGTATTGTTGATCCATAGTTTGTAACGACCCATGGTTTCGACCCATAGTATTGGCGCCTAGAATTAGTATATAAGTGTGTGTTGAGACCTATGAAGGCACCGTGAAGTTATTTGTATTGAGCTTGCTCAAAGGAGGTTGCCCCCTCGAAGTGGCCTGTGATCAATATAAAAGTGATTCTGAGTTCTGTCATTTCTGCTATTTCGCATATTCTTGTTAATTAATTGTTGCAGGTGCATCACATTTGGTATCAGATCACTTTCTTGGGCTCGCTGGGTGAAATTTCTGCCAAATTTTTTTTCCCATCTATTGCAGGTTCGGATTTGGGAATAATCCCTATCCGCTTAATTGTGGGAAGTACTTGGGAATAAGCCCTAAAACTCATTGTGAGGAGTACCACAGAAACCCCGAAGTAGCTGGCCCATTGAGAGGACCTGCCAGCGAAAAGGGCAACGATCCCTACCTGATTGACTAGTTCCCACCCGTGAGGTAAACCAAGAGCTGTCGTTTGTGGCAAAGTGGTTATCAGTTTTACCTGAGCTGTGGAGTGAGGGGTACTGCCCCAATACGCAAGCCGTCAGACAACATTGGTGGCCGAGTGAAACCCCTGAACTGTTAGGAAGCCGCACATACCTGGGGTCCATATCTACTTTCAGCTGAACTATTGTCGATCACTGCTACGCCGTTTCAGATCCATTTTGCAAGTCGTTCCAGATTCAGCCATTTTCAATCCATTCAGTGCTGTTCCAGATCACTCTGTTTCCCTTGAAATTTTTGGGGAACCCCTGTCATCCCATTCTGCATATTTCAGTCCTGAGGACCCTATCCCCAATTCCCCTCCCCAAAGCCCGAAATCCCACATTTGTCTATTTTTAGGGTTTGCCATAACTTCCTCAGATTTCACCCAATCACCTTCAAATTTTACCACAGAGTTCCTTTCTGAATTCTGCTTCTTTGTTCCCCTCTGCCAAATTTTCCCATTCTTTCACCCCGCTTCTGAAATCCTCATTTTTGCTTCCCTGTCTATCCAACAGTGTCCAAAACCTAGTCAAACCCCAATTACCCTTCTGATTTTTTCCCAAGTCCAGATTTTCCTTTACTGAAGTAGTTTCTGTTTTTGTTTTCCTACCCAGTCAACCGAAAAAAAAAAAAAATCCTGGTTATGGTTGTCACCTGTGCAGGAGCAAAAACCATGGAGGACGCACTTGCAGCCATCCAAGCCAAACTCCAGGATCTGGATGAAAAATTTCTCGGTCTCCATCTTGAACATTCATCTATGAACAACAAACGACAGTCCGAGTCTTCAGCAGACAATGGGTTCTCTTCTTCCAGCAATTTCCATGGTCTGAAGCTTGATTTTCCTCGCTTCAATGGTATCGATCCAACTGGATGGATCTATCGTGCAGAACAGTATTTTAGTTTGCATAATACTTTTGATGTCAACAAAGTTCCGTTGGAATCATTTCATTTGGAACAGGAAGCTCTTCAATGGTACCATTGGTACATCAAGGCTCATCGAGAGCCCAAATGGCCAGACTTTTGCCAGCTCCTTTTGCAACGATTTGGTCCTAGTGCTTTTGATGACTTCACAGGAGCCCTCACTAAACTTCGCCAAACTGGCACTGTGAGAGAGTATCAAACTAAATTTGAGAATCTAGCCAACCACACCGAAGGATTGTTTGATGACTTTTACCGGAGTTTTTTTATCAGTGGTCTAAAGGATGCCATCTGCTCTGAGGTCAAAATGTTCTGTCCCAACACAATGATGGAAGCACTAGGGTTGGATAAGTTGGCAGAAGACAAGATTGCAACCCAACAACGCTCCAAGCCCACTTTTGTTCCCTTCTGAAATATGGGTTCTCAGTGACCACCTATACCGCAGGCTCCTCGACCGACTCCTATCAAGCGTTTATCTGAAACAGAGATGCAAGCACACAGAGAAAAGGGGCTTTGCTATAATTGTGATGAGAAATTCACTCGGGGACATAGATGTGTTCAGCAAAAGCTCTATCTCTTGGATGTGGAGTCTCCGCCTGCCTCTGAAATTGGTGATGAAGATCCAGAAACACTGGATGCTCCGGTCGACATTCAGGAACCGCCTATTGACCCTCCGTCTCAGGATGACCAGCCAGAGATATCTCTCCATGCTTTAGCTGGAATCACCACCCCCCCAAACAATGCAGGTTAGGGGTTACTTCAAGAAGCTTCCTCTTACAATACTCATTGATTCTGGTAGCACTCATAATTTCATTGACCCTCGGATTGCCAAACAAGCTGATTGTTTCATCCATCCTTGCTCCAACTTTGAAGTCATGGTTGCCAATGGGGGCACCTTACCTTGCAAAGGGAAGTGTCGAAATGTGCGTATCTCTATGGGAGATTATACCTTGCGCTCTGACATGTTTGCCTTGCCCTTAGGCGGATACGATGTGGTTTTGGGCGCTCAATGGCTACGCACACTTGGCCCTATCTTATGGGATTTTGCTGAACTTTGGATGCAGTTTTCCCTCAATGGACACAAACACACATTGACAGGATTACAACCAAGTTCTCTCATCATCATTAGTTCACATCACATGGAAAAACTCCTCAAGAAGAATTCACATGGTGTCATTGCTCAGATCCCTTCCATCTAGATGCAACCATCAGCGGTCTCCACTACTCCTTTGGATCTACAACAAATTCTGGATCGATATACAGGTGTCTTTGCTGAACCAGTGGGATTGCCACCTTCCAAGCCAGAAGACCATCGTATTCAGCTCCTTCCTAGCAGCGTTCCTCCCAACATCAGGCCCTATCGCTACCCATTTCACCAAAAACAGAGATTGAAATGCTCGTTCGGGACTTATTGAAGCAAGGTATTATTCACCCAAGCACTAGTTCCTTTTCTTCTCCAGTTATTCTTGTCCACAAAAAAGATGGGTCATGGCACCTCTGCATTGACTTCCGAGCACTTAATCACCTCACCATCAAGGATAAGTTTCCAATTCCTGTTGTTGATGAGCTTCTTGATGAGCTTCATGGGGCTCACTTTTTCTCCAAGTTGGATCTTCGTTCTGGGTATCATCAAATTCAGGTTCATGAGGATGATATCCCTAAAATAGATTTACGCACACATGATGGCCATTATGAGTTTTTGGTCATGCCCTTTGGCCTCACTAATGCTCCTTCCACATTCCAGGCCGTAATGGATAAAATATTTCGACCCTACTTGCGGAAATTCATTCTGGTATTCTTTGATGATATCCTCATCTACAGTAAAAAATGGGATGAACATCTCCAGCATTTGGATCTTGTCATGCAACTTTTCTCTGACCATCATCTCCATGCCAAGCAGTCTAAATGTGTTTTTGGACAGAAGGAAGTTGAGTATCTCGGGCACATTATCTCAGCACAAGGGGTTCGCGTGGATCCTGCCAAAATTGATGCCATGAACAATTGGCCGCAGCCTCAGACACTCAAGAGCCTTCGTGGTTTTTTGGAGTTGAATGGCTAATACCGCAAGTTTGTCAAGGATTATGGGAAGATTGCAGCTCCATTAACTGCTCTATTGAAAAAGGATGCCTTCACATGGACACCTGCTGCTCAGTGTGCATTTGACAAACTAAAACAAGCTATGTGTACTACACCTGTGCTAGCTATGCCCGATTTTTCCAAGCCCTTCACTATTGAGAGTGATGCTTGTGGCAATGGACTTGGTGTTGTTCTCCTTCAAGATGAACACCCCATTGCGTTCACCAGCAAAGCCCTTTCAGGTAAGAATCTAGCTTCCTCTACCTGTGAGAAGGAAATGATGGCTATTTTGCATGCAGTACAGAAGTGGCACCCATACCTATTAGGGAATCATTTCTGCATCAAGACTGATCACAGAGTCTGAAATATTTCTTGGACCAGCGTGTCTCCTCCCCGGCACAACAGAAATGGGTTAGCAAACTCATGGGTTATGACTATGAGATCACTTACAAGAAGGGTAAAGACAATATTGTGGCAGATGCTCTTTCTCGCACATTTGAGGCCCAGGGTTCTCTTTCAGCTATTTCTATGCCTGTTCCAAATTGGTTGCAATCTGTTCAACAGGGTTATGTCAATGACTCCTCCTTATCTCAAATCGTCCAACGCTTGACCAACAACCCTTATGCTGTACCACATTACTCTTGGGATGGTGCTTCTTTGCGATACAAGGGTCGTCTGGTGCTTCCCCAGAGCACAGATCTTCAACAGGCTGTCTTCTATGAACTCCATGCTTCTCCATCGGCAGGGCACTCTGGGTTCCTCAAAACATATGAACGAGCACGACGTAACTTCTTTTGGCAGGGCATGAAAAGGACAATTCAACAGATGGTGGCCAAATGTGATACCTGCCAGCGCAACAAGGGTGAAACAACACTCCTTCCAGGATTGCTTGAACCCTTTCCCATACCTACATGGATTTGGACAGATATTTCTATGGATTTCATTGAAGGGCTCCCTAAATCTGGCGGGAAGACAGTGATTCTTGTTGTGGTTGATCGCCTCTCCAAATATAGTCATTTTTGTGCTCTCAGCCATCCCTATACAGCCTCCTCCGTCGCTCAAATTTTTCTGGACCAGATCTTTCGTCTTCATGGCATCCCTTCTTCCATTGTCTCGGATCGTGATGCAAATTTCACCAGTCATTTTTGGACGGAACTATTTCACCACATAGGCACCAAACTGAAGATGAGTTCAGGGTATCACCCACAAACAAATGGTCAGACTGAAATTGTCAATAAATGCTTGGAAACTTATCTTCATTGCTTCACCTCGGAACAACAACATCAGTGGGAAAAATGGCTCCCTCTCGCTGAATGGTGGTACAATACCTCTTACCACACTGCCTCTAAAATGACCCAGCTCTTCTTCCATACACCCCCACTAGTTCACCAGTTCAGGAAGTTGACACGGTCCTTTGAAACCGCAATCAGATTCTTCGCATTTTGCGAGACAATCTTCACATGACAAGAAATCGCATGAAGCAAAAAGCTGATCAGCACTGTTCTGAGCGCACTTTTCAAGTCGGCGATATGGTTTTTCTTCGTCTCCATCCATACAAACAATCATCCTTGAAACTCAAAAGGCGTCATAGGCTCGCTCCAAATTTCTATGGGCCATATCGGATTCTTCAGAAGATTGGGTCCATTGCTTATAAATTGGAACTTCCTCCTTCTTCCCACATTCATCCAGTCTTTCATGTCTCTTGTCTGAAGAAAGTTCTTGGCACCAACATCAGTGGACAAACGATTTTACCCGAACTGGATAATGAAGGATCCATCCTTTTGGAGCCAGAGGCCATCCTCAATCAGTGCATGCATCAGCTTCGCTCTCGCTGTATCACAGAGGTCTTAATACAGTGGCACGACATGCAACCAGAGGATGCTACATGGGAACCACTCCTTCAGATTCAACAACAATTTCCACATCTAAAGCTTTGAGGACAAAACTTTATTTAAGGGGGAGGGGATGTTAGGAACCCATGTCTTTACTTTTTTAGTATGTTGTTGTTGGACGCATATGCTTTGTAAGTCGTCCCGTAGTATTTGTTGATCAATAGTTTATGTTATTGTTGTTGGCGCATATGCTTTGTAAGTCGCCCGTAGTATTGTTGATCCATAGTTTGTAACGGCCCATGGTTTTGACCCACAGTATTGGTGCATAGAATTAGTATATAAGTGTGTGTTGAGACCTATGAAGGCACCGTGAAGTTAATTGTATTGAGCTTGCTCAAAGGAGGTTGCCCCCTCGAAGTGGCCTGTGATCAATATAAAAGTGATTCTGAGTTCTGTCATTTCTGCTATTTCGCATATTCTTGTTAATTAATTGTTGCAAGTGCATCACATGAGAACAAGTACCGAGTTATGATTTATCACTTTTTTGGGCTCGTTAAACTTCCACGGAAAAGGACACCCCCCAGAGTCTACCGTTAAGCTCTTTTCAGGCTCTCTAAAAATGAAAAGATTGCCAAGCAAACTTGTCATGTTCACGCTTGTTAAAGTATTTTAATGGTCGTCTTCCTGGTGATAGTTTACCCCTTTTTTGGACCAGGAGGCACTAATTACGAAAAAGGAATACTCCATCCAATCATGACTGGAAGAGTCCTCTCCCGCGTTGTTTTACCCTTTTTCGGGCGATGAGGCTAACTTTATGAAAAAGGACCATTGTAGTCTTCTTTAGTTCTTTTCAGACTCTCTAAACATGAAATGACGACCGAGTTTTCCTTCTATGGACTCGTTAAATTTTCACATTGAAGGGCCCGTCATGGGATGAACCCCTCCTATCCCAGGTTCAGAAAACATTTGGGATTGGACTCATCTATGAGATGAGCTATACCGAGCATCTGGTTACCCTCATCAAGCTCGTAAAAAAACACATGAGGCACTCATTATTCATGATGGGGAAAAAGGAAAGTGTTTGTTACATACCTTAGTGGCAGTATATAGTCGTTCTTGAACATGGCACTCATCTGCATTTGCATACAGTAATTGGGGCATCTGTTTGTCTATGAGTCTCTGCTTACTTTCTAAGTCCTGTTACTCCTCTGAGTCATTCGGAGAAAGCTTCCATCATCAGTTGCATTAGAAGTTTGCGTCATTCTCATTATGTCAATACTGCCAAGTCATTCCATGCCCATGTTCAAGAACACATTATCATCTATCATCTACAGTCAGTACACATGTCATCATTCCATTGTTACTTTGAGTGAGTCTCACATGTTACTGTACCATCCGATCCACTCTATACATCTTTTGTTGTGTTTCGTGTCGATTGATGGGGGATTCATCATGGCCCTCCTTCGACGGGTTCATCCTTGTCGACTTCAACACATCATCCAAGGATTGAATCTAGAAACCAGTCAAGTACCTTGGCCCTGCATGCCTCAATGGCAGGTTACCTTGCTTTCATCATGAGTTTACATCATTGACTCTTGATTGAAAGATTTCATCTTCGTTTGACCTCAAATCATTTATTCACGCTTGATGATATGTACTGTGATACCTTGGGAATCATTGACATCAATGGTGATATCCCTTGCACTTGTTAACGGTTTACATCAATGGGCGGTAATCAAGTGGTTTCTACCATGTTCAACGTCAAGACATTTGTAATCACATGGATAGATTCGTATCATTTCGGGTTCAGCTTGAAGACCCTGGGGAGTCATGTTTTACCCAGGTTGCGATGGAGTTTGTATTGAATCACATTACACGGATCCACTTTTGTATTGGTCGTGGCTGTGTTATCATCTCATCATGGATCTATGCTTGTGTCTAGTAGCCATGATTGTGTTCAGTCGGTCATTACTACCATGGATCTGCAATGTATTGGTCGGCAGCCATGTTGTACTTCATATGAGATTGTTAGTTCAGAGTCAGTTGTACTGCATCAGTGTCCTTCGTCCGTCAAGTCTATTGCCATTATTTGTTTCAAATCACTTCACCTGTACATCCTTAATAGCTTCATGCTTTGGGGGGCATTCTGTTACACCTAAAATCTACCCATCATTAGATTCAATGTATACATCCCTGAAGTCACCTGGACTAAGTATTTTCATCTGGGAGGATTTGCACTCAATCGTGCAATCTTTTGAGAGGTTGTCACAGGTTGCACATTAGCAACATGTGACGTCGCAGCTTGCTCCACTACAGGGTGAGATGAGGTTTGTTAATGGGAAAAAATAGCCTATTCGAGATCCTTCTCGAAACTTGCTCATTTAGGGGCTTATCCCTGACCTCTAGGAGAGCTGGTACTCGACCCCTAACTCTTTGGGAAGATCCCCTATCTCTCTCCTACCATCTCTCAACCTATCCTATCCATACCCTATCCACTTAGTCCTATATAAGTGAGGCTCACTCCCATCCCAAAGGGAGGAAGACTATGGTATCTACATGCTGGTGAAATCTCTCTTGAGACATCTCCATTCACCTATTGAAGAGCTCATACTTCCTTGGAAGAACTTGGCAATTGGCTTGGTCGGAGAAGGGATACCGCGTTAAGTCTTTGGTTGTAGTTCTATATCTCTATCATGTACTCCTCTATTTACAGTAATACAAATGCTTTCCACCAATATTGTTCTCATGTGCAATGATATTGTGTAGTTTACCTGCTTAACTGTTTACTTAGATCGCTTATTGTATAGATGTATTTTACTGGTTTCTCTTGTTTCTTGTCTTGACAGGTCTTGCAGCTTGTATCTAACGACCATGGGACGTGGATTAACATTCGGGAGAAAAGATTGCGTAGTAAAAAGGTAAGACATCTAGTACTTGGTCCTTAAGTAGATCTAGTAGATGTGTTTGTAGTCTGTTCTATTTGTTCTAGACTCACATTGAGCTAGGGAGATCCGGCTCGCGTATGCTCGAGTGGATTGTCCGATAACAACTATTACTAGTATTTCCTCAAATATTAGTAATTACATTTATGTACTAGCTAGTGTGAATAACCTAGCTACAGCTTTGGCGACTCCAAATGGGTCAATTCCCATCAATCTGTGGTTTTGTATGATCAGTAGTTCTTTTTAGTTTTTGCATTCATTATTTTCTTCTTGCATTGTAGTCTATTTCATTTTTTACAGTCATCTACTTATTTAGGGTAGATCTGGTATAGCCTTGCATCAGGTACTTGCAGGTTTGGCCCTTGCCATCGCAGTATCTTCATTTGAAAAGACAAAACAAAAGTTTATTTCATTAAATTTCAGCATATATCTGGGTTTTTTACACCACTTGTGCACCCACGCACTCCCTAAATTACAAGGGGGACTAAAACTGGTTTAATTGAACACATATTTAACCCCACTTGGGGACTTGGTAGTTAGGTAGTATATTGGGGTTAGGCATCCGAACAACACCCCTTTTGTCACGTACATTTGAGGCATAGTTGTCTTTTACGGAGCCAAAATCCTCTTTGATTAGCACGGTTAACACCGATTTACTGGGGGGGCCTCTCCCTTAGGAGGGAAAGTAGAAAGACTAGTTCTAGAATTCTAGGTGGAATGTCTCTCTCCTCTCTGTACTAAAGGAAACCAACTTGTTGTTCTCATCACACTTGCTAGCCACCATACCGGGTGCACGACGGCCAAAGAACTGAAGTTGTAGGATACCTTTCTTGATGTGGTTTGACTAAGGTAGCTTAGTTTCCATTCTTATAGGGATCTTTTACCCAGGATCCCTCCCAATAGATGGATATATCTTATCCATTTGGTTGTCCATTTCGTATTTCCTGACTGCATATTTCATCACCCAGCAGGGGATACAATTTGAGTGAGATTCCATATCTTTTAGTTAGGTGTTTGCATGCTCCTATACCCCACATGTTAGTGAGTCTTTTTATTTTTAGGAGTGCTTCTTGTTGGAATTCTGACCCTTTTATTGTTGCTCCACCTATTGTAACCCACTGTTGCAGTAGGTGTTTTTGAGCTTGTTGTTGGACCGAGTGCCATCTTTTGAGAGCTCTGCTTTTGCACGCACAGTTGCACTAGTATTTTTTAGCGTGATTTTGACCACATCCCTTTAGCACTTACACACCTGTCACCATTGCTTCACTTATAAACTCTCATATCCTATGGGGGTAGTCCCCATAGTACAGTCCATTGGACCCCACCCATCATGCTCCCCTGAGATGCACATATTCATCGTCAGATCTTCATCCCTATGCCCATTATTTCACTTCTATTTCCTCCGAGTCAGAGTCACTTATCCATACAACTCCATCTATTCCCATGGTTGGAATCAATCCTAACATGTTTTTATGGAGGGATTATCAGTGGTGGAACCACCGGTGGCCCCATTGCTACCACTTCATCATATATCCCTAATATGACATCCATGGGACCCACCATCCATGTTGGTACATGACCTACCCCCGGCACTACAGTGCACCCAATTACTACCTCCATAGCCACCGATAGCAGATCAATTCCGGCTACAGTCCCTTTGGTTACCAACAGTACTCTTGGGGGCACTGTACCTTCCTTCCATATCCCTTCGCCCCTTACGGGTGGCTCATCGATCCCCATTATGAAAACCATCAATGCACCACCATTCGGTGGAGGTGGCCCCACGATTGCTGCCATGGCTAACACATAGGTCAACTTGACCATGTCACATCCTACTGCTAGTTTTTCATTCATGGTCAATCTCAACCTCCCTGATTTGGTCCGATTGACTAACGATCCAATCCGACATGACACGACATGGCCTCCCATGCCTACCAAACTCCCTTCGGACATCCCCAAGTTTGAGGAAAAGGGTGGTGAGGATCCCCAGAACCATATCATGTCCTTCCACTTATGGTGTTCCTCCAACTCCATATTGGATGACTTGATCTGCTTACACCTCTTACAACAGACACTCGCTGGTGCTACAGCCAAGTGGTATATTGACTAGCCCCATGGGACACATTCCACATTTGCATCCCTTGCTTCTAATTTCCTTTAGTTCTTTCAGCTACCAATTCTTTACGACGCTAGTGTTGAGATTCTCCTATATTGTAGACAAAGTACGGCCACCCACATCACTGACCATATTCATGAGTGGCGTAGACACCGTAGTTTGTGCAAGATCAAATTAGATGACCATATCTTTTTAGATTGGTTTTTAAATTCTCTCATACCATCCATCGCCAAGGATGTGGCATCCAAACTACCCCAAACTGAAGAAGAGGACATACTAAAGGCCCAATAGTTTGACCTCATTTACGCCCAATCAGGCTACATTTACATCATTCTACCTGATGCTTCTCACAGTGATTCCTCTTGGAAGGATGCATCAGGGGAATCTCACACTGCCAATGGAATAATTGGCCATGTTTTCTCTACCAGTCGACCCTATGTACATATTCCCCCAACCCCAACCCATGTTTATAACCCTACACCTAGTTCAGTGCCACCCACCATGAGTTGTGGTCCCAATCTTTCATGCGCAATGGCTCATTCTAGAGAAAACCTTTGTATGTCTTAGTGGTACAAACCCCCCATACACATGGACCCAATTGTGCGGCACATTGTTACGGCCATAAACCGTAAATGTATGCCCCTCTGTCGCACAACTCACTTACTACCATTCATCGACCGCACCCATTTCCACCCAACCTCAAACTCCTCCCACTTATTGTCCATCGTCGGTATCCCATACACTCGCCCAACCCCAAGCTCCTCCTATTCCACAAGGGAAATTTTATGCACAACAAAACCGGCTGCAAAACCCACCTACCCAACAGAACCAAAAAGGCCAACAAAATAGGAGACGAGGTCGCAACTGGGGCACCAACCAACAACCTGACGGAGGCAGCCAACCACCAAATCCCCCTAATAATATTGGTGCTACAATGGATAACCAAAATCCCGATCGACAACTTGGGAAAGATAAGAACCCTAACTTAGGTATAAACCACCTATGCTCTATTTGTAGGGTTTACAGCCATTACACGCATAATTTTCCCCATTTGGTGAGATCCTGACAACTCTAGAGTGAGGACACACAACGTCAAGGCCATGCCACACCTCCAGCACCGCTAAACTCACCGCAACCCACCACACAAGAAATGTTGTTGCAGAACCCTTACCCATGCAAGGGGTCATCACCGCCCAACGACACCTCCTCAAGGGGATTCGACGCCACAACATTTAGTTACTTATGCCTCCCCTGCTATTCAACCTCCTAACTGAGGAGTTCACAATTTTTTAATGATGTCCTCTTCCAATATAAACTTCCAAACATGCTGTAATCGGTATGGTTCGACCACTGAAACCATCCCTACAGACAAGGCTGTCGCCTCTACCCTTGTAGATCAGTCTTTACTTGACTACCCCCACCACTTCCAAAAGGGGCTCCCAAATTCCCTCTGTGCCGCATCACCAACAACCACAATGCTTGTGCTTCCCCCAATTAAAATATCATGGATGACTTAGCCCAGTCCCCTACCACTATGTCAGCCTTAGAAGTTGTGAAGAACTGTCTAGCACAATGCAAAACATTGTTGTCTACCCTAGGTGTGATCAACCCTTGTGAATTACGATTGATGGCATTCGACTTAAACCAATATGAACCTCGCATGCCTTCGTCCCTCACATTACAGATCTCAGTCTTGATCCAAAACTTGGTTATGCATCGATGCATAGTCGATGAGGGTTCCTCTACATGCGTCATGTCCACATTCATGTGGTAGAATATCATATCCCCTCCTTTGCATCCATCCACGACCTCCCTCTAAGCTTATGATGGTCACGCAGCTCATCCAGAAGGCCTTCTTTCCAATGTTCCTATTCAACTAGTCAACAAAACCGTCCTGATTGACATTGAAGTCATCAACGCTCAACTCGACTACAACCTTCTTGTAGGACACAACTACATCTACATAATCAAGTTCATTTCCTCATCTATGTTTCGGCTTATTATTTTCCCTCATGAGGGATGGGTCATCAAAATAGACCAACTTACTTACTATGAACCTAATGCACCTGCCACACCAAAGAACGTCTCCCCCATGGTAGAAAAACCTCTTCTTGTTGCATATATGCCTTTGATTTCCATAGTGGGGACGAGTCTTTATTCTAAGGCCCCCATGAGCTCCACATTTACCGAATTACCCATGCCCCCGTTCGCGCCAACTGTTGCAGTCTCGGACTTGTGTACCATTTCATCCAGCAAGTCATTCCTTGACCCACAACTCGCCACTCAACCGATGCTCCTACTGCAACCTCATCAGTCACCCCAACCTCAAACACTGTTGGTAACCATCCATGTGGAAGCCACCTAGATCCATGTGATCCCCTTTTTGTTCCCACCATCAGGAGTGGTAAGCATTCCCATTATGGCCATGTGGAATCTCCCGGCACTAACATTAGGGATTCATGTCTGGTATTTACCTGCATTGAATCCAACTCCGACCCCACAGGACATGCTTCAACCGATTCAACCCATCAACACTACCACTCATCCACCCCCCAGTGTGTCAACAACCACTTCATCTAACCCCTCACCCCAGTCTTCTAAGAAAGGATGGGGGAAAATGCACAAAAACCAATACCTCGAAAACTATGAACAAAGACGTGAACCCCCCTCTTCTAGCATGACCACCGCCCAAATGTGCTTTGTGCGATGTTTTAGGTCATGCTACCCATAATTTTCCACACTTTCCCAACCTTCACAAGCATATGAAGACCTTGGATGATGGTGATAACATTCTGGTTTTCAAATTTACGACCACTCCTCCGACGTGTAACAAATCATTGCACACCAATAAGTCGCATGCAATATGTGGCACCTACAACCATTATTCCCACCATTTCCCTAACCTCCCAAATTTTAGGTTGGTGCTATGTGAGTTGCAACAACCATTATTAGAGTCCTCGATTACCATTATTGAGGGCATCCTCGTCGACTAAGGTAAACACCATTTATGTTATTTCAACCAACAAACCCTTTGTCACTTCGTCAACTTCAACTGATCCCTCTGACCTATTTGTAATTAACGAGGAAATCACATGTCAACAACATGGGGACAGGCCCAAAAACTTGCCTACTCATCATCGTCATCATTCCCATCGGCGATACTAGAGGAATCCACCCCATAAGGGGAATCCCCCACCATCATATCATCAATTTAGTGTGACACCATGGCCAATAGCATCATGGTACACCCCCCTTCCAGTAGTTGGTCGATGCCCGGTTGATCACTCTCCGAGAGAGCATCCGCAATGCATTGACACCTCTAGGATAGGGGGCATAATAGATTATCTCGACCCTGGGATAGGGGGATGCTAAACCATTTTGAACATGCCCCATCAAATCTATCTCGGCATTTCAACGATCCCATTTCTGAATCCAACACATATGTGCCACATAACCACAAACCCCATTCCCCTAGCATGGGAGAAAAACCTTAACCCTACTCACTTTTTCACATGCGTGATCTCGACCATTTTCGAGGTCACATGTCACTTGTATATTTGATTTGATTTATAGACAACTATTCCGCTACCCCCATGGGTCATAATCTCTCCCCACTATCTCATCCTCGGATCAGTGGGATCCCCCTAATGTGTAGCCCCTTTTGGCCCCATTTAGGACCATTATGGCCTCTTTTTCTCCTTACCACCATGTTGGAGTCCTCTGACCTCCATTTTCCACATCGTTTGCACTTCCAGATTCAGAATTTCATGCCCATGATGATGCTTGAGATTATTTCTTTCTCGCTTTTTTTCTGGCTTTCCTTCTAGCGGTCCCCCACATTTATTTGCATGCCATCAAGTGGCTAGCGGCTCCCTGGATCTTTTTAATGTTTTTTCTATCGCGGCCTAGTCACGATCCCTATGCTCCATCCATACTGGAATTATTGCGTTGTTTTGTCACCATTCACCTACCCGTAAGGAGGCCCCATTAGTGTTCCACCCTCACCTTTTTTATTAGTCCACTCATACTTATCCCTCGCTTTGAACACTTCCTCACTGCTTGAATTTCACGTATGTTCGGTATACTTTTATCCCTTTTTTGGGCCGAGGAGATCACTTACGAAAAAGGAACTTCGGGATTTTTTGTTAAGCTCTTTTCTGACTCCTTAAAGAATGAAAATATTGCTGAGCAATCTTGCTTCCTTTCATGCTGGTTAAAGTATCTGAAAGGGCGTCTATCTGGTATAACTTTAACCCTTTTCTGGACCAGATTGACTAATTATGAAAAAGGAATACTCTAGTACCTTCGGCTAGAAGAGTTCTCCATTGCATACATTTATGCTTTTTTGGGCTTTGGGGACTAACACACAAAAAAGAACACCCTCAGAGTCTTCTTATTTCTTTCAGACTCTCTAAAATTGAAAGAGCGCATGAGCATTCACCTTCTTTGGCTCATACAAATCCACACGACGGTATCATCTTTAGAACACTTCTATCCCTTCTTCAATCTCATTAAACCATGAAGAAGGCCCAAATGGTGCCTTTTGTCACCCCTGTAGATCACATATGGTCCCCCATTATCACAGCACCCCCAGTATGGTCACCTTTGTTCATAGTATTCTA
The DNA here is from genome assembly GCA_027924585.1 of Larix kaempferi. Lineage (NCBI taxonomy): Eukaryota > Viridiplantae > Streptophyta > Pinopsida > Pinales > Pinaceae > Larix > Larix kaempferi. The sequence continues at coordinate 15,169,154 of BSBM01000089.1, read as the reverse complement.
CGATGTTTCATCCTTGGATTCTCCTGATATCACTCATCAGTTTCATCCTTTGAGTCTCCCCCATTGTAGTCACCATATTGATCCCTTAAGCTATGATCCCCTTCCCTCAAGATCAGTTTCATATGCTTCCAGGTCATCCATGTCATCATACTCTTAACAAAGGAAGTTTGAGTCCCATCACTCTATAGCCCTCATATTCCCCCACAGTCTGTTAGTCTCACATATAGTGCCATCAAATCTTGGTTGTATCCATCGTAATCCTATCAAGGAAACATCATTTCCTTGGTAGTTGCAGGTATCCCTCTGTTGACGCCAACACATCTATTCCAAAGGATAGAACTAGAGGTCCCTCTTCCTTGGACTCATCTCCATCAATGGTGAGTGCCTACAACCATATAAGCAAACTGCTTAGTGCCTCTTAGAATGGTTGTTTCTCACTTGCTCGACTCAAACTCCATCATTGCACCATTGAGATTCATATAGGGTATCGGTCCCTTCAAGTATTGTTCAAAGACCTCGGATGTCCCCTAACTCTAGCACATTGGTGAGTCTATTCAAAACCCCCTAGCTGTATGTTCCTGTGGATATATGGGTTGCGTTGGCGATAGTGTTTGGAATCCCTCCAATTATATGCTTCCTCGAGTATCCAGTTCAGTTGCAGTCCATGTACCTTTGATATTCTAACTCTCAGTCGTTGAGTCCATACATTTTTTGGACCCCTTCCTATCCAACAAAGAATTAGTCATTGTGATACTACATTCAGGATGAATGCCATTTTTTCCATCTATCATTTCCTCATACCAGTAGTGGTTGGACCATGAGTATGTCATAGATTTGTGTCCTCTATGGGACATTATGATGTACGCAACAATTCTCAATGTATTGTTCAGGTCCCCTTTGGGCCTCACCATCATTTATATATCTTGATACATTGATATGAGCATGGGTATGCCCGCCTCGTCCATATATTTGATATTATATGTTCCTCATCCCTTATTGAGGTGTTGTCTTTCCAATTATATCCCTTGTAGATTGTATGAAGCACTTGTTCCGATCTCCAACCAGTCTTTGCTCTTTGCCACCACAATGCTCACACCATTGGAAAAATATAGAACCTATGATTTCTATCATCCACAATGCTCACACCATTGGAAAAATATAGAACCTATGATTTCTATCATCCATACGATGAGTTCTTTCCCTCACACATCAGGGGGCAATCTGTTAACACCAAAATTTGACCACCTATATCATCCCCTTAGTCACATACTCCATTCATCCCCTTTTCCTACATATTTGGCCTCCAAAAACCCAAAATCCCAAAATCCCTAAGTTGGTAAGCAAACGGGAAAAACATAATTATTTCCCTCAAAAATCAATTAAATTCCTCCAAAAAATGTCAAAATATCCAAAAAAGAAAAAAGAAAAAGAAAAAGGGGAAATAGTCAAAATGAAAGAAAAAGGAGGAAAACCATCAAATACTATAGGCCAATACTACTAGCCTCCCAATACCACGGGACAATATACCACCATACAAAATTGCTATAAAAAGGTGGTGGAGGCCTCCCATTTCATATACATTCACCCTATCTTACCGAAACTCTGCCAAAATTCCTATTGAACCTTAACATGCCTTTGTGAGCTTTTGTTCCCATTTAGTTGAGTTTTGTCCATCATTTTGAGCATTCAGAGGAGAGCAAGGGACATTGGAGACCCAGACCACCACCATTCGTACGACTGCAAGGGCCCCAAATCTACTCAACATTTGAGGTAACTACATATTGTAAATCCATTTTCTACATCATAATGGAAAGCATTCTTTCATTCACATGGCATGTATTGGATTATTGGGTGCTTATGCTTTGTCTTAAATTTTATTTTAATGCAGTAAATCTTAGCATTTCTACTTTTTTTCATTGGCACAAACTCTCATTCACGAACTGTTACTAGGATTTCCTCAACTGTTAGTAAGTACATTTCTATACTAGCTAGATTGAATAACCTAGCTACACAAGGTTTGATGCATATGATATTCTACATAGGGGAATCGCCTATATGACTTTTTGAGAAAATATACCTGTAGGGAGTGTTTGCAGGCTAAAATAAAATTATATTGTCACAACTTGAACTTGTAGAGATGGAAATGATACCTTAGCATAAATGTGCATCTAGAAATGAAACCAAATATACAAGTAGCATATAATATAAGAAAGCAGTTTGAATTACATGCATGCATGTAAAACAAGGAGGATGAAGATGTTACACCTAAATATTCCCATCATAATACTCAGTGTAAACATCCCTGAAGTTCCATGACTAAGATACCAAATTGGAAGAGATGCTAGCCCATTTCCATAGGTTTTAATGAGGTCGCTGCAGATCACCTTTGTGCAACCTGTGACATCGCAGGTTGTCCTACAGCAGCCTACGACAATGTCAGTTAAATGGATAAAAGAGTATCTTCGAGCCCATTCTCGAAGGTGTGTGATGTGGATCTCTATCCCCAACATATAGGGGAGCTGGCATTCGCTTCCCTAGACCTTTGGGAGGATCCCTTAACCCTCTCCCACTATATCTCAACACACCCTATCCTCTTAGTCCTATATATGTCAAGCTCATTCCCATTCCAAAGGGAGGAAGTCTATAGTACTTGCATGCTGGTGAAATTAGCTTAGGAGATCTCTACTCATCTCTTGGGAGACCTATACTTCCTTTGGAGACTTTGGCATTGGCTTGTTGGAGGAGGATTGCGACGTTAAGCTTTGGTTGTAATCATCACTCTTTTGTACTTACCTCTTTTAATACAGTAATATAAACTCTTTCCACCAAATATTGTTGTGTTAATGATGTTTTGTGTAGTTTACTTGCTTAAACGATTACTTAGATCTGTTACTGTTTAGATGCATTTTACTTGCTTGTATTGTTCTGTATGTCTTGACAGGTCTTGCAGCTGAGATCTGACGACCGTGGAACTTGGAACAACATCAAGGAGAAAGATCTACAAGCTAGAGGTAAGACATATAATCACTCGATCTTTAACTATATCTAGGAAAGCAGTTTCATATTCTGTCTCACTTGTTCTAGACTTACGTTGAGCTAGGGAGATAACACCTTAAGTCCACTTTTGGTAGATTGTCTGGTAACAAGTTTGGTGACCATATTGGGGAAGATTACATGAGTTGTTGTTTTAAGTTTTCATTTTGAAAGACATTTTCTCTTATTTCTTTGTGAGCCATTTATTTTCCTCCTTAACCATTTCACCATTCTCATTGAAGAGTTTGTTGACTTCCTTTGGGTCTGTATGTTTGATTGTCAATCCTTTTGGTTGATCATATTTGGAGATCTTTTCATTCTTGCATAGGGATCTCTCCCGTCGCACCTGGGTAATATATCCAGAGCGACGTTCCCCTGTCAGGCATAGTCTGTTGCTCTGCAACTAGCGACGTTGTTGCACACCACAATTTGACATCCTACGACGCTGTCGCAGTTCACCTGTTTTCCACATGCGACGGTCACTCTGATTCTAACCAGAGCTACGACGAGCAGTCTAGTTTTGTGCTTGGGTTCTCTCCTCACCAACCTTTAGTTTTGGCTTGTCTTTCAGGCCTCCTCTGCACTGCATCTTCCAGTTAGAGACCTTTTTGATGTTGCATTGCTAGTGTTTGGTTTTGTTTGGTTTGATTCGGAGTGGTTTTGGGTTCCATTTTGGACAAGTTTGAGATTCGGTAGTGGTGGACACTTTGGTCTCCCCCACCTTCATCCACTTGACCTTGCATTCCCTCCTCTCCTCACCTGATCTTATCTTTGTATTGGATCCGATCCCAAACCTCTTTTGCACATGTTACTTAGATTTGATTGTGTTCGGTTGCTTGTTGAGTGTCTTGAGTGTTCTAGTTCATATGAGTGCTTGTCATTTTCTTGAGAATTTCTGAGTGTTTGGAGTGTTGCAGATAATCGCTCTTTTCAGCCATTCATGCTTAAAAACATTACTGTGATCAAGTCGTAATATTGGCATATCATTGGAAAAATTCAAAGTGCATCATTTTTACTATTTTCAAGTGCATTTGAAAATTGTCGTAGAAATTGGTTCATGCATTGGAAATCATTTATAAGTCTTTTGGAAAGTTTGAAAGGAAAAGTTAATCGTTTGTGCTTTTCAGGAATTATGAGCCATTCACTTTCTTGAAAAATTCAAGTGAGATCGAGTTTTTGGAAAAGTGATTCCATGCCTGAAAAATTATATGCATCTTTGGTTTTTTATGTTTTTAAGCTATCATAGTGAAATTGGAAAAGTTAGTGTGCTCTAGATATAAGTTCTCTCTTTTCATCACTTAGTTTCATTTTTTGATTCGAAAAGACAAAAGAAAATGCTTAGATTTGGTTTTTGATGCTTGTGGATTTTTGTGTTTTGCTAGAAACAAAAAAAACGAAAAGAGTACTTTTACTGTCAAATTTGGTAGATTTGGGATTGTGTTGCATTTTGTTGTTTTGGTAAACCCACTTGCAAAAAATATTTCTCCTTCCCGTATATAGATTTCATCAAAAGAAAAGTACATTTTTTCATGTAGTTAGGGCTTGCATTCTGTTTACATTTATGTACTCACCTCATGCATTCACCTAACCGTCCAGATAAAATTAATGGTAGAATTATGGTAAATTTTTTAGTAACTTGTGTGTTAAGTTAGAGATGTGTTCCGGCGTCGTAAAACGTGGCAACTATCGTTACTTGCCAACACTGTATTCCGAGGGTATTGTAGTCTTCCACGTACCAATCGGTATATTGAAGCTCTTTCACGTACCAACTAGGTATATTGAAGGCTCTTTCACTTACCTTAGGGTGTATCGAAAGGCACTTCATGTACTTGGCGTATATCGAAAGGTGTTTCACGTACTTGGTAGTATATAGGAAGGTCTCGTGTCGTACGATTGTTCATTAGACAACACCACTACGGATTTGAGCTCCCACATACCTTGAGTATATCGGGAGACACCATTAGGATTCCTGAAACCAACTGAGCTATCCATTTGGCCATCTTGGCAGAGGAATACACCGAGAACAACACTCGAGGACATTACTACGCACTTGTCGTCTAGGTAGTCGGGTATTCAGGCAAGGGTATGGTCCTAATCCTCCTTGTCGCATTTTACTGTTGGACCCTGCGGTATATAGCGAGTTGCAAAGCCTTGAAAATACTGTGAGGTTCCAAACTTTTGAATCCACACCTATCACATAAGTTTGCTTATGGCCTTAGTTTGTGTAGATTTTTCTGGATTGCTTTTCTTTTGTTTAGATTACCCTAGGAGAAACTCTGTTTCAGTCTCTCTGGCTAACTTTCCTTGGAGAAGGTCCTATAGAATTTTGAACTTACCACCCAAATATCCCCTTCACCAGGAGGTAATTTCGAAGGTAAGAATGGACCCACATGTCACGGTCATGTCACCTGAAGTAGAAAACCCTACTTTGAATATTGGAGCACACATGTTTCCTCCAGATTCACCCACTTCCCACCCCCCAGGGGGTGAAGAAGCAGAAACTTCAACTTCACAAGACCTACCTAGCATTTTACCGAGAGAGCATGGATCACTGGAATGGATAAATCCTCCCGAGGATGACCTTGTATCAGTTGTTGGTCCAGCTGCAGCCTTTTGGACATCATCTCTAGGCCACCAAGTGGCTCATTTTTTGTTTGCATCCTCGCCTAGTTGGGCTACTCCTGATGACCCTCTAGCACCTTATCATGATCGTATGACTCAATTACATTCCATGGGTGAGGATTTTTGCAGACAAAGTCTTTTACGAAGGGTTGAAGACCCGACATTACCTCCATAGCAGCCACTCCCGAGTCGTTATTTATCTTTTGATTAACCAGAATCACCCACCCACTACGTGACCACTTATGATCTGGTCAACCCTCACTTCCTACGAGTACACCCCTTAGACAGGAGACCAGTTCTATACCTCAAACGACTCAACTTGTGGAAGGACAACAGTCCAACACACCTGTTACTACCATGGTTACATTACCCACTCCTTCCCCACCCCAAAATTCATGGGGAGGATACTCTTTACCCCCTACCTTCCTTACAGGAAATGTTCCTACCGCAGTAGGTAATCAACAACCTACGTTGGGTCAACCATTGATTAGTGGTTAGCACGTTGCTGCTGGGAGGAAACCCCCGTCTCCTAATCTCAATACAGGAGGAGGTGTCCCCATCGGTCCTTCCGTTGGAACTTCCCTCCCTGCCATCCCATTCACCACAGGATTATCTCATGTTGGGGGACCATCCAATGTCATTCAACCACCATGGAGTCAAGCGTATCCAGGTTATCTTAACCCTATGTCGGGACTAGTCAATCTCGAGAATTCACTCTCTATGGGCTACCTTATCCCAGTAATCCATACACTCTATGGGGGCACCAAAATGTTTTACAACATGGACCCCCACCAACTTTCCCTCAAGTACCACCACCCCCGCTCGGTCCCCCTCCACCTCGCACCGGAGGCGGCGGGCCCCCATATAATCCTAGAGGAGGTGGACCTCTACCTTCTGGTGGAGTACCACCCCCTTTTGGCCACAATGTCCCACCCCATACCGACAGTGGAGGCGGAGGCCCTCCCCCTTCTGGCGGAGACGGAGGACCACCACCTCTCGGTGGCAGCGGACCCCCACCTTATGGTGGAGGAGCACCCCCTCCCGAAAATGGTGGTGGAGGACAACCTTATTACGGTGGAGGTGGTGGAGGAGGACCATTCCCTTCTGATGGAAGTGGTGGCAAAGGCCCCTATCCCTCTGGCGGAGGAGGTGGCCCACCCCCCCTCCTGGCAGAGGTGGTGGAGGAACACCTTATTACGGCGGTGGCAGTGAACCCCCACCCCCTCCCAGTGGTGGTTGTGGACTTCCACCTCCTCCCGGCGGTGGCGGTGGACCTCCACCCGGGTGGTGGTGGCGAACCCCCACCCTATGGCTATGGACCACCTTATTATGGTGGCGGACCTACATATGGTCCTAGCGGCATACCCCCTTATGGTTAGTATCCCCAGGGAACACCTTACAAACAGTAACCCTAGCTGAACCAACAACTGCCATTTTTGGCTACTTTGGACCTACTCGATCTGTCTCGTCTGACGAATGATCCCATCTTCCACGGGCATAACTAGCTTCCCATTCTGGTTAAGTTACCATCCGATATCCCCAAATTTGATGGCAAGCCTGGCGAAGACCCAAAAAACCATGTGATGACATACCATTTATGGTGTTCATCCAACTCCTTGATGGACAACTCTATCCGTCTTAGGTTATTTCAACGCACTCTCACTGGCCCAGCTACCAAGTGTTATATTAAACTACCACCAAACTCCTTTCCATATTTCGGGTCTCTTGCTATGTCATTTTTGACCCAATTCTAGTTTCCCATTCGCTATGAGACTGGTACCAACTTATTGACCTCTCTTTGCCAGAATACTGCAACCCACATCTCGGATCATATCCATGAGTGGCGGCGAAGATGGCATCTTATTAACGCTCATATTCTGGACCAACTCTTAGCTGACTGGTTCACAAAGTCACTTTTACCTGTCGTAGCTCGAGACATGGCCATGGGAGGGGCCGTCACTGAGGAACCATGCTATTGCTTGTGCCCATTACTTAGATTTGGTCTATGATCAATCCGTCATGTTATATGAAATCGTTCCTGATGCACCCTGCCCTACATATGACCCTGCACAACCACCTAAGGGACCTCAAGCCGATGGCATCATTGGTTCCCTTACCACCCAGCCTCCTACTAAAACTGTTGGATCATCGAACCCCCAGGGTTCTTCCCCATACCCAACATAGGTTGGAAACAACATCACCAAGTCACCCACTCCTGCCTCCACCGCAGAGGTGAATTCTGTTCAATCAGCTTCATCTCATAAATCCAGTGGTAAGAAGAAAAACAAAGGGAAACCTAAGAAACCTTCTGACCAGCAGGAGCCCAAGCCCACCCCAAAGACACCAAATAGAAGAGGAAGTTTAAGTATCCTTGTTTACTGTGCGGTGGAGACCATTTCTCAAATAAATGTCCCCACCGAGATGAAGTGCATAACTTTCTCAATGGAAAATATACCCCCATAGTTCACAATGATCCCTTCCCCGCTCAGAACTAACTACTGATCACACACACCTCTCCTTCCCAAGGAGAGGCATCCTCTACCGCACATGTTCTCAATATGCGTAGTGAGACTGTCAACTTGAACACACGTTCCCGTTCATATGACTCAGTCCCTCAGAAGGAACCGGTTGGAAGTAATACTGAAAAAGCTTCCACTTCTATCCCCGACGTCACCGTACCACACACTTCTCTCACCATTGAGAAGCCTTCTTTAGAGTCAATGTTGCGTTCTCCCAAGAGCATGATTCGAAGAGCCGTTTTCAATCCTAATGCTCGGGCAGCTCAAAACTACAATATTGTAGAGGACTTAGCACAAGCTCCTTGTTCTATGTCGATGCTAGAGGTCTTGTAGAACTTCCCTAACCAGTGCAAGACTCTCCTCGCTGCCATTGGCGTGGTTGATCCAGATTCTTATAATACCATCATATTCTGACTTGAATACTTTAAGCCGAGGCTTTCCCATCAGTTGGCATTTCAAGTTTCCACAAACATTGATGGGAATACAATCCATCGTACCATGTTGGATGAAGGTGCCTCTACCTCGGTCATGTCGATTTCGTGTTGGAGAACCATTGGCTCTCCCGAGTTGAACCATTCTCCCACCACCTTGAAAGCATTTGACGGACTTGCTTTCAACCTCATGGGATGTTACAAGCCTTAGGAGTCAAGTTGGGGGGTAAGACCACAACCATTAACGTGGAAGTAGTCGCAGCCCCTTTATATTATAATCTCTTACTTGGTTGTAATTGGTTTTACGCCATGACTGTGGTTGCATCATCTATCTTCCGCATAGTACAATTCCGCCACCAAGGCCGAATTGTCATTGTCGACCAACTGGATTTCTGCACACCTGACACCGCTACTCATCCGGGCGATAATGTCCCATTACTTGGAAAATCTTTGTAGCTATATGAGAGCATGGGGGGCGGCCTCATAAAATATTCATCTCTTATGGGCATCTTTCCAACCTCGGATCCCCCTAATCATGTTGCCATGGTGAACATGATCTCCTCTAGGATTTCATCTATCCCCAACTCTACCGATCAATGGTTTGTACGTGATGAAGCCACTATGCACCTTATTGGAGACACAATGCCTCTTTCACCCGCTGAACTCACTTATGAGGCTATCTAGTCAGCACCTGAGGACCACTTAGCTGTGGCCTCCACATCCTATTCTCTACAGCAGACGTCTTCCTTACCCGACCCTCTACTCCAAAAAATTTCATCTAACGAGCCCATCATGGAGATCATGAGTTCGGATGACCCTCCGTGGGAACAACTCCACCATCGATTGTCTTTCCTTCCCCCATCAGATACTGTGGAGAATAGAATCACCACCATCTTTACACTGGATGTATACCCTTTCCCTCGGTCCCCAATACTTACATGTCAAACAGACACTGAGGGCAACTTGGAAAACATTGAACCTACCATTTCGGTAGATATATCGATCACTCCCGGTGTAGTGGAACACATTCGTTTAGGCCAGAAGTGTTCCCCTAAAGAGATTACAACATTCATGGCCTTGTTCAAGCAATTTCGAGACGTATTTGCTTGGACCTGCGAGGAAATGCCTGGGATAGACCCATCTATTGTTTCACACAAGATTCAAACCTATCCTGATGCTAAACCAGTCCGGCAAAAGCTCTGACCGATACACCCTAGGAAAATTGTGGCGATTAAGGCAGAAATTGAAAATCTCTTGAATGTCGGTTTTATCTACCTTGTTCCATTAACAAAATGGGTCTCAAATGTCCTCCCTGTAGCTAAGAAGCAGGGCACCATTTGTGTCTGTGTTGATTATCGGGATCTGAACAAAGCTTGTCCTAAGGACAACTACCCCACTCCCTTTATCGATCGGATCATAGAAAATTGTGTCTGAAGTGTCATCGTTTCATTCATGGATGGCTTTTCCGGTTACAACCAAATTGAGATCCACCTGGCTGATCAACATAAGACATCTTTCATCTGTCCTTGGGGCACGTTTTCTTATCGCAAGCTCCCTTTTGGCCTTAAAAATGCTAGTGCCACATTCCAGCAGGCCATGTCGTACGCTTTTCATGACATGAAGGACTTTGTGCAACCTTAACTCAACGATCTCCCCACTCATTCGCAGCAACGTGAGTGCCACATTGATCATCTAACGGTCATTTTACTCAGATGCAGGTGGTATAACATCTTCCTGAACCCTCACAAGTGTATCTTCTGCATAGATTCTGGACACCTCGTCGGTTTTATCATCTCGAAAGATGGGATCCACATTGATCCCTTAAAGGTGGAAGCCATTGTCGCTCTCCCACCTCCCACAGACATTACGAAGCTTCAAAATTTGCAAAGGAAGGAAACCTACTTACAGCCTTTTGTCTGTAATTTCATGCAAAAGACGAAGGGTTATATGAGACTACTCAAGAAGGACGTCCCGTTCATTTGGGACGATCAAGCCCAACAATCCTTTGACAGTCTCAAACATGCCATTACGCATGCCCTTGTGCTCCAAACGCCCAATTACTACGAGGATTATATCCTTTATGTCACTTCTTCTGCCACCACAATCACCATGGTCTTGGTACAGGAAGACAACAATACCCAGGATCATGTGATCTACTACCTAAGTAAGGGTCTTATGGACTCTGAAACTCGTTATTCGCATGTTGAGAAGCTCACTCTCTCGACAGTCATTGTTGTCCAAATGCTCTGTCACTACATACTGCACCGCACCACCACCACCATCGCCAACTCAAACCCCATGTACCACATTTTAACACATCAAGTGCTCGGGGGCAAGTATTCACGTTGGATCGTGATACTTCAAGAATTCGATCTCCTCTTCGAGAAGGACAAGTCTAAGAAGTCGTTGGTGTTTGTCGAGCTCATCTGCGATCTTGCCTGTGTTGATGTAGAATCTGAGCCCAGTGATTCTCTTATGGATGAATAATTGTTCCTCATCAACATGTATGTCCCATGGTATGCAGATATTACCTTATATATTCAAAACCAACATTTCAACCCCCAACTATCTCGTGAAGATCGGCGTCGAATACGCTACCACGCAAAGTATTACCTTATCATCAGTGATGCCTTGTACCATCGCGGCATTGATTCTATTCTTTGACAATTTCTGACTGATGAGGAGGCTGAACACGTCTTGAATGACTGCCACTCCGGGGCTTGTGCCGGTCATCTCTCTAGGATGGCTACAACCCAGAAGATACTAGATGTGGGATATTATTGGCCATCTATTTTCAAAGATTGTATTGAAGTCATTAAAAAATGTCCCCCATGCCAGCATTTTCAAATGAAAAAGCGCACCCATCCATCCCCGTTACACCCGGTTATTTCCGTTGGCCCCTTCGCAAAATGGGGCATTGACTTCATGCACTGTAAGCCTACCTCGGCCGGGGGGCATGGTTACGTCATAATGGTTGTGGATTACTTCACAAAGTGGGCGGAGGCTATGCCTACATACACGGATGATGGAAAAACCGTTGCACTCTTCATGTTCAATCATGTTATCTCATGGTTCGGAGTGACACAAGCCATAGTCACCAACCATGGATCTCACTTTCATAACCATATGATCGACGAACTGAGTGCAAGATTGGGTTTTCTTCATGAAAACTCAACACCTTACCACCCATAGTCCAATAGACAAGTAAAGGTCATTAACAAGGTCTTGAAAACCATGATTCAACGCATGGTGGGTACCCACAAGTCCAACTAGCACAACATGCTCTTTTCCCCGCTATAGGCATACCGGACCTCCGTTAAGACTGCCACCGGATTTACACTGTTCCAGTTAGTTTACGGATTGGAGGCAGTCCTACCAATAGAGTGTGATATTCCATCGTTGTTGGATTATATAACTGTTCTAGAGGTTTCCAATATATACCTAGGTTCTTGGCGGTTCGAGGAACCAACAAAACCCCTTTTTCGCCAACCCTTTCGGAAACAATATACAAGCAGACTGAGGTCTCACCCAAGGCGAATGTATGGGGAAGATGTGGAATCAGGTTTCCATAGCTATGTGATGAGTTTTTCAGACACAACTACTGAATAGCACGCTGCGGACTGAAGACTACGCGACAATAGCCTGCATCGCAGTCAACACTTCTACAATCTAAGATGCTTGCACAACCAGCGCATCTAAGGACTGCGTGGTGCTGGTAGGATTCAATCAACGGGATAGTGCAACTGACTTATACACTTCCTCGTCAGACTTAACCACTCATGAATAATTTACTTAGTACTCATTCATTCCTCTACTACCTTAGGTGTTTTTATCTCATGACTTATGCAATGGAACGAAATACACAACTCTGCGCACACCCGGTGTTGCACTTCAAGGAAGTTGCATGGCGCGAACTCTCCAACTTAACTGCTTATCTAAATGACTTATGCATTCATTAACTCATAGATACTGTGCATTCAGCATTCATCCATTCATGTAATACTTAACATATTATTCCCATCTCATTCCATGGAAAATACATATAAAAGCATGAACATATCAACTGATAAATGAGAATTCAAGCATTCAGTGTAAGCAAACAGACAAGTGCAAACACATAAACAATCACACTACATAAGATTTAACGTGGTTCAACCCTAGGATGGGAGCTACATCCATAGGAACTGTTGTTGTATTAGTCTTTGGGAAGGGTACAATAGTTCCAGTCTACACACTCAGCTGCAGATTCTCTTCTCTCTCAATAGGCCTCTGCGCACACAACTTGCGGAGCCTTTAAAAAATTGTCTCTCAACAGAATATTTATCAATATTCATCAACAACACGACAATACAAAATGAGAGATTCACCCTTTCCCTTACAAAATATGCCTTATTTATAGATCATGCCCGTAGGTCATGTCTTTACAATCCGCAGGAAAAAACCCTAAGGTTTACAAAAGTGTCGCGGTTTTCAGGTAACCAGACTTGTTGGTTTATGGTAGTGAATCTTCCGCCATGGCCGCCCTCAGTGCATGCTCACGTCGCTATCAGCCTCCCTATCGTGTGCACACCAACAGGTCGCTTTCACCGATCTATTCTTCCTCTAACGGCCTTATGCGACCGATTCAGGTAGTGGCTCCTTGCATGTGTGACCAGTCGCTTTCTTTCGCTTTGCTCCTTACCCACCGCTTGGCAATTATGGAGCATATTTACCAAAAATAGACCACCGATGGTCTAACCAGAATATTTTCTATCTTCTGTCCAACCTTCTTCCTTTCCGGACCTCCGTAGATCAGGCTTATCGCAGCGCTGTCTCCTCGCAGCACTGTACTTCACAGCTCTTCTGACTCTGTGCTATGCTCAACTTTGCAGCATCCCAAAACTGACTTGTCCAAAAAGCCTTCATCTGAACTGCACTTAGCTCCGTAGTTCCAAAATATGACTTGCTAAAAAATGCCCCACTTGGGCCAAGCCCAACAGGACCCTAACACTTACATGTGGCTCGTCCCTGAGCCACCTTCAACTTCTACTTCTCCTAGCTGTTCATCCTCCCGCAGAGATAGCTTCGCAGTGAACTCGTTGTATGTGACAATCAACTTTCCAACTATTTCCTTAGTGTATTGCTCAACTTGTTTTACGGTTTCCAACATCTCAGGTGTTATTTCATCATCCTCGGCTTATTGTTCCACCTATTCTTGACCTTCACGCAGCTCCTTCAACTTTTCTTCGATTTGCTGTGTGAGTTCATGGGCTTCCTCTTGTAGGGGCTACGACTTGTTTCCAACTTTTGTTTCTCTTTCTCTTAATGCTTGAACTTCCTTTTTCAGCGCCCTGACTTCTTCATACCTCTAGAGTCTTTCTCTTGGAAGCAACGCTTTAAATTCTACGTCCAACAGTTCGAATGCTACCTGCTTATCCTTCCCAGCGTTCTTGATTTCCAGCAACTCTAGATCTTCTTCAAGTTTAGTGAATGTTTTCGTCGCCTCATCTAACAGATGTTGGCACTTAGCCACCTCAATGGCTATACTTTCTGCTACAGCCTTCACTTCTTTTGCTCTTAACTATTGTTGATCAAGTGGAGTCTCTACTTCCAATGCAACAATCTTTGCTTCATAAACGATTTCCATATCCTTCATCTCTACCTTAAGCTCACTAACCACTTCATCGATCTTAATGATAGTGTCTGATGGGTCTATATGTATGTCACATTCAGATATCTCCTCGGCTACTGCAAGGATTGTAGATTCTAGTCTCTTCTGTCGGTCATGCTCATCTTGCAGTTCCATAGCCCTCCGCGAGGTAGCTTCTTCCAACTGCTTATAGTCTTCTTGCAACTCAGCTTGCTGGTTCAGAGCATCTACACTTCGCGCATGAATCTCCTCAACAATCTGCAAATGCAGATTGTGCAGACCAGGCAGTGGTATCTTCGCAATATCAAGCTCCACATGCTCTATGTCCTTCGTATCCAAGATTAATTGTTCTAGCAGTGGAAACCTTACACTTAAGGGATCAATATGGACAATGCGGGACTTCGTAGGAAAAGTTAGGGCTAGCTACGGTGTCTTCTGCTGCAAAGTGCCTCCTAACTTTCCTTCAGACTCTAAGTCCTGCGGCAAGGGTAATATTTTATGTACTCTGTCTCCTCAACAATCTGCAAATGCAGATTGTGCAGACCAGGTAGTGGTATCTTTGCAATATCAAGCTCCACATGCTCTATGTCCTTCGTATCCAAGATTAATTGTTCTGGCAGTGGCAACCTTACACTTAAGGGATCAAGATGGACAATGCGGGACTTCGCAGGAAAAGTCAGGGCTAGCTACGGTGTCTTCTGCTGCGAAGTGCCTCCTGACTTTCCTTCAGACTCTAAGTCACACGGCAAGGGTAATATTTTATGTACTTCTTCAATCTTTTCTGTAATTCCTTGCAGCGTGGTCAGATTCTTATGCAGACTTTGTTGAATTGCGTCAGTATTCTTATCTTTTTTAGTCATCATATCTTCCATCTGTTCTATGACCTTTTTCACGATCATGTCAAAATCATCATCATGAAGTATTGCTTTTGATTGGACTTTAGTGGCTTTCTACTTCTTCCTCTGCACCTTCGCCTGTACAGGGATTTCGGCTTCCTTCCTTTTTCCTGTCTAGGGCTCTTCAACAATGGTACATGGCATGGGGTTGTACTCACCGGAGTCACTTTGGATATCCACAATTTCGACTCGATATTTGGCAGGCCATTCCTTCATGATGTTGTCAATGTCCTCTTCAGCCATATGGTATCTTCCTGTGAACCATTCAGGGTTCTTCATCTATGCCTTGGCTGAAATATTAATAGAACGCATGTCAGCATAACAATTGATGCGCGAATGTACTTAGTTGTTACCTCGTTTGTTATCTGCAGCATGACGATAATGGTCTCGCGCAACTTCTCATAATAAGTGTAGAATACTTCGGCTGTCGCGCGCTATCTTTGCAAATTGAAGTTTTCCCAAAGTTTCACATAGTGGGGTCCCCTACAATCACCGATGTCAGTTACTACGCCAACATAATCCTTCGGGTCCTTCCATCCTACGTGCGCGATCAACACTATTAACCATGTAAAATGGAAATTTCTGCCATGGGTCTGTGTATCATTCAGTTCCTCTAGGAACTTGTTCAACAGGTATTGAAACCAGTTGAATCGTCCACCTTCCACAACTGCTACACCGAGTAGTAATGCACTCGTAGGTACCTCCAATGGTCTTGCTTTTCTTAGAATATTGCTAGCTAACAGCTGCATGAAAAACCACATCTCCTTATCATCTATGTCCTCCATTTGAAACCCTCTCTTGCCTTTGATGATGGTTTGCATTTTCTTCATCTTCACTGCAACTTCTTTGTCTCTGTTTTTACCTTGAAAGAACTGTTTCGGATCATCACCTCTTTTGCTCAATCCAGTGATCTGGTGGATTAAGTCAATGTTCAGGTCGATATTGCGGTCAAGCCACAAATATCCCTGGTGGATGCACGACATCATAGTTTTCACCACCGCATTTAGCTATGGTGTTCTATCAAAGTGTGTAAGTCTCAACAGATTGAGCAGTCCCGACTGGACTACTCCAGATAGCCAACTTTCTGCAACCAAGGTAAGGTTTCCTTTCACGTCTTTCTTCCATCACATGTACTGGTTAGGATGGAACTGTGGAAATCTAGGTTCGCTCGGCTCCTTCTGCATCTGAAGGAGATCATGGTCTTCCCACTTACAGTCCGGGATCTTACCCAACATATTTGTGTCCACCTCGACATGCTTTGATATTGGTGACAGCGGAATCTCGTACTTGGCATTCTTCATCAGCTTAATGGTTGGTGCATCCCGTGCACGCAGACATATGTATTCAGGGGTGAGCTTCAAGGGTATCTCCTTGTCGGCCAGAGGAGGTTGTGGGACCGTAGAACTCATCTTTGGTTGTTTCATTTTCGACCCATTTGGTTCTTTGCCTTTGTCTTGCATTGTTGGAGTGTGTCTCGGTGATCTTCTTGACGCTTGACCTTGTTCTATTACAACTTTCTTAATGGGGGTTCTCATTAACCCTTCGATTCCTCTGTACCTGAATACCTTCATAGTCTCCTAGACCATGAACTCTTCCTCAATAGAGGACCTCTCAGACATTCACTGGGCAGACCTGGGCAAAGCAATGGGATCTCTGATAACTTGCTGTAGACAATCACAAAGTATCGCTCACAAGAAAATTCAAAGGTTTCGGTAACGCCCACGAGTCCAAATACAACGGTATTTATAGGCATAGCTAGCCTCCTCTACGCCCCTCAATGGCTAGGTATGCATTAAATTTGGTATCCGTTGGCCAAATCCGACGACAATTTTGGTCCTTTCCTTCATTAACTCATTTAGAACGGCTATTTCTATGTTAAATGCTTGAGCGGTCGCTAGAAAAGTATTGTATAACGACTATTTTTGCGATCGACATTCTAACGGTTACTTTTCTGGAGTGTTGTGTCGAACTACACGGCAGACCATTACTACTCCTACACAGTTACTTCGCAGTGCCTGATTTCTTACTTCTAAACTTAGCCTGTTTTCTTGTCCGACTTGATTTTCGCAGTTGCATTTTGTCCTTCGCAACCGCGTGGTTCCTTCTTTCTTTTTCTCTTTTTCTTTTCATTTTTTTTTGTTTGGCGCAGCTTTACTGCTTAACAAGTGTTGCATGGTATATACATTGTCCTCATCATACTTCATGTATAGACTCTTTCCCATTTCTAGTGCCCAATTTCAACTGTACTTAGCAATTAGAAATTTCCTCATTTACGAATCATCAAGGGTTCTGCGAAGCAGGACTATCCTGATAGGGTTTTAGTCTGCTTCCATTGACTAGGCCGGGCAAGTTATCTCCTACTAATGTGGCTAACTGGACTACACCACCATTAGTTACATGTAAAATAGTCTATGGACCAAGCCAATGCATCTTAAACTTTCTAGGAAACTTCATAAACTTGCTATCATACAGGAGGACTAGATCACCTTACTGAAAGGTCTTGTTTTTTATATGGCGATCATGCCATGCTTTTTGTCTTTCTTTCTGCACTTGTTGGTGAAATCCTGCAATGAAGCGATCTTCCTCCAGACCAACCAAGTGTAGAAGCCTTTCTTCTAGTGTGTCACGATCTGCCATTCATATGAATGTAGCTATTCTCAAGCTAGGAACAATATACTCCATTGGCGTTATTGCTTCCTGTCCATAGGCTAGCCTAAAAGGTGTGTGGCCCATCAACTTTTTGCAAGTAGTTCTGTATGCCCATAAAACGGCTGGAATGCACAGGTCCCAGTCATCCCTATTCACATTGCATACCTTAGTTAGCGCATTCTCCAATACTTTATTGAACGCTTCAATAGTTCCATTTGCTTGCGGATGATATGGTGTACTTCGTTGATGATGAATGCGAAACTCTTTTGTCAATGCCTCTATAGTTCTGTTCAGGTAGTGAGTGCCTTGATCACTCATCAAAATATTTGGGCATCCAAACCTCATAAGGATGTCTTCAAATATGAACTACACAGCAGTACCTACGCTACAATCCTTTACTGGCTTCGCTTCTTCCCATCTGGTGAGGTAATCAGTTGCAGTAATAATGTACCTCGCACCAGTTCTCTTCCTTGGTGGGTTTATAGGTCCCACAAATTCAATGGCCCATTTATCAAATGTCTGTAATTTCAACTGTGGATTCAATGTCATTTTGTCTCTTCGAGATGGCCTTCCTGTTCTCTGACAGACATCACAGCTCTGGCAATGCTTCTTTGCATCTTTGTGAATCGTAGGTCACCATAGCCCTGCCTGCAATATCTTCTGCGCAATGGCTCATCCTGTGTAGTGACCTCTTACTGCTCTGGAATGTGCATCAAACAGTATGAATGGTTTCTCATGCTCTAACACACACCTGCGCAGTACTTCATCCGTCCCCAATTTGTATAGTTGTCTGGCAATTATGGTGAAGTCTGCTGCTCTTACTACCAGTTGTTTCTTCTACTACGTAGTAAACTCTATAGGTGCCAACCCAGTAGTCAAAAATTCTATGATGTCTTTATAATATTCATCAGCTATCTGGATGGAAAACAACTGTGCATCAGGCAGATTGTCTTCAAGGTTCGTAGGCTCTTCTCCTGACTCAATTCTTGACAGATGATCAGGTCCCAAATTCAATCTACTAGGATTAACCACTATTTCAAATTCATACACCTGAAAGAGTAATAACCATCTGCAGATTCACCCCCCTAACACTGGCTTGTTTACCAGGTATTTCAAAGCAGAATGGTCAGTGAACATCAAGAAGTGCGCACCAAGCAAATAGTTCATGAACTTTTGCAGCGCATATACCATAGCAAGGCCTTCTCTCTCAGTGGTGGTATAATTCTTCTCTACAGATGAGAGCTTCCTGCTTGAAAATGCAATGGGGTGGTAAATACCTCCCTCTCCCCGTTGTGCTAAGACAACTCCTAATGCTATACATGAAGCATCGACATGGACATGGAATGGCTTCTCCCAGTCTAGAAAAACTAGAATCGGGGTAGTTACTATTTTCTCTTTTAAGGTGTCAAAGCCTTGTTCACACTCTGCGTTCTAGATGAATGGCACATCTTTCTTTAATAGATTCTCCATGGCTGCGGTTATCTACGCATAACCCTTTATAAACTTCCTGTAGTAACCGGTATGCCCCAATGTGGTCATGCGCAACTGCTTGAATGAATTCGGTGTTGGCAAGTTTACAATAACTGCGATCTTCGCAGGATCAACCATCAAGCCCTGCTTGCACACAATGTGTCCCAATAGAATTCCATAAGGTACACAAAAGATACACTTCTTCAGTTTTAATGACATTTCATGTTGTCTGCATTTTTCTAGCATCAATCTAAGATTTGTGCAATGGTCCTTCAGCAACCCAAATACTGTCCAATCATCAAAATAAGCTTCTAATAACTTATGCATAAAGTCTTTAAATGCTGCGACCACAAATCTGGAAAAGATGGCAGGCGCATTCTTCAGACCAAATGGCATTACTGTGTACTGGAATGACCCCCATTCTATGGCAAAATTGGTCTTGTGTCTATTTTTTGGATCAATTCTTATCTGATGATATCCCAAAAATCCATCAGTAAAGGAATATGCCTCATTTCCTCCAACATTATCAAGCACCTCATCAGTGCAGGGCGTAGGAAATGGATCATGCATTAAAGCATCATTCAATTTTCTGAGATCAACGCAGATCCTAATCTCGCTTTTTGTCTTCTTATCCTGGACAACCATAGGGATTATCCATTCAAACTCCTCAACCGGCTCAATGATCCCTACATCAAGCATCTTATCGAGTTCTGCCCTGACTCATTCTTTGTATCGCGGATTCATTCTATAGGGCCTCTGCTTAACAGGCTTAGTGCCTGGTTGAAGAGGTATCTTCATAACCCCTAAATTGCCCAGAATACCTTTCATTTTTGTAAACTTTGTCAGGAATAATTCCTGATACTCATGTAGCAGGTCTGCGATCTCTGCGACCGTTTGATCGTCCCAGTAGTCTCCAATACTTGCAAACTTCGGCTCTTCATTGGTGCCAATGTTCACTTTCCTTGTTTTCAGAGGTCCTCTCATGTCTGGGATTTCTAGTGGAGGTCCCTCTATGTCGCGCACACCTTCTGAATCAGGTATGTTTATGTTGCGCGGGTCCTCCTCGTCAATTTCTTCTTTATCTTCAACCTCTTCAGCTAGGTTGTAACATTCCATGGCATGCTCTACCTGCTCCTTCTATTCTGGTTGTAGGCTTGCAGGTACGCTTCCAACTCCAAAGAATTCCTCTAATGTCATGTTTCTATGTGGACATTCTAGTCTGAATATTCTTTCCCTAATAGTCTGCAATGCATCATTTATGGTAGGACTCTCGTCTTCAAAATTGAAGCTCTACTAGAAGTTCGCAGTCAGGGTAGGCCAATCTGTAGTTTCCCTATGCAAATCCATGTCTAGATACCACTTCTTTGGAATTTCTTCCTCCAACGTGTGCACAAACAGATGCACCCATTCTGTCTGTGGTCTCTCCTGCCATGTTTGTGAACAGATGTCAATATGCTGCCTTGGATCTGCCTGTCCATTGTACTTCTCAAAAGGTAGTGTAACCTTGTCAGCAAACCTGATCTGCATCTTGATTCTGCACTGATCCCATGTGGTCAGTGTCTTAAATTTCTGGTCAAATTCCTAAACTGTCTCATTAGGTTTATGCTTGATCTCTTTTAGCTCTGTTATACACTGTGATTATGACTTTGGCTTCTTAAATTCTGCTAAGAGTGCAGCCTTGATTTCTACCAAGGTTCTATTTTGTCCCTACGAATATTTCATGAACCAATGCAAGGCTCTATCTCTAAAAGTGGTGATGAGATATGCTCACTTCACAACATCATCCTGGACTTGTTTAACATTCCATACCGCTTCACATAAAAACCAATGTTGATCAAGGTCTTCTAGACCCATTCCTTTGAATATCGGCAGCTTAATATCTTCAGTCATGCTTCTTCTAGGTGGTGGAGGGTTCTGCACAGGTTTTTGAGCGAAAAAAATAAAATTCGTATTGCACGGAATGGTCTGACCTGGAATGTTCTGAGTGCTAGGTATATTCACAACTAGAGAACTCTGTGCAATGGAAGGTGTAGTGTTTAAACCCGATGGATTCTCCGGGGTGATAGGCTGATAGGTAGAAGATTGAGGTGCGGTTTGGCTATCAGGTTCGGCTTGTGAATCAACGTCTACGCCGAGTCCATGCTCAGTGGAAGTCTTCTTAGGGCTATATTTATATCGTTTTCCACTTCTCAAATTATGTGTCTCTTCGTCAGACTCACTATAAATGCTATTGACCATTACAATTTCAAAATTTTCACAGCATTCTAAAAACGCCTTTCTCGGCTAAAAGCATTTTAATGTATAAACTGAGTTTGTTCAGGTACTTACCTTTGATTCCCTTGAAAAACTCTCTTTCTGCTGCACTGTAGGACTTTAGCATGTCCACAGTGAACTGTGTCACGAAACTCTTTAGTGTACTGTCGACCCAGAAGTCAATTGCTCACGTGAATGGCATATCTATTGCTTTGAGCCTTTCAATGAGCTCTAGTGTCCACTCGGTCGGTACTTCTCGTGGGGTGCAATTTATGTGCTCTGCGAGCCTTGAAAACCACTCATGTTGCTCATTTCCAAAATATTCCCAAAAACAATTGTGAAAGTCTTTCCACAGGTATTTGTTCAACCACTGAATGTCAGAGAGATGTGGGTGTCTATTTTCTTTTCTTGCGAAATCTCTTTCTGTCTTGTCACACCAATCCCAGATTTCTTTCTTGTATGGATGCCAGACGTCAATACCCAATGAAGCTTCTTCTTCATCGCACATCATGACTTCAACTCATCATGGATTCTTAGCGTGGAAACGGAACCATTTGTTGGCTTATATAATTGTTCTAGAGGTTTCCAATATAGACCCAGGTTCTTGGCGATTTGAGGAACCAACAAAACCCCTTTTCACTGGCCCTTTTAGCAACAATATTAGAGTAGACTGAGGTCTCACCCGAGGCAAAGGTATGGGGGAGCTGCAGAATCAGGTTTCCACATCTATGTGATGAGTTGTTCAGAAAAAAACTATTGCGCAACACGTTGCGGACTGAAGACTGCGCGATGATAGCCTACATTGTGGTCAACACTTCTACAATCTAAGATGCTTGCACAACCAACGCATCTAAGGACTGCATGGTGCTGGTAGGATTCAGTCAACAGGACAGCGCAACTGACCTATATGCTTCCTCGTCAGACTTAACCGCTCGTGAAGGCTTTACTTAGTACTCATTCATTCCTCTACTGCCTTAGGTGATTTGTTCTCATGACTTATGCAATGGAACGAAATATACAACTCTGCGCACACCCGGTGATGCGCTTCAAGGGAGTCGCACGGTGTGAACTCTCCAACTTAACCGCTTATCTAAATGACTTATGCATTCATTAACTCACAGATACTGCACATTCAACATTCATCCATTCATGTAATACTTAACATATTATTCCCATATCATTCCATGGCGAATACATATAAAAGCATGAACATATCAACTGATAAATGAGAATTCAAGCATTCATTGTAAGCAAACAGACAAGTGCAAACACATAAACAATCACACTACACATGATTTAACGTGGTTCACCCCCAGGATGGGAGCTATGTCCACAAGAACTGTTGTTGTATTAGTCTTTGGGAAGGGTACAACAGTTCTAGTCTGCACACTCAGCTATAGACTCTCTTCTCTCTCAATAAGCCTCTGCGCACACAACTTGCAGAGCCTTTACAAAATTGCCTCTCAACAAAAGATTTTTCAATATTCATCAACAACATGACAATACAAAATGAGAGATTCACCCTTTCCCTTACAAAATATGCCTTATTTATAGATCATGCCCGTAGGTCATGTCTTTACAATCCACAGGTAAAAACGCTAAGGTTTACAAAACTGTTGCGGTTTTTAGGTAACCGAACTTGTTGGTTTCTGATAGAGAATCTTCCGTCATGTCTGCCCTCAGCGCATGCACACATCGCTATCAGCCTCCCTGTTGCATGCACGCCAATAGGTTGCTTTCACCAAGTTTTTCTTCCTCTAACGATCTTATGTGACCAGTTCAGGTAGTGGCTCCTTGCATGTGTGACCAGTCGCTTTCTTCCGCTTTGCTCCTTACCCACCACCTGGAAATCATGGAGCATCTTTACCAAAAATAGACCATCGATGGTCTAACCAAAATATTTTTCGTCTTCCATCCAACCTTCTGCCTTCCAGATCTCTATAGATCGGGGTCATTGCAACACTGTACTTTGCATCTCTTCCGACTCTGCGTTGCGCTCAATTTCGCAGCATCCCAAAATCGACTTGTCCGAAAAGCCTTCAATTGAACTGCACTTAGCTCCGCAGTTCCAAAATATGACTTGCTCAAAAATGCCCCACTTGGGTCAGGCCCAACAATCTCTCAAACTCGCAGTCGAACTTCTTCCAAACACCACTATTGAGGAATAACGTTTCCTTTACCTTGCAAAGCTTGACGAGACCCGTCGCGATGCTGCTCTTTCAAACGAGGCACATAAGAAGTGAATCAAGGCACAGTACGATAGGTCAGTCCAACCCCACGTCTTTAATGAAGATGATTTGGTCCTCACATACGACCAAAGGCACGATAAGCTGGGGGCAGGTATGTTCAAGTCCATGTGGCACAGACCATATATAGTGAAACATGTTCTGGAGAAAGGAACCTACGAAATAGAGGACTACGATGGGATATCTTTCACTAAGTTTTTTTGACCCAAAATCCGATGGCTAAAAAGTTGAATTTGCTACAACATATGGTCGACTATCCGACAATTCCAATCTTTTTTAATCGTCGGTGGGATATCGGCTAAAATCCGACGTAGTTCAAGACGTCGGATATTCAACTAGAAAACACGTTGGTTAACTGACTTCCTCCAGCTTCATAGGTAGTCAGATTACCATCTTTCACCATCGATTATGCGTCGATTAAGCAACGTATTTTCCATAAAAATGTCGGATTGTGTCATCGGTTAAGCAACGTGTATGCCATACAAAAAAAACAGAATCCGACGTTCCGAGCCGTCGTTCGTATTGCAAAACTGTCGGCTATTACCATACAGTCGTCGGATTGGGTCATCGATTAAGCGACGTGTATGCCATACAAAAAAAAGGCAAACCGATGTTTTGAGCCGTCAGTAGTATTGCAAAACCGTCGGATATTACCATATTATCGTCCGTTTAGAGCGTCGGTTAAGCGACTACCCATTACATTTTTTTTTTAAATAGCATTTTTCAAATAAAAATTTTCATACTATAGGAAATCAATATATTCTATCTCTATTGTGGAAATATGTAGAATAATTACATATATATATAACTAAGAACCCCATTATGCTCTTCCCATTGTATTAGCAACGGAGTAGCCTAAGGGAATAGAGCCGTTGTAATAAAGCCATTGTATTAGAGTCATTGTATTAAGCAACGGAGTCAATCATTATTCAAGTGGACCTACAGGCAAGTGGGTGCCTATTAAGGTGGCACAAAAGACTGTACTCTAATTCTCAAGTGCTAGTGTCTATGGAACTTACTTTATGGACTACAGACTTTCCACGTAGCAGAATAAAAGGACTAGGAAGTTATGTAACATTGTGGCATATTTGTCACAAAGATATGGTAGTGTGCTTCCATTGTGTCAAGGTACTCTTACCTTACTTCTCTAATTTGGTATACTAAGGAGTTTGTATATTCATGTATGAGATCATATTCTTTGAATAAGGCTCATTAGATAGTTAATGGGTAGTTACTTAATGTAAAAGACTCATTTTTATTAAATAAGAACCAATAGGTGGTTGGTAGTCATTAATTTTGAGATTGCATGTAGTTAGGGTTTTGGGTTGTAGAAAGCCAGCATCGTAGCCATTCATTGAGCTCCTCTCTGTTTCGAGAATAATTTCATATTCTCTACTGAATAGGGCCAACCACGTGAAGGTGGAAGCTCTTATGGCCCCTCCCCCCCCTCACATCACTCTCAATTCCCCATACCTAATGCATGCACTTGAAAAAAACAAATATGTGCAAATTCATCCATATTTTATCATGAACTTTCATCCATTATTCATTCAATAAATGCTAACATTCACTAAACCATTGTTTCTGTCGATACACACATTCATTCAATAAAAGATAACATTCAATAAACCATTCATTAATGATCATTCAGTCAACACATTCATTCAATAAAAGCTGAAATTCAATAAAGGTAACAGTTTACTACACTGAATCATTAAAACATTAAAACATTAGAAAATTCATTAAACCATTCAGTGAATTTCCGCCATCCAATGAGTTTCCACGGTCTTCAGTTTCAGCCCGGCAACGGTTGACGATTCATGGTATTACGTTTCCCTTCGACTGCAAATGACAAACTCATAGTTCACTATTAAGGTTTGTCTGACAAAGCTGACGGTCAAAGAAATCTTGATAGTGAACTATGAGTTTTCCATATTGTAGCTTAAGGGAAACGTAAATATAGAATGAATCGTCACCATTGTCAGAATATTCATTGAACTCCTCTCTGTTTCGAGAATAATTTCATATTCTCTATTGAACAGGGCCAACCACGTGAAGGTGGAAGCTCTTATGCCCCCCCCCCTCACATCACTCTCAATTGCCCATACCCAATGCATGCACTCAAAAAAAACAAATATGTGCAAATTCATCCATATTTTATCATGAACTTTCAACCATTATTCATTCAATAAATGCTAACATTCACTAAACCATTGTTTATTTCGATACACACATTCATTCAATAAA
Source organism: Larix kaempferi (assembly GCA_027924585.1). NCBI lineage: Eukaryota > Viridiplantae > Streptophyta > Pinopsida > Pinales > Pinaceae > Larix > Larix kaempferi. The sequence continues at coordinate 15,143,159 of BSBM01000089.1, read as the reverse complement.
AGATAACATTCAATAAACCATTCATTAATCATTCAGTCAACACATTCATTCAATAAAAGTTGAAATTCAATAAAGGTAATAGTTTACTACACTGAATCATTAAAACATTAGAAAATTCATTAAACCATTTAATGATTCCGCCATCCAATGAGTTTCCACGGTCTTCGGTTTCAGCCTGGCAACGGTTGACGATTCATGGTATTACGTTTCCCTTCGACTGCAAATGAAAAACTCATAGTTCACTATTAAGGTTTGTCTGACAAAGATGACGGTCAAAGAAATCTTGATAGTGAACTATGAGTTTGCCATATTGCAGCTTAAGGGAAACGTAAATATAGAATGAATCATCACTGTTGTCAGAATATTCATTGAGCTCCTCTCTGTTTCGAGAATAATTTCATATTCTCTATTGAACAGGGCCAACCACGTGAAGGTGGAAGCTCTTATGCCCCCCCCCTCACATCACTCTCAATTCCCCATACCCAATACATGTACTTGAAAAAAACAAATATGTGCAAATTCATCCATATTTCATCATGAACTTTCATCCATTATTCATTCAATAAATGCTAACATTCACTAAACCATCGTTTCAGTCGATCAACACATTCATTCAATAAAAGATAACATTCAATACACCATTCATTAATCATTCAGTCAACACATTCATTCAATAAAAGTTGAAATTAAATGAAGGTAACAGTTTACTACATTGAATCATTAAAACATTAGAACATTCATTAAACCATTCATTCATTCATTAGACCAAAAATAGTGGACGATATATTGTTATCGTAAATATTTAGACGTTTTTCTCGTCCTTCTTTTTATAATTTTTTCTTCTCTTCAGTGGTATATAATCTATGAGAGGACCATCTACATCATCAAGACTTTTTCTTCCAGTTCTTGGTTCTTTAGCAGGTGCTTTTGGTGATGTTTGCAATATCCTAGCTGATTGTTGTTGATCTAGACCTGGATTTTGCTGCAAGGGGTTCGAATTTGCTGCAACGATGTGAAAATGTTACATCTTTATATTTTGGTATTGTAATGACAAGTTTTTCATTTAAAACAATTCATTACTAAGGTTTTTTCTTACCAGGTGTGACCAAATCTTGTTGTTGATGTTCTTGTCCAGTCTCAACCTATACAGTTTCACCCTTTACATGCTCTGTAGTTGAAATATGGTGAACTACAATTAATGGTCACCATTTGCAATGCTATACATAAAATTGTAGCATATGAATAAATTCATTACCGGGATTTGAAGCTTGATCATTGATTTGTTGTTGTCCCTCCTCGACACTAATGGGATCATTACTTTCCTGTTAAAAATAGAGTCAATATTTTACATCAAGTATTTGGAACAAAAATATTCCACAAGCGACAAATCTTCATTAAACTATATAGATTCTATATACCTGTGCACCGGATGGATTGGTACCACAAGACTGTGTCTGCCCAGATAAGCTTCTTCTACATACAACAACAGCTCCAAATCCTTCCTGGAAGCCAAGCTTCATGTCTTCCTCTGTGGATACTTCATTGAATCGATTGGCCTGCATATTTGCTTATCGTCGTTAATTAACATTTTACGGTGCAATAAAATGAAAAATAATTTTCAATTTATTATTTGTATTCATTGTTGGTTTCTCGAAACTTACAAACCGTGCCGCCAAATTCGAATAACCACCAGGGCCAAGCTTGTGTTGACCTACTTTTTCTAGTCTTTCCTGTTTGGCCTTTGATGTGTCTGGTAGCCTATTCAAGTGTTGAAATACGTTAGATGTTCCAAGTTCAATATAGAAATCAAGGATAATAAGGTTTAGAATTACATTGCGGAAAGTATTGCATACCTCCCTGTGCCTGGTGTTAGCTTGCCTTCTCTTCTCATAGCCTTCTCCTTTCCATCTTCCACTAGAGCTCTCCACTCCATTGCTGGAATCATTGGTGGGTGCTCATACCTATGGTTTCTTTCGAGGTGTGTCCTATATTGGTCTCGGACAACCTTCACATGTTGAAAAGCCTTTTTCAAGACATTGGCATGACTAAAGGTTTTCTCCCTGAACAGGCCGACCAACCGATTAGTGAGTTCATCTTTTAAATTTTTCGGTTGTCTATCCCACCTTGATCGGATGGTGGGCCCAAAGATATCCAAGCAAAATTCATTCATATGTTTATAGAAAACATTGTTTCCTGCACAACGATCATGCCATGATCATAAATAGTTGATAAAAAATGTTTTATCGGTATATTACAATGAAATTATAAACACTAATTAACTTGATCAACTATGATTAATTACCTGGGATCGTCGGTATCTTTATTGGGACGATATCTTCGTCCACCAAAAATGTTGTCTCCAGTGTTCCCGTGCTTTTGACATAGGAAGATCCTGGAAATGTAGCTTGTTCAACATCAAAATTGATAGGGGACTCGGTGTCGACCCCTTCCTGTGGAGGATCCATTGTGTATTGGTCAGTAGCGGCTGTTGCGCTCACAGCGGGGGTCCGTGGTGTTTCGAAACGTGTTTCCGACTGTTCGTTCGAGAACAATGGCGAAGGATTCGAACTACGTGGAGTCGTTTGGTCATGATGCAAAGTCTCTCCACGAGCCTCACTGGGGCCAACACCACCTTCACCAATATTGTGTGGTCCCTTATAATTCTGTAAATACACACCACATCTTATACGTTCAATACTATCATATAAAAGAGAACATTATAAAGATTTAAACGAATTATATTATGATTCAAGATTCCTCAACTTACTTGCAAGTTATTAGATCTATGTTCCAACAATGCAATTCTTTCCTTAATTGCGCTTGTCTGCGAAACCTGGATTACTAGAGAAAGGATTTCCGCAGTATATCTATTCAACAATTTCTCTGCCATCTTTAGCGGGTGTGCGGCTTCACCAATTTTTTCGTGATCGTGAAGCACCTTTGCCACTTCAGGGTCTAACAGAAAATCTTGCGATGCTGACTCATACTGCGATTCACTACTGGGCTGCAACAAACATATATAAAGCACTACTGAGTTCTCTACTGATAGATTCCAAATTTTATATTAATGTATATAACACATCTATCATGGTAGATTCGTAAAATTACAACATGGTTTACATTATCACAACGAAACCAGTATATCACACGAAAAATACATAACAAAATTAACATTATGCTATGTATTAGATTGATACAATTGAAATGAATTACACCTGCGACCTTGAGGATCGCGATCCACTCATTGGATCAATGGTCATAGGCGACTTTCCCCGATCTGCTAATATCTGGGAGCTGCCCCTAACAACACCCTAATAAAAAAACATAGTGAAAGTCACCTAAACGATTCCAAAAGTATTCATGAGAAAACACATCAAAAAAATTATTATTCATATTATATTTTTAATATTACAAAGATGTATACCCGTTGCGCAGACCCTGGTGTGGCCGACCTTACGGAACCAGCCTGCATCAAAAACATAGACTAAAAAATTACGTAAACGAAACCAAAATATTCATTGAAACATTAATATAATTCTAAAACATTTTGACATATTTTAATTGTACAATTCAAATCAATTCTACCTGTTGCCCCGAGGGTGTTATCGTCTGATCAACATTTGACAGGTGTATTTCCCGATCAACGTTCTACATCAAATATAAATTTCATTATATAAAACAAACCAAGTTATTAATAATGGAAAAACAAAGCAAATAAAAACTGTTTTCTCTTATTATATTTGTACTATTAAAAATATGTATACCTACTCTATCGAGGAAGAAGATCTCCTCTGACCATTTGTTGGCAGGAATTTATCCCGATCACTGGCCTGCGAAGTAAATATGGGAAATTTAAACGAAATAAACTAACAAAAAATCCTTATGATGTTTAATTTATTACTAAAAGGTTGGGTAAAATGTTATATAGTAACCTTGTTTGTATCTACTCGGTTGACAGGGTAATTAATAAGCAACTCGTCCCCTGCAGATATTGTTTTAATAGCAACTACAAAAACACGGTTTCCTTCACGCCCCTCAAATTCGTAGTTTGGTTGCTTAATTTTAGACCCTGGTTGTGTACTGTTTATAAACCCCGCAATATTCCCTGTAGCCTTTGGCCTTCCGTCCATTTACAACGTTCCTCCTTTGTTTTTATTTTTGTCTTTCAATTGTAAATAGTTTGTTGACAATCCATAGCTACGCATACGTTTTGTATAATGGACAAGGCGCATCCAATCATTGTAGTTGTATATGGGTCCAACATACTCCATCAATTATGTACATGTCCCGTAACCGACCAAGATTCAATCCATGGAAAACAACCCGAAACCATGTATCGATGATGGTGCAATTCGATATCTCCTCTTGTTCACACAAAAATCAATGTTCGGTGGAGGAAGATCCTTCGGTACCCATTGTTTTACTAAATGTCTGTACCTCAAGGGAACCTCTTCATCGTCTTTTGTCTCATCACCATAGGAACATGCCCCCCTTGACCGTGAAAAAATTCATTGCGTCTATGGAATCTTCTTTTGGTTTTTTGACATCTAGTTGATACAATTCTTCTAGACCTACTTGATGTCTCACTTTCCTCTAGCCTTCCTAAACTCCCTTCGCTCGAGGAAGACAGATCAGACAAATACCTGTTTGGTTCTACCTGCACCATTGGAAAGAAGTTTAGATTCGACCGCAAGGCATAGCGCCTCTTAAAAGTTGACGTGTATCGCCTTTTATAATTTTACTTGATCCTCATTCCCTTTGTCAACATGTAGGCATTCAAGTGATGATCGGAAGACGACCTATTTATCTTTCTTAAGAGTAGAAAGTCATGCAATATTTATGAGTTGTTTTTTACTATTTGATTTAATGCTACATCACACAAGTAACACACATGTAGCACACATGAAACACTACACATACACGTTACAAGATCTCCTCTAATGCTACAAGTCCTGGCTACTTAACGAAAACTATTTACCACATATTTGATTACCTTAGTGTAGACGTTTCCTGTAATATACTCAGAAGAGTTACTTTCAGAAATGACTGTGCCTCTTAGAGGCCAGCCAACTCTAGGAACCAAGTGACCCTATGATAGGGATAGTACAAACCAGAGAGAGAGAGATGACTAGGCTATGGTACGGTCAATCAAAGAAATTCAATGACAGTAAAAAGGCTCAGTACAAAGACCAACCAGTAAGGTACAAGTAAAAAAAAAATAATGGGTATAAGGACTCACAACCCTTGGGACTAAGGGGGTGTACATGACTACCTCAAACATGGACAAACTACCATAGTTATAACCACAAGACCAAAAACATAAAAGGTGGTCCAAATCAATATATGCAATATCTCCTTGTAACTACCTCATATATGCAATAGCTCCTTGTAACTACCTCTTGAAACTCAAATAGTACCACCAAAAGGTATGATAGCATGCAATCTTCCAAACTAAGGTCAGGAGGGTGGTATCCAGTAAGGTACAAGTAGAAAAAAAAAGTATGGGTATAAAGACTCACAACCCTTGGGACTAAGGGGGTGTACATTACCTCAAACGTGGACAAACTACCATAGTTATAACCACAAGACCAAAAACATAAAAGGCGGTCCAAATCACTATATGCAATATCTCCTTTTAACTACCTCATATATGCAATATCTCCTTGTAACTACCTCATATATGCAATAGCTCCTTGTAACTACCTCTTGAAACTCAAATAGTACCACCAAAAGGTATGATAGCATGCAATCTTCCAAACTAAGGTCAAGAGGGTGGTATGAAGTGGGTATAAAAACACATAACAATTTGGAGAAAGTGGGTGTACCTCAAATGTGGACAAACTACCATGGTACCCACAAGGCCTAAAACATAAAAGGTGGTACAAATCAAATGATATCCCAATATCAGTAAAACACCTAAAAGGTAAAAGGCAAGGTACCACAAAAATATTATCGACAAAATGAAAGGACCATAAGACAATCGACCAAGGTGGGGTACAACCATTCATCTCTCTCTCAAATGTACCATTGTTCCATATAACTTGAAAGACCATCATCACAGTAAACGGAAAAGTCCACACCAGTGATGTGATCACGTGGTCCTCTAGACTACTCCTGCGGTCAAGTGTTAGTGGCTCCATGAAGGGGTGTTCAGTCCCTTCAGAAGACCATCTAACTCAACCATCTCAAAGACCTAGGAGAAGAGGACATCACACATCATCAAATAAGTATTGGTAACTACCGTGTATGAACTCAAAAACCCTAAAGCAACCGAGCGTGCAGAAGGGGAGCTATGAAAAGACAAGGCTCGCAGGCCAAAAAAACAAGCTCAAAAAACTATACTGGGACCGATGTCACAATAGGCAAGTTGAAACAAAAGTGGCCAGAATGCCAACAAGTAGCACTACAAAGAAAAAGACCCTCTAAAAAGGTGAAAATGCAAGCAAACTTCCTAACTAGGAGCTGGAGACCTCGACAAATTGTATCCTTCGCAAGGTGATGAAATCCAAGTCGAACAATACGAAGTGAGAGACTGAATTTGAAGGATATCCCTCTACCGAAAGGGATCCTGGGTAAAAGATCCCTAGTAGAAAAGTCACTAAGCTACCTCGTTCATGACACATCGGAAAAGGTTTTCAGCACTTCTGCCTTATCACCCTTGTATCACCAGTATGGTGGCCGGAGAATACAAGGAAGACAATGATCGATGTTGCCTTAGGGCTAAGTGGAGTGTGGCATTCCACATAGTCCATCCGGTTCTCGATCTCGTGGCAGTTTAACCCCTGAAACAACAGGAGGCCCCTCCACAAACTGGTGTATGATCGTGTCAACAAATAATAGAGGATTTTGGTTCCCTAGAGGACAACAACTATGTCTCAGATGATAATGACAAGGGGGAATTATTTGGATGCCTATCCCCGGTGTCCTACCTAACTACCAAATTCTTTTGATTTCCTCAAGTGAGGTTATGGTGTGTTTAGTTAGGGGGTGTAAATTTTAGTGGTTGTATTACTCAATCGGGTGATGGAAGTGAAACTCGTGGTGTGATGACTAACTCAAACCATGCAAATGCATATGAATAAAATAAGCCTTTCCTTTCAATGAATGCTAGCTAAGGTAAGGAGAGAGTTATTTCAAACTGTAACTACTCTTTCAAATTAAATGAATGCAACAAGTGTTCAAGTTCATTCATGGGACCTCAAGGAGAGCTTCATATATACTCAAGTCATGCAAATGAATTCATCACATAAAACAAAGTGATAATAAATATAAGTAATTGTACATATCCATGTTCATAATTCTCTAAGAACACTTATAACATTCTTCAATAATTGCACAGGCGGAGGTCACAGTTGGAGCCAACTACATATTTTCCCTAATTATACGTGGACTTTAAGTAGCATTTGTCAGTATTCTACGCATACAAACAACAATTTAAATGATGAAATGACATACACACTACCTATACCAGGACTGAAACTTTAATTAGAATTGCTATCTATGGTGGAAACGTGTGCTAGTTTTAATTTCTAAATTAGCTTTCTAAAAGTATAAATGCATGTGACTTCTTCTTCTAGGTAGTTATAAGCTACCATGGCGCTTTGGAGCTTATGTTCTATGGAAATATTAAACCCTAATTATGTAGTGACATTGTCCAAGCTATCAAATTCAGGACATTGTCCAAGCCATCGAACTCAAAAATCATAGCTTCCCCTGACGAGAATCAAGAAAATAATGAAATTGGATGATCTACAGAGGCTCATTTATATTATATGCATTATTGGTCATTTAGCTTGTAGGGGAAAGGGCAGTCCAAGATTTCATGTATTTTATGGCATTGCAAGACTCCAGAATGAATTTTATCCACATTTTGGAAAAAAATGTCCAAAAACATATAGGTAGGGGAGGACTCGTGAGGATGAAGGGATTCTGCATGGGCCATCAACAAAACTAGCAACTATCATTTGCAAAAAAGTATTATCATAGATTCTGAATAGGTAAGAACATTGGTCACTGAATCAATTCTAATATATCATCTTCAACCATTTCTCTCATACCCATACAATTCATTGTCCTCAATGCCAAAATATCTGCATCAATGACAACACCCAACACTAATAGATATGCACGGCCTGGCCAATTACTTGTGATGCCTGCATGGTCTCAATACCCTTGTCAAATTTGTCACTACATTTCCTTGCAATACCCAATTGGATTTTCCCACCATAAATGCCTCATACATGTTCTCAGATAAGTACTGAGGAGGAATGCTGCTCATAATGTGTTACCTGTCATGATATAAAGTAGAATACATTGATTAGGAACAACAGGCACAGCCATGGAAACAAATGCTCTCTTGGTCAAAACATTATGTCGCTATTATTCACACAAAGTTTATCATTCAATTATTTAGCTTAAATAGATGGTAACTGCTTCTCTTATATCTAAACTTTGACTATGTGCTTGGTAGGGAGAGGATTTTTTTTTTGCCATGCTCTTTCATTGTAATACTAGCACCACCATTGTTGATTTTCAAAAACTTCATTGTTTAACAAAATGTTGGTTACGGAGCACACAAGACCCGAACTCTGTAGCCGTTAAGTGTGTGCAAATTATTTTACTGTTAGGAAAACATAGCAATCAAATTTTGTGCATGTTTTCCAATGATGCTCTCTTGGTTAGTACGTTATGTCGCTATTATTGGCACAAAGTTTATCTTTCAATTATTAAGCTTAATTAGATGGTAATTGCTTCTCTGGTATCTAAACTTTGACTATGTTGTTGGTAGGGAGAGACTTTTATTATTATTATTTTGCCATGCCCTTTCATTGTAATACTACCACCGCCATTGCTAATTCATGGGAACTTCAGCGTTTAACCAAATGTTGGTTACAGAGCACAAAAGACCCAATATCTGTAGTTGTTCCAATGCTAACAACATCCACCGAAAATGTCGTGTAAATTATTTTATTGTTAAAAAAAACATTGCCATTGCTAACTGGTGGGAACTTCAGTGTTCAACCAAATGTTGGTTACAGAGCACACAAGACCCAATATTTGTCACCATTCCAATACTGACAACATCCACCGAAAATGTGTGTAAATTATTTTAGTGTTAAAAACACATGTAATATGTATGGTGTGCATTTAAACATACAAATATGGATGTGAAATTACATGATTTATGATTTTATTGTAGTGAAATGTTTAAATTTAGTCCTTTTTGCTACAACTTTTTCTCATTGCAATTGAGTACCTTTGTAGCCGACATGGCACAAGTAGCTTGAGTGGTGATAAATGTAGGAAACTCCCTCACCAATCAAGAAATGTGCAATGGAAAATAACTACACAGCAACACATCTTTGGCTTTATGAATGATATGTAATCCTTGCACTAGGGTGATTAAGGCTGTGAAAACATGAGTAGAAAGTGGTGAAACCAATCATTGAAAATAGATTTGATTATACAATAAGAAGGAGTTCAGTCATAATAAGAAAAGAGTGAATAGTCCAAAGAGACTAGAAAATACGACTGAGGGAATTAGTGTATAGCAAAACAAGACACAATAAGGAACAATAAATTGAAAGAAAGCATGGCCATGAACAGAAGAAAAATTGCTTTAAAAAATGGCCACTCAATTTAGCACCTAAATGGAAAAGTCTCGATCCACTACTGCTATCAAGTGCAACTTCAGAAGAGAAGCACCACGGTCACCTTAGTGCTTGACTTTCCTCTTTTAGGCCAGCTCTTAAGGCCAAGAAAATCCTCCCTATCGGTTGATTGGATTTTAGGTTTTGGGAGAGCTAAGGGAAAAGAGATCAACTAGCTTTAGATGTGAAGCGTGAATTGTTAAGTTAATTTCCCAAAGTAAGCATTCAATCACTTTGAACTTGTAATGACCAACATATTAAACACTGAGAAGATTGTTGACAGCCACCAGGGATCAACAACGTATGCCCGAGCAAGGCCCATAGGCTCATAGTAGAGGCCAAAGATAGATTGGATAGTCCTATTCCTATGGATACTGATTCTGAAGATAAGCATAATGACGGGGTTGGAACTAGTGGTTTGTCTCTTGAAAATATGAGTAATGAACACTTTCTAAAATTAAGCATTTCACATGCCATGGTGTTTGTGCATCTAGCAATGGAAAATCCAGAAACTTGTAGAATATTTGTTGACAAAAAGGGCATTGAAGCCCTTATGAGGTTCTTGACTCTTCCAAGTATTTCGCTATCTTCAAAAGGGATGTCTGTAGTTGTGCACATGGTTGCAGTTTGCAAAGCATTCACACAACAACACTCAATTGCCCTTGCAAGGGTATTTTGTGCTCATCTGAAGGAACATCTCAAGATTACATTAAATGTTTTGGATCATGTTGCAAGGACTAATTTATTAGCTACAAAAGATGGACTGAATTGGAAAGTATTTTGATGCTTGTTTGTGGTACAATTTTTTGTCTTTCTAGCTGATGATACTAAAGAGAATCGATGGTTGGTAGCATTAACGACAGTTTGGAAATGATAGCAAGGATATGCTTCTTGATATTGGGATGATACATCAAGAAATACTATGGCAAGTTGCACTTACTGAGGATTCAAAGGCGCTTCTAAAGAAAGATGATGGCAATGTTTCCAGCAGTGTCACAACTGATTTGGATGCGCATGCAATGTTTCTCATTCTGGGGAAGGCCCTTCCAGAATCAAAACGCAAGGCAATAAGCAAAAGTCACTACATTCTTTTTGCTATGAGATATTAAGGTCATTTCCAGTTCATATAAGTCATTTGTTTTTAGAACTAGGAAAAATGAATTGTCAGTCCTGCTTCCAAATTTGTAGCATCTACATTTTCAACCATCTTTCTGGCTGATGAGAAGCATAATAGCTTCCGTGGGAAATGACAAAGAGGTGAGGGTGCCTAATCTTGTGATCTCTTTGGACCTTTCTCAAAGGGTAAGTTCTTCATTCAATGGAGGAGATCATAATAGAAGGGTACGGCCACATAAGTTCCATCACGGGGGTTCTGATTCACACACAAGAAATGCCTAGAGTGGCAAATTTTTAGGCAGTGGTGTTCTAGTTTTCCCCAACTGGTATGAATTCTGGCATCTCGAGGCTAGATATGTGGATTGTATCTGGAGAGCCTCATCCACAAGGCGTTCATGGATTTCCAGTGGCAGGGACTCCAATAGCTTGTAGCTTATAGCTTGCGTTTGAATAGCTTATATGGGTGAAGACAAACTTGCAATAACAAATGAATGCATTGCAATAACATTGTTTACCACAAGAAAAACAAAATTACAATACCAAATTAGAGATTTATTCTCTAGATTGGACCCCATAAAAATTAGGGCATCGTACTCACCGATTTGGGAGGCGCCATTACTTCTTCTCGGAGTTGCTCCACTCTGTCTCGGTCTCAAATGCACGGCCACAATCCCAATTTCCACGAATAGGCTCAATATCCTCTGATAACAGCTCAGTACCGGACTCAAATTCAAGGAACCACAATCCAAATTTGCATGTGCAGGGTGAATATCCTCTTCTCACAGCTCAACAAAGGTCACAGAAAGGTCACCGTGGGAGGTAGTAGACATGGTCCGCAAAAGAACGGTCTCGCGGGGAGGTAGAAGAAAGGGTTTAGGGAAAAAAATGTCGCGGGAGGTATCGGCAGCACACATCGCGGGAGGTATCAAGCAAGGAAGTTTTTTATTTGCTATGTATTTTTTATTTTTTTATATATATCTATTATATAGTGTTTTTTTGTTATATATTTATTATATTTTGTTTTTTTTATTATGTATTTATATATAATGTTTGTTTTTGTTATTTTTTTTTATTATTTGATTTAGTTTTTGTAATTTTTTTATTCAATACAATATATATATATATATATATATATCATTTTTTATATAATATTTATATATTAAATTCAAAAAAATAGAACAAATAATACAAACAATAACACAAATAATTAAAAATGTAACCACAAGAGGATCGAAATATAATCAATCTAGGTTATTTTTGTTTAGAGGTTAAAAGAAGATCTTATATCAAGCTATTTTACTTGTATAGAGATGTATTTTCTTAGACATACCAGGACTTGAAGGTGTATGACACAATAATTATTCAATAGGTGATACCATTGAAGAAAACAACTAATCCCTTTCAATAAAAGATGTGAAAGGTTCATCCATCATTAACCGTTGATGCAAAAGGATCAATTGAAGAAGTTGCTAGATGCAAACATTATGTTTCCAATGCACCATTAGCCATGAATTGAAAACCTTGTACATGTTAAGGAACAAGAGTGGTGAAAATAGGCCTTGTGTCAATTTTAGAAACCTTAAGTAAGCATAAGAGAAATATAATTATCGAGTTCCACCTATGGAGTCAATTTTGAAACTTGTAATGAGATCTGAAATGCTCTCTCTAGGATGTATTTTTGGGATCTAATCAAGTTCTTGTCTCAAATGAAGATAGATCGAAAATTGCTTTCAACACCAAATTGAGCAATTCATGTGTAATGGATATAGCTTTCATAGGCCTTATAAATCAAAATGTACTTGTCTATATGGAAAATATTGAAATTAAAGCTATTTTTAATAGATGTAGAAAATATGGGATCACACTACATCCCAATAAAACCATTTTCATTATTGCATAAGGAAAATTACTTGGGCATATCATATCAAAATACATGATATTGGTATATTCAAAAAGAATAAAACCTATAACATTCTATCCCATTGACACACAACAAGGCATTGATGTAATCATTCTTTGGGATGATCAATTTCATAAGGTGTTATGGCTTTGAATTCATTGAAATCCTCAAACCCTTATAAAAGATGATTAAGAAGGATGCATGATTTTATAAACTAAGGTTGAGAAATCAAGACAACTATTGCTACCGCTCCATCCTTAAACAAATTAATCCAAACTTTGATTATTATTTTTACCTCTATGATAAAAGGAGTGAATGCCCAATATCATTTATGAGCATGAGAATACAAGATGTTAAATTAAACTATATTTAATGATTAAAAAACAAATCTAAGTAAGTTATGCATTTACAATATCTAATCACTCCCTTTTTTCACACTCACTGTAGGTCAAAGGAGTGATTTTCCAATGTCATTTATTAGCAGAAAGATTACACGATGTTGAATTAAACTAAGCTAGTGATTAAAAACACATGAATAAGTTATGCCACTCTCTTTTGTCACACTCACTCATAAAGAACTATCTAGTGATTAAAAACACATGAATAAGTTATGCCACTCTCTTTCGTCACACTCACTCATAAAGATGAATTATGAAAGGAGTGACTTTCCAATATCATTTATCATTTATGAGCACATAATTACAAGGTGTTCAATCAAATTACCAAGTGGGCATAAGTTGCACGATGACGATGATGAAGAAGATGATGATGATGATGATGAAGAAGATGATGTTGGTGGTGATGACAATGACAATGATGATGATGACGATGATGAAGATGATGGTGATGATGATGATGATGATGATGATGTTGGCTGTGATGACAATGACAATGATGATGAAGACGAAGATGATTACGATGATCATGATGATGACGATGATGATGAAGACGAAGATGATTACGATGATCATGATGATGACGATGATGATGATCAAGATGGGGACGATGATGATGATGATGATGTTGGTGGTGATTACAACGACAATGATGAAGATGATGATGATGAAGACGATCATGAAGATGATGATGATGATGATGATCATGAAGATGATGATGATGACGATGATGAAGAAGATGATGATGAAGACAATGATGAAGAATGTGTTTTTTGTCATTATGATGATGATGACGATGATGATGACGACGATGATGTTTGTGGTGATGACAATGACAATGATGATGAAGACGATGATGAAGATGATGGTGATGATGATGATGATGACAATGATGTTGGTTTTGATGACAACGACAATGATGATGAAGACAATGATGATTACAATCATGATCATGATGATGACGATGATGATGATCAAGATGGGGACGATGATGATGATGAGTACAGGGTTGTCGGTGGTGATGACAACGACAATGATGAAGATGATGATGATGATGACGATCGTGAAGATGATGATGATGACGATGATGATGAAGATGATGATGAAGACGATGATGAAGAATGTCTATCTAAGATGATGAAGAATGTGTTTTTGGTCATTATGATGATGATGACAACGATGATGATGATGACGATGATGTTGGTGGTGATGACAACGACAATGATGATGAAGACGATGATGAAGATGATGGTGATGATGATGATAATGACGATTATGTTGTTTGTGATGACAACGACAATGATGATGAAGACGAAGATGATTACGATGATCATGATGATGACGATGATGATGATCAAGATGGGGACGATGATGATGATGATGATGTTGGTGGTGATGACAATGACAATGATGAAGATGATGATGATGATGAAGATCATGAAGATGATGATGATGATGATGATGATGAAGATGATGATGAAGACGATGATGAAGAATGTCTATCTAAGATGATGAAGAATGTGTTTTTTGTCATTATGATGATGATGATGATGATGATGACGACGATGATGATGATGACAATGATGTTGGTCATGATGAATGTGATGATGATGATGATGATGATGACGATTGTTAACACCCAAAAAGTGCTCACTAGCTCATTTACCACATTATATGGCTCATTTGTCCATTTTCCTACCATATTTCCATTAAAAATCCCAAAAAATCCCTCTAAAAAGCCTCCAAAAGGCCTAAAATGCCTCCAAAAGGCCACAAAACCCTCAAAATAGCCTAAAAAAGGCTAAAAAACCCCCTTTTCCTCCAAAAATAGCAAAAATCCCCTAAAAAGGGAATAAAAATATAAAATAATGAGGAAAAGGAGGAAAAAAACCCTATACAGCTGCCTAAAACCATGTGTTTTCTAAAACCATGGGTCAGCACTCCACCACCAAAAAATTATAAATAGGTGATGGAGATCCCTTATTCCATATCCACAATCACAAGCACCCTTACTCTGCCAAAATCTCTCTCGAAACCCTAGTTCACCTTTTGAACTATTTTCACCTTGAGAGCCACCTTTGGCCCATCCCCAACATTGGAGAAGGAGAAAGGAGCATTCTAAAGCTTGGAGCATCCTCTTGGACACTGCAAAGGGCTTCATCAACCTTGACACTCAAGGTAACATTAATATAAAACCATTTTTTACATCTTTCATTTATGTCTCATGCAACGTTTAAAGTAGTTTGTTAATTTTTGTTTTAGCTTAATTAGTTTAATATACTGAACTGCTACTAAGGAGTCCATTCTCCTTAGTAGGTGCTCATTTGCACAAGCTAGGGGTAAAACCCTAGCTACAATTTTGGCGACTCCCCTAGTTTTCGAATTTCTGGTTTCCGTTTTTTAAATTTTTTCTTTTCGGCTGTCCCTTTCGGCCGCCGCATACCGCGTTTTTTCCCTCTGCAGTCGCGTCCCGACCGCGCCTTTCAGACCTTTACCCGCGATCCGACCGTGGCTCTCAGACTGCTTCCGACGCTCCTCCGGCGGATTCAAGTTTGTTACTTGCGATCCGACCGTGGCTAATCAGCCTGTTTGCCGCGATCTGACTGCGCCTGTCGGCCTTTTTCACGCGTCCCGACTGCAGCTTTCTGCCCCTTTCGTGCGTCCCGACTGCGCCTGTTAGCCCTTTTGCCGCGACCCGACTGTGTCTTTTTCCATTTTTCCTGCGGCCCGACTGCCACTGTTGGCCCGATAGCCGCGACCCGACTGTGTCTTTTCCCCTGTTTCCTGCGTCCCGACTGCCTCTGTTGGCCCGATAGCCGCGACCTGACCGCCGCTGTTTCCCTCAAACCCGCGGTCGGCCTGTTCTGATCCGCCACAGACCCGCGGTCTGATTTCTTCTCTTTTCCTGTTTTGAGCCCAGCCCCTCTTGCTGCAATATTTTCTGCATTTGAACAGCCCTCTGTCCCACCTGCAGCCCACTTCCTTACAGCCTTTCTGCAACATAATTTCTGTTCCTTTTACAGAATCTTTTTAAAATTTCAGTATTTTTATTTCAGAAAATTTTGCAAGTTAAACTTTCAATTTCCATATTATTGATAGATTGGAAGTTGCCCCCCCTTGTGGCACTTCTATTTTTGGGTTCAACACCTCACGAGCACACACTCTGTCACATAAAATCAAGTGAGCCTTAAAAAGTACCTAACTAAACCAACATTCTAACCCCACTTGGGGAACACAAAAGAATCATTGTAGTTAGGTAGGATCAGGGGGATAGGCTTCCAATAACACCCCTTGGTTATTTCACTTGAGACATAGTTGTTGTCCAAATAGGGAACCAAAATCCCCTAGTACTTTTTGGCACGGTCACGACCAGTTTATCAGAGGGCCTCTCCCTTAGGAGGGTTGAAGTCGGGAGACTGGTTCCGGAGGCCTGGGTGGAATACCGCACTCCATTCAGTAACCGAAGGGCTACCTTTCGCGGTTCGCGGGATATCCCTGTATAGGGGTATTGCGGTCAACGAACTAAACGGCAGATTCACCTTTCTGGACGTGTCATGAACGGGGTATCTTAGTTGCCATTCTTCTAGGATTGACTACCCGGTATCCCTCCCGGTAGGGGGATATCATAGCCACTTGGCTTTCCTACTCATATTGTCTGACTTGGATTTCATCACCTTGCAGAGGATATGTTTAGTTGAGTCAGAATACTTTTAGCTAGGTGTTTGCATGCTCCTTTACCTCCCTTTGGTCTAGTGCGTCCACCATTTTTCTTTTCTAGGAAACCTGCTGCTTGTTGGTATTCTGACCATCTTTGTTGTTACTCCACCTATTGTAGCACAGCTGTTGCAGTGGGTGTTTTGAGTTGGTTGTTGGCCTGAGTGCCTTGTTTTTTAGCTCTCCTTCTGCACGCACGGTTGCACTAGGATTTTTGAGCTGTTTTTATACTCACCTCAACCCACAGAGATTTGACACCATCCGTCACCATTGAGTCCCTGAGACATTCTCGGCGCCTCAGGGGCGAGCCCCCACAGCACGGTTCTCTTGACACCACTCGTCGTAGATTCCGATCATTGTCCGTTGATACCACTCATCACAGATCTAGAGCCTTGTCACTTGACTCCACTCGTCAGCGACGTAGGACTCCGTCACCAGATAGTGACGCCCCGTACTTTACCTCTGATTCTGACGAAGAGTCTGAGAACCCTATTTATACTGCCCCTACTAGCCCCATGGCTGGTACGACTTCCACCCCATTTGTCATAGGGACCATTGGTGGCACATCCACCACTACACCAGTTACTACACCTGTTTTGGGTATGCCCTCCATGGGGAACCCATCTACTGTACCCCTCACGGTACCTATTCCCGCAGCGGGAATACCTATCCCCACTACATCAGTGGCTCACACTACCAATGGTGGTGCTGGACCATCCTTCACTACCTCAGTTCCCCCACTTGGGGGCACCACCCTAAATATTGCCCCTCCACTTGGGGGCACTGGCCCCAACTTGGTCCATAGCACTACTGTGTCGCAGCCTTCTTCTAGTTTGCCATTCATGGCTAGCCTCAACCTACCTGACCTGGCCAGATTGACCAACGATCCCATTCGACACGACCCTACATGGCCTCATATGCCTACCAAACTACCCTCGGACATCCCTAAGTTCGAGGGCAAGGCCGGTGAGGACCCACAAAACCACATCATGTCTTTCCACCTATGGTGTTCCTCTAACTCCATAGTGGACGACTCTGTTCGCCTCCGTCTCTTACAGCGCACCTTCACTGGCTCTGCAGCCAAGTGGTATATTGAGCAGCCTCATGGGACCCACGCCACCTTTTCTTCCCTGGCCTCGACCTTCCTGCAGTTCTTCCAGTTGCCTGTCCGCTATGACGCGGGCGTTGAGATCCTTCTCTCTTGTAGACAAAACACGGCTACCCATATCACGGACCACATCCATGAGTGGCGTCGACGTCGTAGCTTATGCAAGATCAAACTTGACGACCGTATCTTCCTAGATTGGTTCCTCAAATCCCTTCTCCCTGTTATCGCTAAGGATGTAGCTTCAGAAAGACCCCAGTATAAAGAAGAGGCCATCCTTAAGGCACAACAGTTCGACCTCATTTACGCCCAATCGGGTTACCTTTATACCATTATACCTGACGCCCCTCGCGGCGAGTCCTCCCAGCATGATGCGCCGGGGGCATCCCACGCTGCAGATGGTATCATTGGCCGTGTTTCTTCGCATCCCCAACCATTTTCTATAGCACGTCCTACCCCTGGCCCCGACCTGTCGCGGGCTACCTCCCAGTCTGGAGCAACCAACTCATATGCTCCCATGACACATCACCATTCCCATGGACCCTCATGTCCACCCCAGTGCTTCGGGTATGCGACTCCTGCTTATGCTCCTCCAGTCGCCCCTCAGCCTTACTACCATCAGCAGGCTGCCCCCGCTCCTGCGCCTCCACAAGCCCAACCTGCTTATTATCCGCCACAGGCAGCCCCTGCGGCACATCCACAACCTGCTCCACAGTCCTATCAGCAACCCCCTCAAGTTGCTGCACCTGCTCAGCCTCAACCTGCATATCATCCTCCGCAGCCTGCTCCAGCACCTGCGCAACCTCAGAATCCACCTGCTGCCCAAGGGCAAGTTTACGCCCAACAGAACCCGCAGCAAAACCAGAACAACCAACGTAACCAGGGCCAACAGAACCGCGGCAAGGGCCGTAATCGGGGAAACAACCAACCTGCAGACCAAGCTGGTCAACCGGCTAATCCCCCTGACAATAACAACGCGGCCCCCGCTAATCAAAATCCTGATCGCCCGCCCAAGCAGGCCAAAAACCCCAATCTGCGAACAAACCACCCTTGTTCTATTTGCGGGGTCTATGGACATTACACACATGCTTGCCCACACTTGGAGCGAGCTCGGCAACTCTGGGTTGACGAGGCCCATCGCCAAGGGCATGCGGCTCCCCAAGCGCCACCCAACCCCCCCCAACCTCAACAACCCCCTTTGGTGCTGCAAAACCCATTACCGACCCAAGGCGTAGTGAACACTCAGCCGTTGGCTCCCCAGCAAGCCAATGCACCCCAACAACAACAGATCACTTACGCTGCTCCTGATCAACCCATGTTTGACTCAGGTACCCACCACTTACTGATGATGTCATCCGCTGACGTCAACCTCCAGACCCGTCGGAACCAATATGGCTCCACTTCTGAAGCCACTCCCACGGATAAACCTACTAACGCCCATCCCACCGATCAGGCGTTACGTATACCTCCGCCTCCCATAGACGGCGCTGCGAAAGCACCTCGTTTCCCACTTCGCCGAATCAACAATAACCCTAACGCGCGCGCTGCGTCAAACTACAACATCGTAGACGACTTAGCTCAATCTCCCGCAGCCATGTCTGCGTTAGAGGTCTTGAAGAACTGCCCTTCCCAGCGCAAGACTTTACTTTCCGCCATTGGGGGGATTGACCCAACCGATTCGCATTTGATGGCGTTTGATTTAGACCAGTCTGAACCACGCCTACCTTCCAGCTTAGCCTTCCAAGTCACTGTCTCCGTTAGGAACCTTGTTATCCATCGGTGCATCATCGATGAGGGTGCCTCCACATGCGTTATGTCTACATTTGTATGGCAGAAGCTAGGATCCCCTCCTCTCCAACAGTCCACCACTGCCTTACGTGCCTACGACGGTCGTTCGGCCCAGCCCCAAGGCCTCCTGCCCAACGTTCCTGTCCAGTTAGGTGGTAAAACAGTCCTTATTGACATAGAGGTAATCAATGCCCAATTGGATTACAACCTTCTACTTGGCCGCAGCTACATGTATGCCATGCGGGCGGTTGCCTCTTCTGTCTTTCGCACCATGATGTTCCCCCATGAAGGACGCGTGGTTAAGATTGACCAGCTCACCTACTATGATCCCAGTGCTCCCGCGGCACCTGAAAATGTTCTCCCCATGGTTGAACAACCTGTTTCTAGTGCCACCACCTCGTTTGTTTCCTCTACGGGGCCTGGAGTCTACTCAGACGCGCCGATGACCTCTACCTTTCACTCCATTCCTCCGCCGTCATCTACGCCTGAAATGTCTGACTTATGTACCTTGTCCCATGACATCCTACCACCTAACAATCAACCATCCTTGTTGCCTAAACCACCATTGGTACCTAGTCACATTGGTGTTACACCGATCCATACGATCCCCTTCCTCGTTCCTCCCGCCGGAGTAGTAAGCGCCCCGGTCATGGCTACCCTTAGCCTCCCTGGGTTAACCTTGGGTTTACCTGTATGGTATCTTTCGCCTCCCGTTCGCCCGCCGACACCAGATGTCGTCCTCCAGCCGGTGCAACCCATGACTACTACCACTCAGCCACCTCCCGGTGTCTCTACCCCTTCAACCTCCGCGACCCCTCCTCCTCCTCCCAAACCCACTGGGGGCAGAGGTCCACAACCTTACACTGCTGTACCACCGCCCAAGACAGTAAAAAACCCTCCAGTGTTTCGTGCTCCTCCCAAATGCTCGCTGTGCGACGAGTTGGGCCATGCGACCCACCAATGCCCACAGTCACCAGCATTGCAGAAGCACATGCAGATGCTCGACGATGACCCTAACATCCCAGTTGTCGAATTAAACCCCACTCCTAAGCCTAAAGATAAGTCCCTACGTACCAACCACTCCTGCGCCATCTGCGGTATTTACGGGCACTATTCACATCATTGTCCCGATCTCCCGGATTACAGAGCGGCTCTCTATGAGATGAATAATCTGGATCCTGAGACGGCACCACCTACCATTGAGGAGATCTACCCCCCAGACTCTTCACCTTCCGGAGAGGTTAATACCATTTATATGATCTCTTCCACCACTACCCCCCTCGTCAACCGATTTGACGACGCAAACTTTCCGTACTGATGAGGAGATTCTTGAGGCCCTTACCGCCCCGGATTATCCCTGGGATGATATGCATCATCGTTCCTACTTCATCCAAGAAGAATCCTCCTCTAGCACCGCTACCCAATACGCGGTTGAATCCAAAGACTTCCTTCCCACTAAGGTTGACTGGTTCAAGGACCCTATTCCTGCTCCTGACGCCTTTGAGGAAGGTAACATGGCTAACATCTCACCTGTCATCCAAATTGATATCGCTGCCCCCGGGAGTGCCCCTGAACTCATCACTTTAGGAGCCTTCTGCAGTAAGCAAGAGCTTGAGGAATACACTAACCTCTTAAGAGAGTTCCGTGATGTCTTTGCCTGGTCCTATACCGACATGCCTGGTCTCGACCCCGCCATCATAGAGCACCACCTTGACACCTCTGAGTCAAGGGGCATAATAGATTGCCTAGACCCTGGGATAGGGGGCATGATCAATCATTTTGAACCTTCCCTATCACATCTATCTCAGCATGTCAATGAACCCATCGTTCAAACCTCCACATATGTGATCCATAATCACAAACCCCATGCACATCGAATGGGGACAGGTCATTAACCTTGCCCACTCTTTCACAATTGTGATCTCAACCATTTTTGAGCTCACATATCACTTGTAAATTTGATTTGATTTTATACACCTAGTTATTTCCTTTGACCATTCCGGAGTCCTTATGACCTCCATTTTTTGCGCCATTTGCACTGTCGGATTCATATGTCCGTGCTCGTGATGATGCTTGAGATCATTTCTCGCTCTCACCAGGACCAATATCAACATTGTGTCCAGACACCACTCGTCGCCTCGGTTTGCATGCCACTTCGGCTGCTCTCCGTTTTTCATATATTTTATATCATCGGATTCATTTTTCCGAGCTGGTGATGATGCTTGAGATCATTTCTCGCTCTCACCTCCAGATTTTCTGGGCATTTTTCCAAAATACCCCCGTCACCTCGGTTTGCGTGCCACATCGGCCGTTACCCATTTTTGACATCCTTTATATCGTCGGATTCATTTTTTCGAGCTCGTGATGATGCTTGAGATCATTTCTCGCTCTCACTTGGTACAATTTTTACATTGTGTCCCAAACACCTTGTTTCCTCGGTTTGCGCGCCACATCGGCCGCCATCGGATTGTTCCACACTATTACATGAGCCCTTCACTCCTGTCATACTGCAAATGTTTCGTTATTTTGCCACCATTTCAACCACCCCGCAAGGAGGCCCACCAGTGTTCCCCACTACCCTCGTTCTTGATCATCATTACTGATCCTTGATTGAACACTTCCTCCTTGCCCGACCATTCCTTTTGTTCGGTATAATTTTATCCCTTTTTCGGGCCGGACAACTCCTTTACGAAAAAGGCACTTAGGGAGTTTCCGTTAAGCTCTTTTCTGACTCCTAAAAGAATGAAAAGATCGCCGAGCAATATTGCTTCCTTTCATGCTCGCTAAAGTACCTGAAAGGGCGTCTATCTGGTATAAGTTTAACCCTTTTCCGGACCTGGTAGACTAATTACGAAAAAGGAATACTCTAGTCACACCGGCTAGAAGAGTTCTTCATTGCATCCTTTTATGCTTATTTGGGCCTTGGAGACTAAATCTACGAAAAAGCAACCCCCTGGAGTCTTCTTACTTGCTTTCAGACTCTCTAAAATTGAAAGCAACCACGAGCATGCACTGTCCTGGGCTCGTAAAATCCACACGACAGTACCATTCCATCATTTCAGAGTCTTCTTATCGCTTTCAGACTCCTTAAAATTGAAAGCAACCACGAGCATGAACTGTCCTGGGCTCGTAAAATCCACACGACAGTACCATTTTACATACGCTTCTTCTAGTTCCCTAACCCATGAAGAAGTACCCTCCTATGCCTCCTGGCACTATGATCGATCATCTCGGCAGCACCCCCAATCAGGTCGCCTTTGTTCAGAGTATTCAGCAGTCTCCTGCCATTTTACCCCAGCTTGAGTCTCCCTCAGCCCAATTATCCTCCCAGATCCATTACAGCTATGATCCCTTTCCCCTCAGTCAGTTTCATATGCTGCCAGATCATTCCCATTATCATACTCTGAACAAAGGAAGTTTGAGTCCACCCACTCTACTTGCCCAGTTGTCCCTCCACAGTTTATCAGTCCTGCCATCAGCACTATCACATTTCGGTCTTGTACCTCGCGCTCCTGTCAAGGAAACATCATTGCCTTGATAGTTGCAGGTCTCCCTCTGTCGACGACAGCTCCTCTATTCCAGAGGATAGGCCCATAGGTCCCTACGCCTTGGACTTATCACCATCTGTGGTAAGTGCCTACGGATCATTCTGAGAGGAGACATCATTGCCTCTCCGAGTGGTTGTTCCTCACATGCTCGACTTCAGCACCTTGATCGCATCGTTGAGGATCGCGTAGGATTATATCCCATCAGTTTTTTGTCGAAGACCCCGGATTTCCCCCGACTCTAGCACATTGGTGAGTCACTTCGGAACACCCAGTTATATGTTCCCGTGGATGTCCGGGCTGCGTTGGCGATTGTATTCGGAAGCCATCCAACTATATGCTTCCTTGAGTACCCAGGTTTATACCAGTTCAGTGTACCTTTGAGGTCAGAGCTACCTGTCACTATGATCCAGCAGCTCATCAGTTCCTCTGGTACCCCAGTCAGCAGCACTGTTGATATTCCAGTGCACCAGTTCTTCAGCTTACACATGGTCCGCCTAGCAGTATGTCCCAGATTTTGTGTCCCCTCTGGACACTTATGATGTACACAGTGGTTATCTATGTATCTTACAGGTCCCCCTTTTTTCGGGCCTCACAGTTATGTTTATGTATCTTGATACGAGCATGGGTATGCCCGCCTCGTCCATATATTGAGATTATTCCTCATGCAGTTTATTGAGGTCATGTATTTTTCAGGTCCCCATTTTTGGACCCCATTGTTATTGTTATGTTATATCCTGATACGAGCATGGGAATGCCCACCTCGTCCATATGATCAGATGATTCCTCATCCATTATTGAGGTTATGTACTTTTAGTTCTTGCAGTTGTTCGGGATCGTTGTTCCGGGCTCCAGTTTGTTTCTTCTCTTCTCTCCACATCCCAGGAAAACCATTCATGACTCATGATGTCCATCGGCCATACGATGAGCTCCTGACCTCGCACATCAGGGGGCAATCTGTTAACACCCAAAAAGTGCTCACTAGCTCATTTACCACATTATATGGCTCATTTGTCCATTTTCCTACCATATTTCCATTAAAAATCCCAAAAAATCCCTCTAAAAAGCCTCCAAAAGGCCTAAAATGCCTCCAAAAGGCCACAAAACCCTCAAAATAGCCTAAAAAAGGCTAAAAAACCCCCTTTTCCTCCAAAAATAGCAAAAATCCCCTAAAAAGGGAATAAAAAATATAAAATAATGAGGAAAAGGAGGAAAAAACCCTATATAGCTGCCTAAAACCATGTGTTTCCTAAAACCATGGGTCAGCACTCCACCACCAAAAAATTATAAATAGGTGATGGAGATCCCTTATTCCATATCCACAATCACAAGCACCCTTACTCTGCCAAAATCTCTCTCGAAACCCTAGTTCACCTTTTGAACTATTTTCACCTTGAGAGCCACCTTTGGCCCATCCCCAACATTGGAGAAGGAGAAAGGAGCATTCTAAAGCTTGGAGCATCCTCTTGGACACTGCAAAGGGCTTCATCAACCTTGACACTCAAGGTAACATTAATATAAAACCATTTTTTACATCTTTCATTTATGTCTCATGCAACGTTTAAAGTAGTTTGTTAATTTTTGTTTTAGCTTAATTAGTTTAATGTACTGAACTGCTACTAAGGAGTCCATTCTCCTTAGTAGGTGCTCATTGGCACAAGCTAGGGGTAAAACCCTAGCTACAACGATGATGAAGATGATGGTGATGATGATGATGATGACAATGATGTTGGTGGTGATGACAACGAGAATGATGATGAAGACGAAGATGATTACGATGATCATGATGATGACGATGATGATGATGATCAAGATGGGGATGATGATGATGATGATCAAGATGGGGATGATGATGATGATGATGATGTTGGTGGTGATGACAACGAAAATGATGAAGATGATGATGACGATGACAATCATGAAGATGATGATGATGACGATGATGAAGAAGATGATGATGAAGACGATGATGAAGAATGTCTATCTAAGATGATGAAGAATGTGTTTTTTGTCATTATGATGATGATGATGACGACGATGATGATGATGACGATGATGTTGGTCATGATGAATATGATGATGATGATGATGACGATGACGATGATGAAGATGATGGTGATGATGATGATGATGACGATGATGTTGGTGGTGATGACAACGAGAATGATGATGAAGATGAAGATGATTACAATGATCATGATGATGACGATGATGATGATCAAGATGGGGACGATGATGATGATGATGATGTTGGTGGTGATGACAATGACAATGATGAAGATGATAATGATCACAATCATAAATATGATGATGATGACAATCATGAAGATGATGATGATGACGATGATGAAGATGATGATGATGATGATGATGATGATCCTGGTGATCATGATGAAGATGATATTGATGATCAAGCATTACGCTATTTGGGGTAGCATGATAATTGTACTGCATTTCCTTAATTATAAGCTTCTCTTTGTTTCGAGAATCATTTAATATTCTCTACTAAACAGGGCCAACCACATGAAGGTGGAAGCTCTTATGCCCCCCCCCCCCCTGTCATCACTCTCAATTCCCCAATATAGCCCGAAAAATATCTATGTACAAAAAAATTAAATGTCTTTTCTCATTCATACTAAGTAACAAGAAAGGTTTCTAATTTTAACATACAGGAAAATAGAAATTATCTAAGAAACAGTTAATAATTTATTATTAGTAATGCATACATGATCATAGACTTCAACGGTCTTCATCATCTTCTTCATTTGAGTATTGATTGTCTGTACTATCATCCGATGATCCAGATTCAACATTGTAAGGATTGGCCATATTATCATCGTCGTCGATGTCAGTTATGTCGATCATCATGTCATCATCGATATCATCTTCATGGACATTGTCTGAATATACATCATGATCCGATTCAAGAAGTTCTTCGACATCTTCTTCTGGAATAGGAATATCATCTAAGTACTCATGTTGATCATGATCATCTTCAACGGCATCTTCTTCTTCGAGAATGTCTTCATTACGGCCTTCATCTATGTTATACTTTACCAGCCTTCCCCTTGGATCATGTCTTAGAGCAAATGACCAACCCGCTCTACCTGGAACCTCAGAGTAAAATACATGTTCACATTGGGTTGGAAGAACATAGGGCTCTATTCCTGGCTCAAACAACCTTGTATTTACCATGGTAAAACCATTATCATGTTCAATAATTGTTCTATCGGGATCACGTTGATTCAATCGACACCTGTACCATTTGACAATGAACAGAAATACCTTGAAGGAGTTAAAGTCACACTAAAGAATGTCTTCTAGATACCCATAGTATCGATTTTTGGATAGTTCTGGATGTTTGTCACTTCTAGAAGAAACATTGGTCACCTCAAAGACTGCAGATATCCCACAATCAGATGTTTTCTTTGTTTCATCCAACTTTTTGATGCAATATCTACATCCATTGCACCGCATATCCTTATGGTGTTTTACCTAGTACAACAAGCCATACAGGAAAAGATTACATAATGACACCATATTTATGATAAAGTAGTCATGCATGTTTATTATAATTCCATAAAAGGAAAATAACAAGTGTGACGTACAACAACAATATTTAAAAAAAAAAATTAGTGTCGTTGATTAATATGCTTACCTGCTTATCTTTTGAACCTCTTGCTAAATCGATTTCCCTTTGTGTTAGATTGGTGTCTCCATTGCAATGTGCAGCTTTAACCAATGAAGCCACACCTTCCCATGATATTCCATGACCAGATTGTTCACATTTTTCGATCCATACCTTCATCCATTCAAGATTGTTTGTGATTTATAAATGAATCGCATCCCACTCTCGACCAACTGTTTGATGGTAATAAAATTAAAATTCAATGAAAATGTATATTAGTCACTTAAAAAAGTATATAATTACAGTATAAAATGATGCAAAATACTAAATAAAAAAATAGAATATATATGTTTGATATATAAACATAAAAATCACCAGTGAAATGTGTTATATTACCTTTCACCTTCCTCGATCTACCTTTCCCCTTCGGGTACTCCCCTTCAAAATATTTTTTGGAGTCTGGATCACAAATGTGACGTAAATTGAGCTTTGACGCCAATATAGGAAGATATTCACTAATGTACATCATGTTTTGGTATACCATATATCCTTCCATCTCATCATATGCTCGTTGTCTGACCAAACCCTTCATAAATTTCAAGTGCCTCTCAACCATTCACATGGACCTTGAGTGCGTAGGTCCACACAGTTCAATCTCCTCAACTTGGTGTATGAGGTAGTGTTCCTGTGCATTGAAAAATGCTGAAGGTAGATGCTTCTGCATTTCACACATGAGACGAGGAATTTCTCTCCTCCAATACTTTATGTCTTCTTTATGGAATTCTTTAGATGACAACCGAATCAAGAGATTAAAGAAAAAATTCATTATATTACGTAACATGAAGTAGATAATGAAAATCAAATTAAGAATGCGTTCTATGTTGAATTAAACAAACAGTAAGCACATGGAAAAATCACCACTTACCTCATGTATTTCCCGAGACTATATATTATTTGCTTGACATTGTTGTTGAAGTTGTCCGGGATAGAGAGAGGTAGAACATACTGTAACAATAATATACAAATAGTTTCAGTATATCGAATAAGAGTACTAGAAAAAGAAAAAGAAAAATTATTAAATGCATACGATATTAATTATTACCTTCATGAAAACATGCCAATCGTGCGTTTTCACCCCTGCGAAATCACCTTTCTTTGTTATGATATTCTTCATGTTCGCACAAAATCCGGTGGGAAATTTAATTTTTCGAATGACTTCTTTTACAACATTACTTTGCTGGTCCGTTAACATCCATGGAAGTGAGTTTATATTAATTTTCTCTCCATTGCTATGAAATTGAATGACGTCTTTCATTGCATGGTTGTTATCTTGAATGTCTTTGCAAATTTTGACAATTTTTTCTTTGTCACTCCTTCCATCCAATATTCACCATAATGTTTCAGTCACATTCTTTCCGATATGCATTGTATCAAATAGATGAGCAATTTTTAGGTGCTCATAGTAGGGCAACCTACTAAATTGTCTAGGATAACTTTTCATTCCTCGTGGAAGCCCATTAATGCCTTCATGATGATCACATGAACAACAATGATGAAATTAAATATTAAATCAATGTCAATTACAGTAAATAGCACGCAATATAATATAATACAATATCATCATATATATACAATGATTGATTATACGTACCTTGATGATTTCTATTATATTGCAACTTCCATAGCTGAGGTGTCATTCTCTTTGGTTTTAATGCAGTCTCTTGCTTGCCATTGAAAAGACGTTTTTTGGTAGTTCGATACCTGTGATTCTTGGAGAGGAAGTGCATATACTCATCAAACACCTCCTTTCCTAAGCTTTTTGAACGACGAGATTTGATCTTAGGACCACAAACTGGACATGCAAATTTCCCCTTTGTCTGAAGACCTAAATAAAAAGATGGAATATCAATATTGTCTATAAAAATTATATAAAAATGACTGGATATTTATTTAGAAAAACATGCATGCGTATTATATTAACTAGTAGTTTGTAAAATTAAATGCAACTAAAGAGGAACTTATAATTACATACCACAGAAATGGGTTAACCCCGGGGCATCATGTATTGTCCATACAAGCATTGCATGGAATTGGAATTGCCTTTGTCGTATTGGTCTAGATAAGTCATACATAGTGATGCCATTCCATAACTTCAGTAGCTCGTCAATAAGAGGTTCGATATATACATTCATATCTTTGACTTGGTACTTACCTGATTGATTTGAACATATAAAATAAGTATTCTGATTATGAGACGTACCATTTAGATATATAAACCATATTTCACAATAGAAAAACTTTAAATATATATATAATATTATGAGACAAAAAACGATAAATGAGAATATACCACTGCAATAAAAAAAAACTGCAGTGTTCGTACCTGGAATAATCATCGACAACATTATGTGTTCCCTCTTTATTGTCAACCATGGAGGAATGTTGTTGTTGATAACAAAAATAGGCCACACCGAGTAAACAGATCTTATCTCTCCAAAAGGATTGACACCATCTACTGCCAAAGAAATCCGAAGATTACGAGGTTCGTCTTTAAAGTGAGGCCATTTTTCCTCCATATCTCTAAATGCAGACCCATCTGTAGGCATCCGAATAATGTCGTCTTTACTTCTGTTCCATGCATGGTAATCCATAAACTGCGCTATGTTTTTGCACCTGAACAATCGTTGCAAACGGGGAATAATGGGAATATAACGTAGAACCTTGAGAGGCACCTTTTTAGTTACTTGATCTATGCGATATCTACTGATATGACATTCAGGGCATTCTGTTGCAAATTCATGCTGGTTGTAATAAAGAACATGATCATCGGGGCATGCATGAATTGCTTCATACTGCATTCCAATTTCTTTCATGATGGCAGATAAATCTCGATATGTGCGAGGTAAAATATTTGACGGTGGTAACAAATATTCACTTATCATGCTACAACAAATTAAAATAAAAATCTAGTTGATATAATATAGAAATAATATTAATGAAACAAATTTCATCCGTAGTAATTTGACTTATATATGAATTAACAATAAAATACATGACAATCATATATATTTTGTGATGGAATGTATTACATACCGTAACATCCGTGTGACTGATATGTTTGAAAGACCATTCATAACCTTCAAGTTCATTACCAACAATATAGCAGAGAGAAGATTTGTCTTGGAGCCGTCATAAAGGGGTTCGTATTCCTTGTCAAGAAGAGGTGTATCATGAATATGATCAAAATGTTCATCATTTTCATGACCATCACCATCATCATATTCCAACATTAAATGAATCATGGATCAAAGTATTTGTAACATCATCTTCAACTATGTTATCAGTATCATCATCTTCTTCAATGTGATCATTAACTTGTTCTCCATTAATATTCATAGCTCCATGTTCCTCCGGTACTTGTTCTGGAAGCACTTGCTAATCCGGACGATATGCCGCAGGATGTCTTTCCTTTATAAATACATGAAACAATCAATAGATAAAAGTTAATAGAAGAAATTCAAACGCAAAATGTAAAAATTTATGTGATACATTAAAAATTTAACAAATTTTGTACTGTTGGGATGAAAAGAACAATGACCAATTGTACTGTTTGTCAAAAATAAGGAATATTATAATAATACATAAATTTACAAAAGCAATCAAAATAAAAAAAAAATATATAATGCAAAACTTACAAATGGATGGTATTCATGTCCCCCCTTGGCATTCCCATGCTCCCTACAATGTTTTGTGGCTGTTGTGATCAAAATTCTTCTCCTCTTAAAGCCCCTGCATTGATTACATGGACAATAGCATTTACCATCACCCCTTCTTTCAACTCCTTCCCACAATCTAGCAAGCAATTATTGATTTTGTTCGTCTGGATCAGGAATATTCATAGTTGACATTTTCTCGTAAAGAGCTTAAATGAAGATTATCAATCTTAGAAAATGAAGCTCCACAGTACTTTGCTCACTTGAATAACAAAAACAACGAAAAACAGTCCGCCGAACAAAAAAAACATCCGCAAACCGTCACTGGTATAGCAAACATGTCGTAATGGTTAGATATTTATAAATTTTAAAAGTCAAAAAGTCAAACCTACGTCGGATATCCGACGACAATAATCTAGTTACCGTTGGGAAAAATCCGTCGTATATCCGACTTCCTCAAGTTCGAATGATGTCGGTTATCCAACATCCAAAGCGTCGGATACCCGAATAGGCATCGGATATTCGCAGAGCCATAGGATATCCTACGAGCTTCGTCGGATATCCGACGAACGCCTTTCAAAATTTATAAAAAAAAAAAACAAAAAAAGTAATGTTGAAAGAAAAATATGACGACACAGTCCATTTCGTCGGAGGTTGTTAGATTTTGGGTTCAAATCTACTAGTGTTTGGGTGAGACCGCAATGGGCTCTACCTAAAGAGATACTATGCTTGAGTCTTTCACGTATAAACATATTGTATATACTGTACATGGCGTGTGTGTTTTTTGTGGTGTGACGCTTTAATTTTAGTGTGTCTAGTTCTTGTTTTGTTTCTTATACCATGTCCTGTCTGCATGTGTAGATGGAAACTTGCTACGGATTCACGGACGGCGCCAGCCGGCATACCCGTAACCTTGCTTAGGCAGCCTGGGTACTCTATTCTCCCACCGGCGAGCTTATCATCTCAGGAGGAATTTGTCTAGGTTTCGCAACCAACAATGTTGCAGAATATCAAGCAGTCATTGGAACCCTAACCGATGCTCTTTCCTTGGGTATGGACCACGTTGTTATCTATTTGGATTCACAACTAGTGGTCTCTCATCTTAACCGGATTTATGCTATCCATGACCCCACTCTACTCCGTCTCTATAGACGAGTCCGTCTCCTGGAAAGGTCCTTTGAATCTATTCAATACCTACACATTCCATGAGATATGAACACAGTTGTCGACTTGATGACCAACTTCATTCTAGATTGGTACATTGCACACACATAACATTTGTATAAAATATAAAAGCATACATAACATGTAAATCATCCATTGTATAAGCAAACATGTAAACAAGATCACATAAATCATCCATAGAACACATAATATATAAATCCGCTGAAAATGTCTGTATATATATATATATAAGTCAAAATGATGGTGTTGATACAAAATCTGAAGCATGATAGCTTTCAGTAGGTCTCTACAAAATCTGAAGCTCATAAGCTTTTTGTACATACATAAGTAGGACATGAGCCTAAGGCTCAGGTCGCCTAACCCTAGATCCTGAAGCTCTCGGTTGCTGCCCATGAAAGCAGACCATGACCCTCGCCACTTTGGCCATCAGCGTGCCAAAATGGTCAGACACCCCGATAGCATACTTCTGGTAGCCCTGAGGTAGATCACGAACACCTAGCTCTGGGATATCCAGGGTCAACCTTTGGAGGTTCTCATAAACCTCTTCTACCTCCTCAGTAGCATCTCGCGTTGTGGCACCCACGACCAGCACCTCTCCTCTCCTCGCAATGAGGGAGGCTCCGACTGGCCGGGATGGACCCACATCTGCATACGACACCAAGTTATCAACAATACTCCAAAAACATCATAAAATATATAAAATGAAAAACACAAAAGTTTTTGTTCTTACCTATGTCACCCCATTGTGTTCCCTCGGGGAGCACCAGGTCGGGATCACCTCTGAAGTTTGTCCCGTTGTAAGGGTAATCCTCAATCATGAGGAGTTGTCCCTCCAGCCAAGTGAAGAACCTGGTGCCATAACCTATGATGGGACCCCCACCACCATGAAATACCATCACCTCATCCCCTCGAATCATATGTGGATCCCTGGCATCCCGGTCATCCAAGTCCACCTGTGAACGTAGATGAGGTACCCGCTCCAATAAGAAATATATCACCACGGACCCATACCCAAACTGTTTCAACGCCCTACGCTGACATTTGGTAAGCTAACCCCGAAGGTTGGTAAGGAGTCCCTCGCACCAGTTGAATACCCTGGGAGCCATGCACTCCTCTATGTACATCAACTGTGTCTTTCTCACAAGGTGAGCAGACTGACTCCCTGCCAGCCTCACCAGGGTGAAGAGCATGGCATGTAATGGATGATCTCGAATCTCCTTAATGGGAATCTTCCCACTACTAGCCATAGTACCTCTAGTGCAGTACTGAGTGATCAGGTCATCTACGGTCTAGTCACCTCCTCGTGACCCAGTAAGAGATACAGGTTCTCCCCTCCGGGATAACCCTATCAAGAAATAGATGTCCTCGAAATCTATACTCAAGGTATGCACCCCAATCTTGAAATGTTGTTGCGCTGGATCCCAACATCGGATCATATGTGTTAGTAGCAGGACTTGGGCCCTCATGCCCGACACTCGGAAGTACTTAAGCAACCCGTAGTTCCTCAATGCGGCAACGCATTGAGGGTCATTTTCAAACTGTGCATCATCCAACTCGTGTTCTCATTCTTTCCACTCTAAGACCATGATTATCACTGTGAACCTGTTAAGAAGCACAAATAAGCAACATTAGAACTCACCCCATGCATCAAAGTTTTTTCTTTTGGGTTGGGTAATGAGTTGAACTTGGACATTTCCGCTGTCGCAAATTGTCCTTGCAGACAGTGCAACATCATCGCAAACGACCCTTACGGGATTTGTGACGACCTTGGGTGATCACAATTCCCGTAAGGGCGTCCTGCGCCAACCCATGGGCACATTGCCCCCAAGTTAAACAACTCAAAACCTTAAAAAACAAGCAAAAAACATGAAACCAATCCATTGAAAAGTTGCAAAGATGAGTTTAGGCCTACCTGCTCGTGACAGCTCACAAAATGGTGGAACGCAGCTCCTGGAATCAGTAGTAGAAGTTTGGCTCCAAATGGCACTTCACACTCTCCAAACTTGATAAAAAAGAATTGTAATTTCTTTTCACTATTTCACCCATTTTATAACAAAAATTGGAATATTCTTTTTATAATTTGATGCTTTAGTGGGTTTTTTGCTATAGTTTGAATCATTTACTGCATTTAAATGCTTCGTTAACTGTTTTTGACCTAGTCTTTGAGTTGCAGGACAAGTTAAGTTCCTAATTAATGCCATTTTTCACCGTGACGATCATCTCGTAAGTATCATCAGGTATGAACAACTTCTTCAAGCGTCTTTTTGTCATTATTTCGCTCATTAAATTCAATTATTAATGACAACTAAGCTTACCCTTTGTTCTTTCTCGTGGTCATTAAATGATAAGAATAAGTCACCGAGTTATAGTTTATCACTTTTTCAAGCTCATTAAACTCCTATGAAAAAGGAAACCCCTTGGAGTCTCTCTTTAAGCTCTTTTCAAGCTCTCTATATATGAAAAGATCGCCAAGCAAACTTGTCACGTTCACGCTTGTTAAAGTATTTGAATGGTCATCTTCCTGGTGATAGTTTACCCATTTTTCGGACCAGGGGGCACTACTTACGAAAAAGGAATACTCGAGCCAATCATGACTGGAAGAGTCTTCTCTCGCGTTGTTTTACCCTTTTCTGGGTGAAGAGGCTAATCTTACACAAAAGGACCATTGGAGTCTTCTTTAGTTCTTTTCAGACTCTCTAAACATGAAATGACGTCTAGTTTACCTTCTATGGACTCGCTAAAACTCAACATTGAAGGACCCGTCATGGGACCAACCCCTCCTTTCCCAGATCCGAAAAATATTTGGGATTGGACTCATCTCTGAGATGATCTATACCGAGCATCTGGGTACCCTCGTCAAGCTCGTCAAAAACACATGAGGCACTCATCAGTCATGATGGGGAAAAAGGAAATTTTTTGTATTACACCTTTACCAATGGCAGTACTTAGTCGTTCTTGAACATGGCACTCATTTGCATTTGCATACAGTACTTGGATCATCCATTTGTCCTCAATTTTTTCCTACTTCTTGAGTCTTGTTACTCCTTTGGGTCATCCAAAGAATACTTCCATCATCAGTTTCATTAGGAGTTGGCGTCATTCTCGTCATGTCAATACTGCCAAGTCATGCCATGCCCATGTTCAAGAATACATTCACCACTCATTATTTGCAGTCAATACACCTTCCACTATGTCAGTCTACTTCGAGTCAGTCTTGCATGTTACTGTACCATCCGATCTACTCCAAACATCTGTTATCGAGTTTCGTGTCGATGATGGGGGATTCATCATGGCCCTCCTTCGACGATTTCATCCTCGTCGACTTCAAATCATCATCTGAGGATTGAACTTAGAAACCAATCGAGTACCTTGGGCCTACATGCCTCAATGGCAGGTTACCTTGATTTCAACATGAGTTTACATCATTGACTCTTAATTGAAAGATTTCATTAAGCATTCGAATTCAACCCATTCATTCGCGCTTGATGATATGTACTGTGATACCTTGGGGATGATTGAAATTAATGGTGATTTCCCTCGCGCTTGTTAACGGTATACATCAATGAGTGGTAATCAACTGGTTTCTACCATGTTCGATGTCAAGACATTTCTAATCACATGGATAGATTCGTATCATTGCGGGTTCGTCTTAAAGACCCTAGGGAGTCATGTTTTACCTAGGCTGCGATGGATATTGTTTTGAGTCATATTACATGGATCCACTTTTGTATTGGTCATGGCTGTGTTATCATCTCATCATGGATCTACGCTTGTGTCTAGTAGCCATGATTGTGTTCAGTCGGTCATTACTACCATGGATCTGCAATGTGTTGGTCGGAAGCCATGTTGTGAATCATGCGAGACTGTGTTCTCAGAGTCAGTTGTACTGCAATGGCATCCTCCGTTCGACAAGTCCTTTCCATTTCTTCTGTCAAAGCATTTCACCTGTCAAGTTCCAATAGCTTCATGCTTTGGGGGGCATTCTGTTACACCTAAATATTCCCATCATAATACTCAGTGTAAACATCCCTGAAGTTACCTGACTAATTAGATACCAAATTGGAAGAGATGCTAGCCCATTTCCATAGGGTTTAGTGAGGTCGCCGCAAGTCACCTTTGTGCAACCTGCGATGTCACAGGTTGTCCTACTGCAGCCTGGGACAATGTCAGTTAAATGGATAAAAGAGTATCTTCGAGCCCATTCTCGAAGGTATGTGATGTGGATCTCTATCCCCAACCTATAGGGGAGATGGAATTCGGTTCCCTAGCCCTTTGGGATGATACCTTAACCCTCTCCCACTATATATCAACCTACCCTATCCTCTTAGTCCTATATATGTGAAGCTCATTCCCATTCCAAAGGGAGGAAGTCTATAGTACTTGCATGCTGGTGAAATTAGCTTAGGAGATCTCTACTCATCTCTTGGGAGACCTATACTTCCTTTGGAGGCTTTGGAATTGGCTTGTTGGACGAGGATTGCGACGTTAAGCTTTGGTTGTAATCATCACTCTTTTGTACTTCCCTCTTTTAATACAGTAATATAAATTCTTTCTACCAAATATTGTTGTGTTAATGATGTTTTGTGTAGTTTACTTTATTAACCCTTTACTTAGATCTGTTACTGTTTAGATGCATTTTACTTGCTTGTATTGTTCTGTATGTCTTGACAGGTCTTGCAGCTGATATCTAATGATTGTGGAGCTTCAAACAACATCAAGGAGAAATATCTACAAGCTAGAGGTAAGACATCTAATCACTCGATCTTTAACTAGATCTATGAAAGCAGTTTCATATTATGTCTCACTTGTTCTAGACTTGCGTTGAGCTAGGGAGATCACGCCTTAAGTCCGCTTTCGGTAGATTTTCCGGTAATAGAAGACGTCCCTAGAAAATACCTCAATCGTGGAAAATGGATTGCATAATCGAGAAGAGCACAGAGTCATGATTCCAATGGTGCAAATGACACAAAAAAATAATTGTTAGATTGTAAAACCTCCAAATACCCCCCCAAAAAAATATTTTTTAATTATAATCCTATATGTAGTTACTTGTGGAATATTCACAATAATTAAATTTGACACTGCATTTGCGACACTTATTTTATTATTAATGTATCCATAAATCCACTCCAGGTTTTATACATGTGTCTATTGAAGTCATTGTTATAAATTTTGATATCATAATTTTCGTTTAATACATTTAAGATTTCCTAACTACTATCAGCATTATTTCATATCACAAAATTCCTTGGTAAAGAGTTTCGCATGCATGGACATTATAATCGCATTACATGGGAATTGCCCTATTATTTTTATCCTATCAACCTAGTTCTATGGTCTCATTGTGGGCACACTCTCCTTGTGTGTGTGTGTGTGTGTTATCCATTCTCCCTACAAATTTAGATTTGTCCATGGTTCTCCTTCTTTGATTTCTTGATTAACTACTCCTTTTTAGTGAAGTTCCCTTGTTGGCTAGGTACCCCTTCTGATTTACTTTTAAGGGTGTCTTCTCAGATTCCTTCTAGGATCCCTATCTTCTTCATGTTGCGCTAGAACTTCCCAATTCTTCCCTTGTTTTTGTTGTATTGATGGCCAAATTGTAATTGTTGGGATATTCCTATACTCCATCCTAGTCCTAACAGCATTCTCCATTTTTTCATTTTCAGTTATACATGCATTTTTGCATGCAGCCATGAAATTGCATGCATGCATGCAAATTACATGCATCACAGTCATCAGTCCCAGCACCTAGCCCTCATTTAGCTAGCCCCAGGAGCTTCTTTCTGATCATTTTTAGCCCTCCTAGTGCTTAGTGCGCCCTCCTTTCACCAACCACTTGTGAAAGGTGCCCTCTCTCACCTACCACTCAGTTGCACTTCAGTTAGTTGAGTTATCTTTAGATCTTTCCTTGATTTAAGGCTAGATTGACTCCTCAACTAACTGTATCACTCCGATGGACCTCTAATGAGACTAGACTGCCTATTCTGACTCCAGTTAGCTCCTCATGCGCCCTCCACTGAGCCTCCTCCACTACATTAGTGCTTCCATGTGCCAGTTACACCTACCACACTCAGTTAGAATCAGTTTGACACCTGGTTGACAGCTACTTGTGCATTGATGACTCCACTGATGATGATTAGGAATCCTAGTTGTGCTTTGATGGCACTCCACTGATATTTTGATCAGT
This sequence comes from Larix kaempferi, assembly GCA_027924585.1. Lineage (NCBI taxonomy): Eukaryota > Viridiplantae > Streptophyta > Pinopsida > Pinales > Pinaceae > Larix > Larix kaempferi. The sequence goes on along the minus strand of BSBM01000089.1, from coordinate 15,105,233 downwards.
GCATGCAGGCTAATTCGAATTGCCACCTTGGAATTCGAATCCTCTCCACCATTGTATTATTTATTGTTCATATTATGATTAATGAATTAGTGTGTGATGTTATTATGCTTCTATCCGAGTTCTACTGTATCATAATTATGTTGCTCCTTTACACTACATTGACCACTCTTCTTCTATTTTCCTGCTTAATCTTAATCATTCGTGTGACGTATACATCAGCTCTTAGATCTGTTGTGAGGATTTTCACATGGTGTCAGAGCCTATTGAGAGTATTGTCTATCTCCATTCCTAAGAGTTTTTTGCAGGTTATTATCAATATTTTGGGTGCAGCAGTTGCAGCAGTTTTTGCACTTTTGCAACAATGGTAGCTGCAAATATTTTCTATTTTTTTTGCAGGTCTTCTGAAACAGATTCCATGAATCCAAAAGGAATTAGTCCTCTTTCTCCATTCAACTATGATGAATGGAAACCATAGATGATAGCACATTGAAAGATACATGGTCTCTTTGATTATTGTTTTGAAAGAGAGTTCGAATCCTCTGAAGAAGAGAATGACTGGTTAAATGAAGGTGGAAGAGCCTATGCAGCCATGTTGTATGCTATGTCTCATTGCATGGTAACCCACTTCCTTTCTGTTGAATCTCCAAAAGAGCTATGGGCCCATCTGGATTAAATATTTGGCAAACAGAATGAAGGGATTGGTCCAAACCATTTCGAGAGCAATCCCACTATTGCATTCACCCTCCTTGATGGTCTCTCTGATCATGAATCAGTATCAAACATATCTCATAATAAAGTTTTCCACAAAGAAGAAGAACTTGCAGATTCTACACTCATGCTCCAAATTTATTCTATTTTGAATTATGTGCCAGCTCACACTCTAGAAACTGCAAAGGTTCTTAAATCCTCTCTTGCACAAGAGTATGTTGTTTTGCATCATGATCTCATGAATGTTTCGGAGGTTAAATTAGCAATTGGATGTAATGCATTCGCTCTCCTTGATCACTCACCTCTTATGTACTACTATAAGATCATTTGTACATGCTCTCAGATGTTTATTGAAGATGTAGGGCATTGCCATTCGCTTGGGATAATTTCCCATGCATTTCATGGTTTTGATCTCACCTCTAATGGTTCAAAGGAGATCTCAAGAAACCATTTTTAAAATCTTGGATCCGATTTGGATTCCAAGCAATCACTATCATGTGATGGTTCTTTTGGGCATAATCTCACCTATGATGGTTCGAAGGAGAAAACAAAAGACTATCTACACATTCATGGATTTGATCCTGCCTCAGCTGATTCGAATCACAGGTTCCAGGATCATCCTCATACTTTTGGATTTGTTCTCATCACATTCGATCTAAAGAGAAAGTACAAGCACATGCTTTTTGAGCATGAACCACTTCTTCCCAAGAAGAAGATACCTCCAGACATATGACCAAGCATCACACCTGCTTGAGTTTGGAGCATTTATTTTTGGTGTTCCCTACAGTCTATTTTGAGGGGGGGTTATTTTTCCCATGAGGTTTTTCCCCATTTCCTTGTTTCATGGATTGTTCTTTATCATTTATTTGATTGTATTGGGTGACCTTTGGTCTCAGTTACCAGGGCCCAGGATGGATTAAAGGGGGGTGTTGGGATATTCCTATACTCCATCCTGCTCCTAACAACATTCTCCATTTTTGCATTTTCAGTCATACATGCATTTTTGCATGCAGTCATGAAATTGCATGCATTCATCCCAGTCATCAATCCCAACACCTAGTCCTCATTTAGCTAGCCCTGGGATCTTCTTTCTGATCATTTTTAGTCCTCCTAGTGCTTAGTGCGCCCTCCTTTCACCTACCACTTGTGAAAGGCACCCTCTCTCACCTACCACTCAGTTGCACTTTAGTTAGTTGAGTTATCTTTAGATCTTTCCTTGATTTAAGGCTAGATTGACTCCTCAACTGACTGTATCACTCCGATGGAACTCCAGTGATACTAGACTGCCTATTCTGACTCCAGTTAGCTCCTCATGTGCCCTCCACTGAGCCTCCTTCACTACATTAGTGCATCCATATGCCAGTTACACCTACCACACTCAATTAGACTCAGTTTGACACCTAGTTGACAGCTACTTGTGCATTGATGACTCCACTGATGATCATCAGGACTCCTAGTTGTGCTTTGATGACACTCCACTGATATTTTGATCAGTGCATGCAGGATAATTCGAATTTCCACCTTGGCATTCGAATCCTCTCCACCATTGTATTATTCATTGTTCATATTATGATTAATGAATTAGTGTGTGATGTTATTCTACTTCTATCTGAGTTCTACTGTATCATAATTATGCTGCTCCTTTACACTGCATTGACCACTCTTCTTCTGTTTTCCTACTTAATCTTAATCTTTCTTGTGAGGTATACATCATCTCTTAGATCTGCTGTGAGGATTTTCACAGTAATTGTATTGCTCATTGATCTACCAAACTGTCCTATAAATAAGGTTGAAGAGGGTTGGACTATGTCATACTGTCATCATATTACAAGGTTTATAATTACATAGTATTTGTTAGTTATCTACATTTAAAAACATATTGATGAGCCTATAACATCCAAATATTGTAACTTAAGCTCTGATACCAATTTTTAATGCCTCCAAATACCCTAAAAATATATATATTTTTGTTATAATCCTATATGCAATTACCTGTCACATATTCACAATGCTTATTTTATCATTAATGTATCTGTAAATCTCCTACATGTTCTATATATGTATCTGGTGAAGTCATTGTTATAAATTGTGATATCATATCGTTGAAGACATTAAAGCTTTCCTAACTACTATCGACATTATTTCACATCTCAAAATTCCTTGGCAAAGAATTTCACCTATTTTTACTAAAGTCAATTTGCATGCATGGACATTATAATCGCATTACGTGGATATTGCCCTATTATTTTTACCCCTTTTACCTAGTTCTATGGTCTGATTGGGGGCGCACTCTCCTTATATATATATTTCTCAAATCTTGAGCAACATATGTAATGTCATGTTAGTTGTGATTTCACATAGATATATGGATACTATATCTATGCACATATACAAAACTTTACGTAACACATATCATGTTATATTTGTTATGGTTTTACGTGAATCATATGACCACCATACTTACATGGATTGGATTTAATGTTTGGATACTATGAATTAATACTCACACTAAATGCTTCAATCCGTCACTTCATGAAATTATTGCCTGGTGATCCGAGGGCCGATATTTCTCCATCTGCTCTATCATCATGCTTTCAATCCAAGTGCAAATAGGGCATTGGGGAGGACTATGCACTTGCCACCGTTCCATTAGTTCTACAACATTGGTAAATAGAATTGGAGTTCCATTATTTGCTCATACACTTCTATCCAAACCCCATAAGGGTTTTGAAGTACTTTGGTTAACATTTCTATGGAGCTCGCTCATTTTTCAAATCAAATGATTTAATTCAATGTCCTCTCTTCACTTTTGAGTGATGAGGAGTATGGTCATTGGGTCATTGAAAGCCCTTTAAATTCATTATTGGTATATACAGGACTCCACTCCCATGCATTCAAGTTTATTGCATGATAATTTTCTATTTTTTACTAATTTATCATTTTTCCATTGAAGCCTTATTAGTCCCTTCTTTCCTGCAGAGCAATAGGGATTATAGGAATCGATTTCGTAAAATTATATTAGTTGGGAATAGTTTTCCAAGCAATATAACCAAATTTTTTACGTGATATTCCATTATAATCAATCAACTAATTATAATCCTTATTTGGCCTTTACCCGAGGTGAATAGTGCATTTTGGCCATGTGTCGAAGTAATTCTATGGAGCATTAACATTAATTTGTTATGCTCCTTTTAAACCATGCTTGAGCTTGGCACTATGAAGTTCTATGCACTATGCAGTTCTACCTGGCACTCAACATGTGAAAGTAACTAGACATGATCCACGCTCACTGTAGTACATTTCTACGTGTCTCTCAACATGCCAAAGTAAAATGGCTAGATCTGTTATTTAATAATCTGCTGAATCGAAGGTATAGCTTCATCAACAAGATCGAATGTTGCTTGAGCAGGATCGATTACTGCTTGAAAATCACTTGTTGTATAGATTCATCAACGGGATCAATTGCTGCTTCAAAATCACGTACTGGAAGCTCTGTTGTGTATATAGCACAAGAGATGATGGCGATTGCTTCAACCTGGTGGTATGTAGTCCTTCTTGTACAACTCTAATTGCTTCATGTATGTGTATGTTTTGAATAAAACCAAACTGCTCTGGTTAAATGACAACAGAAATCACCCCCCTTGAGTATCACTGCAATCACCTTCGAAATGATATTATGCACACAATGACATGAATAAATCGGCCTACCAACACTGGTCATTGGTCTTGTTCCATGGTAGGTGGGAAATATGGCGAAGCTGGAACACCTCTCTTATTCCATGACAGGTAGGAAATCTGGCGAAGCTGGAACAACTCGGCCTTTCTCGTGATACATCTACCATCTCTTTCTTGGGGCCTTTATCGTGATACTTTACCATCTCTTTCTTGGCTGCCATCTATGATCTACTATTATTGCAAGGACATTTTATGAAGGTTTCTCTAAGATTGTAATTTCATCCTAAACTAACCAACAATCTTTAAGTTTGTAATTTTAGCATTCATGAACTTCTTACCAGTTGTTTAAAGGTGCTACATAAAGTGGCAGGGATACCAATTCATTCTTGGGACCACACTGGCTTCTGGGGCTTCGAAGTGCTTGTGCCTAGCGAAATCCGAGTTGTTTTCCAAAATCTCTAGCTTGTGTTCTCAGTCCATCAACTTTCCACTGTATAGTCATCTGTTATGTTTTATCCAGCTCATAAACTCTCTGATTAATTGCCCTGCCAAGGTTCTCCAATTCATCAAGAAGAATAACCCAGCAATGCAAAGTGCTTTCCATAAGGCAATATCTTTGGAATCAACTCCATATTCTCAAGAAGAATAACCCAGCAGTGCAAAGTGCTTTCCATAAGGCAATATCTTTGGAATCAACTCCATATTCTCCAGTGCTTAGAGCCTACAATCTAAAAAAACTTCCTCTACAATGCCATCGGAGTAACAATAGTAGCTAATTACACAGTCTTTTCTATATATTCTGAGATATCTTCTTGTAAAATAGACCCAAAGAGACATATTTTAGTTGGGGAATTGGCTGATTATCTAACTCAAAGTTATAGCTAGGGCGACATTAGATTTATTTTTTTCTAATATATATATATATATGCTCTCCATTGAAGCGCTAAGAATTTCCAATATTGAGAGTTCCTATAAGATTTGAATGCATATTGACTTACTCTGCATTTAATAACTACATTTAAAAGAAATAAATCATCTTACAATATGACATGCTACTCCAGGGTATGCATGACCATCACGCAAATAATATTTAGGGCTTCTGCGGATACTAGTTTTTCCTTGTTGTCTTCAGTCTAGACCAATATTATTCAAATAAACAAGCAATAACTATCCGATGCCTATTATGTCAGCCACCAAAAGCAAACCAGAAAACATACTAAGCTTGAGCACTAATTCACTCTGTAGAATGGAGATGAGACAATTACCACATAATGGAGGAGGAACCCTAAATCTGACAACATATTCTGGCAATATATGCGTGTTCATGTGGGTACTCCAAACAATGTAGCCCTTCGGATTCTTAAGGTCATCTACACAGGTATTGAATTGTTCACTACTCGGATGAAACTGTTGTGAACCATTCTTGACCCGATCCATATTCCCCGTTATCACTTGGCACAACACCATGTGTTGTTCTCCATTTTCGTCAACATCAGAGTATGTTGCACTGCAAGGTGGTGCATAAACGATCATTGTTCATAATGTTGCAATGTAGAATATCCCAAATATACAGAGATAGGGTACAAGCAGCAATATAAATTATACCAAAACTAAACAAGATAGAATTTAAGGGCTTAGTAGTTGATTTAGACCTTATATAGGCGCAATCCTCAGGTACGAAATAAACACCAACAACATAATTTGCGTTGTGTTTAGGCATTTTGGGTTGGCCAAAGCCATGGAGTAGAATGCCGGAAATGGTCTTGCTAGAAGTGCCATGCCAAGCATACCTCATCTTGGCATTTCCATCGACGGACTTTCTTGCAACATCCTTGGCATGCCTTCAGAATGTCTGCAATCGAGCCTGTCTTGACACACTCCTATAGATACCCACAACACTAGCTAATGATGCAAACGTATTAAACCCACCTAAGAACCAATCTCGCACTGCAACGAATTCTCTATCACCATCCTTAAATTTAATCATCAAATTGTTTTTGTTGTGACTACAAAACAATGAATCTGACTCCAATTCCATAGAAGCGTTGGTGGAAGCTCGAGAGTCAGTAATTCCAACAGAAGCAGCAGTAGCTTCATGACATTCTGGAAATTGTGCATCATTAGATTGTTGAGCATGATCTTGCTCTAGAATGCTATCACTGGAACCCTATTCCAAGACAGAACAACCATGCTCCCATTCTCATTAGTTGCCGAAGAGTCTATGAGATTCAGAAACATATAGAAGAGTCTATGTTTTCTTGAATAAAATCCCATTCTATGTTTTCTTGAATAAAATCCCTCGATGCAAACAAATCTAAATGTTGCCGAAGATCTACATTTCCAATCACATGCAATGGTTTCAATCCATTATCTCCCATCTGTGGACTTTTTTCTTGAATAAAATCCCCCCATGTAGATAAATATAGATACTGATGAAGATCCACATTTCAAATCAAATGCAGTGGTGTCAAGCCATTATCTCCCATCTGTACAGTTTTTCTCATATTTAATGTATCGTGGAAGTGTTCCATTTTAATTTCACCGATTCTCAATGCATTGAAAAGTGGAATTGTTTTGAAAGAGAATTATAATCTTTTATATAATGGTGCACAACCCGAAAACCTCACTCCACTACCTAGACACATACCCTTTGTAAAAAGATGGATGTAACAAAACAACTATCTCTAGAAAATCACTGCAACAAACTTATAACAATATACTTATGCTTGATACCAACCTCTCGGAGTTGTAGTGCCTGTGGATAAATTTGGCTATTATGAATTTTAGTGCCTTCCTGGGTACTCAACTAAATACAATCCATTAAAATTTGCAAGTCCTTTCCATCTTGAAGCTCATCATTAATTTATTATTATTATAAAGTATAAATTAAACAAAAAGAAATAAAAGCATATAACTTGAATTGAAATGAATAGATAAACAAAAAGGAGCGCTCATAGGGAAAATGGAGTATCACACTTAAGTCAAATCGCTTCAACAACGTTGTGTAGGGAACCCACAAAAACAACGATACAAAAGTTATGTACATTGTAACTCGATGAAATAAAGCGCAAACAAACGGCTTTGAGAATAATCATGCAAGACGAGAACAACTCACCTATGCTTTCTTTAATGTATATCTCACCGGTTGTCATAGCTCATGATATGGAACCGAGCAAGACATTATCATAAGTGTCTCAGATGCCTATAGGTGCATTGTCTATCAAGAACAGATCGACCAGCTGACTCGTAAGAGATAGTTGGCCTATTGTGCTTGAATTCCTATACTCAAGTTAGTTACTATAGAATTCCCCTTGAGCAATAAGTTCTCTTAATACAATATATATGTTCTCTATACATGTATGTGCTTTTTGCATTAATTGTAAGATTTATCCCATGTTCTACCACAAAGGGAGAGTGTGAGTTTGCACCCATTTAGGCTTATCATATTCTTAGTAATATTTATGATTTTTCATTTCACAAGGGTATTTTTTGACCATATCTACAAAATTGTAATAATGTATTGAACATTATTTGTTCATATGAAAAAGGATAAGAGTTTTTACCCACAACAGGGTTTATGTGGTAAAATCGTCTTTGTACATTTTATATATAAATATAATTGGACTTATTACGTATGTTCTCTATGATTCTTTTCTTTGTGCTATTACTTGATGGAAATAATGTACTATGGATTGTTTATTAAGATTAACAATTATTCATCATGGACTTTTGTATGCTTTTTATTTCAAAGGATAAATTCCTTAACATGCGGTTCGCAAGGTTTCAACCCTTGGTTCTTTATCTGGCATATTTACTTTCATAGTTGGATTCTGGTATATATATTATGTAGGTTTACAACCATTGCTTGCCGACCTCTAACCCTAGATATTTATGGGAATACACAGTTCCCATACTTTAGATGATGATGTAAATGTATGTGTTCTTAATGTTTTATATTAACTATCTGGTGATAATTACCAGTAGATGGTAGAGATTCTGCATCTGCCAATAGGTTGGTGTTTGAATGAAGAGACATAATGTAATTAGATGTCACTAAACCTGTGGGTACAGGTGTAGTGGACTAAGTTGATTGTGTTCCTCTTTTGATTAAGGATACTATCAAATTAATAATTAATGGTCTACTTGATTATTCAAAGTATATTCAGTTATTTGTTAAAACCTATTTGATTTTACCAGCCCCTATCGACAAATGTTGAATATTCAAGCTTGGTATGCCCAAGGTGTCAATATATAAATTCACCCATCTTCTTGCTTGAAATAAAAGGGTTTATTACCCTGTAACCATTTTAACCAAAAGCCCTTACTTCATTTATGTATAATAAGTATTGTTTGCATGACTTACTTATCGGCTAAAATCTCTACGACTAGCATTTAAACTAAAATATAACTTTGCATTTAGTTCTCAAACAAACACAAACGTGTGTGTGTGTTAAGGATAATTTTAGGGGCGAAATGTCACGTCTCTTCTACGTGATTTTTTTTTGATAAAGATCCTAACCAATCAACAAATGCGGAAACATACATACTAGCTATTGTCATAGCCTACTTAGTAATTTTCTGAAAATGTTTGCATTAAACATCATTATTTCTTCCATCGCTTTTCAAATAAGTGCCAACCATGGCAACGTGCCTATACTTCATTGCGTTAGTCACCAATTTAAAAACCACCGAAAGTGTAATGACGACATCCTGAACACTTGCGACAATATGAAAATTACATAAGCAGCATTAATACTTCAATTAATAACTATATTAATGTCGTTAATTTGTTATTAATTATTAACTATCACTAGTACAATATTAATGTGAATACAAATTTAACCTACATAGTTATATGTTATACTTATGTACTAACATTCACCCTATGCATTTAATACTTTACCAAGCGCTAGCATTAACTTTGTAAATACTAGGGTAAAGTGCTCATACACCATACTCACTTACATTATCCAAACATAGATCATAAGTGGCAATATTAAAACAAATTGCAATATAATATAAAATTAATACAATATAAGATATATATATATATATATATATTATAACCTAAGCGCTTATAGGTTTACCATAGTCTAACCACAAGCTTATGCCAACTAAACTAGCGCTCATACTATATAACGTAAGCGCTAGTATAAACTTCATATGCTAACCTAGCATATGGGAATGCCATTAAAATGGACTTAGGATAAAATAAATACATTACAATATAACTTAATGCAAATGCATTGTAATAATATGACTTAATGTTAAGCGCATGGCCAGGTCAACACAACGTTGGACCTTGGCTTATGAGAAGCATGTCACCATGCCACGAGGTGCACCAACCGGCCCAAACCTTGGCCTTCGTGGTGAAGCTTATGCCATGATGCATAATGTGTAGAATTTAAAGGTTCGCAACACATACGTTATGATTTAACATTGCATAACATATAAAAACGTGGTGACTGTATCTAACATATTCTTCTGCCATGCAGAATGAAAAATTATATGAACCAAAGTTTCAAACCATGGGGTGCCTTCCTGGCAGGTGGCTCCACTTGGAAACAATGTGATTCAATACTCAACAAAATGAATACATAAGCTCGTACTCCAGCTAGCCATGATGGCTTTCGCACGAAACTGCCAACTCCCAAGGCTTATTGCATTAATGTTTGACTGCGGGTTGAAATGAATGTGGAGTGACCCATGGCCGTCGATCACGATTTGGGTCATCCAGCTTGGGAATGGTGAATGCATGGACGTCGTTAATCTGGTTTGTGGCTGTTGGCGCCAACTCTATAAGGTACTTGACAATTAAATGTAAGTATGACCGGGTTCATAGGTCGCCACTCCTCCCACCGGTATCACCTCATTACATCAAAACCCTACCTTGCATTTGTTGTTCATTTGGAATTCAATGGGCTCCTTCAAGCTCTTCTGATCCGATCATGGTGTTTACTCCCGAACCAGGGAGGAGATGCCCCTAAAATGCTCCAACACTCTGCGTGAGGTAGCTATTGGCATCTTTTCTTGGGTTGCACATCTTAAAGGTAAGAAGGTTCAACTTTTACCCAATTACCAAACTTTACTTCGATGTTTCGTTGTATGAATGTCATGCTGTCACAATTTAACTTATTGTGTTCCATCTGCAGGTATGGTGTCACCCGAGCTTGGGCTTCGCGTTAGTTTGACTCAACGATAAGTGGTTACACCACCACTACCTTCGTTGTCCAAATTACGTTTTAGATAAGAAATTATTACTATCATAACTAACTATTGTGTTGGTCACTTATTCATTTAGGAGCTATGAGATCGTAGGCATTTTGGGTCATTCGGCGTTGTCTCACTGACTTGGAGCGAATAACCAACTACGAACGTGGCCAAGTAACCTGTCATCCTTGGTCCTTCGGGTGAAACTACCCCGTCGATTTCGGATGGGTTACTAAATACTATTGGTTCTCTTTCCTGCTCACGCTGCAACACGGCCTTCGGCCAACCTCGTTGTTGCATGCGATTTTGTTTAGATGTTGAAGGCTTTCCCAGCCTGTAGGTGAATGTAATATTAACTTGGAACGTGTATGGCGAACAATACTTATTTAAACTTGAACATGGGCATGTTGGCCACATTGGGCATCGCCGGTTATAAGCATCGTCTCGCTTTGGTTTGACCCGTGAAGGGATGTAGTTTGGAAAGTAGAGTGATAGCTCTGGACTATATTATTTAGTTTGTAAATAATGAATGCATTTGAATATGAAATCATTTATGTGTTAGCTTTTTTTTATGTAGCAATGAAAATGGTTATGGTTGTTCTCGACCTCTGTCCCTCTTTTGATATATGAACAGAATCATTATTATATGAAATTTTTTGAATTCATTTACAAATGGTAAGCTTAGTCACAGGGATGTAATCCCGTGCGAATGTAAACTGATTGTGAACACATTTTTAACTTGCAACAATGATTAAATAACATTTAGCTTGCAAACAGTAATTTAATATAACACTTATCAGGTAAATGAATATTGTACTTTAATTAGTGTAGCAGTGCTACGCGTCGAGGTCGAGACTGTGACCATCGCACTAGGGTATCCATGCCTGGGTTTTAGGCACACCCAAAAAGGGTTAAACACGATTTACCCAGTAGTATCGTGATGAACCTGAGACACCATATTGGTTGGGTCTCCCGTCTGTACATTCGACTTGGCTATTAAAATGTTAAGCAGGGAGTTTATCCCGATTACAGACTTTATTAAGTATTTAAGGTCAAACTGTAAACAAAGTCCCCCCGAGCCCATACATATATATATATACCATATACTGAACATGCTTTCTGCCATAGGTAGATATCACATTCATAATGTATCTCAGCGATGTTGTTTACGATTCTTTTGTCCACGCCCCTCATGGAAACCAGGGAACAACCCTTGCATGCATGGAGGCAAACCACGCCAACTTCTTGCAAACGCTTCAGCGTTGATGCTAGATAAAGCCAATAACGTCGTGAAGGGTTTCACGATCAGGGTTAAGTGCTTTCTCATGGAGCTCACTCTCCCATGTCGGGAGTCCTGGCATGTAATAAAAAGGTCAACACGAAACTAACAAGAATGCATCTTGAAATTAGTTCAATAGATAATGGTTACAATGGTGTTATGAAACTACATGAATCCAATCTGGATATAAAACATTAGGTAAATAAAAGTAGTCGATTACAATGTAACTCTGTTAGATGATCTTAAATCCATTCACTGTAGATTTAATTCATAAACATATTTATTTGTTTGTCAAAGAAATAGAGACATATCTGGTTACATTAATCTCAATGCTTTGTATATAATATAGAATAAAATACTTATAAAAATAAAATGGCTTGACATGTAAACCCTAGGGTTTACATGTCTGCCTTGTTTCTGTCCTAACATGAGAAACATACATTCTGCCATTAAATATGATATGCTGAGAAAATGATATGTATTATATTTAAATACTTGCAACATTTTCTTAGGTTTAGTATAAACTATGATGATTCAGAATCTGCCTCTCTCAAGCTTGTACATCAATAATCATAAAATCACTGTCTGTTTACTGCATAAATAATATGTCATTCTATTTCAAACGACATTATGAAAACTGAAGGTATAGCTTTAAATCATAAATCTTCCCAAAATGACGGAGACATAAAAGTCTATTCATGAGCCACATACAACATTTAGTTTAATAAGACATTCATATTCAAATCTGGTAAACAAAGAGTAAATCAGAGTTATACATGATAAACCCTAGCAACTGTCCATAAAAACTTATACAAATATAACAGATAAACTTATCTGTATTTCTACATACCAATGGAAGCTAGCACAAACCTCCCAGCCTTTGACCAGCAATATCACCTTGCTTTTAGGTCACCCTCAAGCTGAGTTCACAGTCCCCCAAGTCAGAGTGTATATTTTAAATTACCCTTAACTTGTTCCCCAAGTTATTTAGGATATTTATGTGGCAACAGAAAACCCAACATCCAACTCAGTACTCCTGAGCTCCAGGATGCTCCAGGGCCTTTTAAGCCTCATCCATTAACAGAATCAATTAAACACAGCCTATTCAGAGTAAATGCAGTGCTCCTGCAAGCTTGGGGTAATTCTCCTACCTACACACAATCAAGATGCCAAGACAATACCTAGTTGTATGATTCCTCTTAATCTGGACCAGTTTGATACTCCCAAATCTGTCCTCATTCACTTGTCTTCATTTGTCTCTGGTCATTTTTTTTCCCAGTTCCCATTTCTCTTGTGTGTTCATGATCATGAGAATGTGAAGGATTGTTAAGAATGAAGTATTTGAATGAGTTTCAATTTTTATTCTCTTAGGTGTGAAATTCTCTCATTTTGTTATTTCTTTTAATTCATTATTCTCTCAAATATTTTCTTCGGGGTTTTTCCATTTTCTCCAATAATAATTTCTCATTATTATTATTATTGGTATTTACCCTCTAACCCATAGGGGGCTGCGACTCCCATCTCATTTATGTGTTGGTCCACATGGTCATTAAAAATCAATTTATCATATTTCTAAATTCACCTAAGTAAACTGAAATAATACTTAGCAAAATATAATAGGGATTCAAAGTCCAAAATTGGGGTATTACACGAAATTTAGCCCATGGGTTATTTTTCCATGTTTTTTTTCCAAAAAATGATTTGCCAATTTGCATTTTTTGAAGCCCCCCTTTGCCGAGTTTTGATGGGGTATACTTTTTTCACTCTAAAAATCGCCAAATTATTATATAAACTATATAAAATCTTTATAAATTGAAATAATCTTAGAAACATATCGCCAAATATTTTATAGTTGACATTTTAAGAATTGGTAAGATTCACCAAGGTTTATACACTTTTAAATAAGTATGGGTCCTTAAAATTATCCCTGGTATGTGTGTGTTTGTGTAATCACAAATTTATGTCAACTATTTATTGATATTGCATTTATTGGTTTGTAATATAACTCAAACTATTCATTAGGTTTATAAATACAATTGAAACATTATAATGCAACTTTCGATATTCTAGCATAGGTTATGCTGCAAACCCCATTTGCATCATCAAACATTATGCATTCATGACAAGTATAGAATAATGTACAATTAATCATACTTAGACATCCATTCATGTAGAATATTTCTTTTACTGAACTAATGGTCAAAGAGATAATACTATTAAATGATTAACAACAGAGTTAATGAAAGGAGAGGAGGAAGATTGCATTTAACCGAAACTTTACCTCAATGTTTCAAGCCACTAGATGGGCTCATCATCAGGAAAAAGGTGTCCCATCCTAATGATGATCCCATCCGGTAGCTTGAAATGTTGAGATAAAATTCTGGTTAAACATAGTCTTCCTCCTCTCCTTTAATAGTCTTTTACTGCGTATAATTCATGAATAACAATAGAGTTATTTTTGCAACAAAATTTTGTGCAATCTTCATTTCACAATAATGATTCAAATATGCATAACTCATAAAGAGTACAAATCAAATTAGATATTGACATTTTAACAACACAAATGATACTTATCGTTCTTCCTTCAAATAATGGCCTCACAATCAATCTAAATGTTACCAAACCACCCTACTGTAGATAAACAGGTACAATTCAATTCTATCCTCTGCTATCACCCATCAGCCAGTCCATGATTCTACTAGGAAACCTTGATTTTATATTTATTAGGTATATATATGCACTCCCAAGAGAATCTTTCACTATTCTTTAGGCTCTTTAAGGACATCGTGTCCCTCTGCACTCCAGATGCAGATTTATAGTAAAACAAATACTGACCAGCACACCAAGTGCCAAAACCACTCGCACACCAAGTGCTAACAATACTCCAAATATTGTACTCCATGGCCACAAAGGTTCCTTGAGATCTAACAATGAACCTGACTAAAGTTGGTGTTGGAAGAAGTTGTCATTGATGTCAAACAGGGTTTCATTGATATCGAAAGGGAAAAGAGATCTGTGGTGTTTCCATTGTTGTCAAGGTGATCATGATGATGTGTGTTAGCACCAAAAATGACCCCCAAGGCTGAAAGAGGGTAATCTCGGGTAACCACTAACCAATCTTTGGTTTACGCTTCTGATCAAACATAAACAGAGAGGGTTCTCTCTACGATCTCGTGAAAGGACTGGAATAATCAAGATTGTCAATAATGAAAAAGGAGCACCAGCATTCACGGCTAAGATATTCAATTACAACAATTATACAGAAGATCATATTTATGTTTAGGAACGAAAAGGATTCAAGAAATATTTGGTTGAAAACGCATGAATTTCATTTGGGCGATGGAGTCACATTTAACAAGTTCTGAAAGCAATATTCACAAATATTCTGCAAACGCATTCACAAGGGCGAGGTAGCAAGCAGATAGTAGTCAAAGAGCTTTAATTTGTGGAACAGAAGAGAAAAGAAACAGTCCATCAACCTAAGGAATCTATCGAGGATGAATCCTACATCAACTTTAGCAGAATATATTTGGTGAAATACTTGGAATAAGCTAAGCAGAGCATAATCTCTATGAATTCTACTTAACTGTTACCCTGATCCAAGCATGAAGGAAATAACACAAAATGGAATAACAAAGAGAGAAACACATTTTCACATGGGAAAAGAAAGATACAGACTACCAGACCGATTACGCAAGAATCCTTGTCAAAACGCAGGCTTCAGCTCTGCAATTAGTATTAAACAACTCAAAGAAAAAGTCTTACAAACTGATCATCAAAACACAAATAGATTTTTCATAAGATTTCCAATCCTTGTTCCTTCGATTACAAATGTATATATAGATATCTTCGAGCTCTAGGCTCGGCTCCTTCAAAACAAAAAACAGTTACAACCATATGCCATCTCATCAAAAATTGGTTTGCCATAACTGTTTTCAAACAAAAAACAGGTAGAGCCATCCTAACTATTTTTTTACATTTGTCGGCATTATTACTGAATGGAATTTGACATCATAGTAAAGTAAACATAGTAAGCATAAAATTTCCAGTTGGCTATCCATTTAGCCGCCTCGAAAAATATTACATATGAGACATGTCTCAAACAGACTGATTAAGATAAGGAACGGAATATTATAGACATAGGATTTTTTTAACCCTAGGTTCACAAATGACCTTGCGAGTCAAGGAAATCTTCCACTTTCAATGATTTGTCGGCCTGTGATGCGCCCTCTAGCAGGATAGGTTTCATTTCCTTAGTGGAGAGTACAAAATCATGAACTATTTCTGCACCTGGTTGGCCGCTCTACTTGATTTCGTGTTTCTCCTTCTTCGTCCTTTGTCGTTTCCTTTGGACACTTGTTGTCCATCAGGTTGCTCGTCTTCGTTGGAAGAACTGGATTCTATGAGGTCAAATACCATAAGAGGTGGAGGAGTAGAATTTTCCTCCATCTCATCCCACACTTGTTCTGGCATGAATACCACCTCACATTTTCGCCTTTTCTCCATGAGCCAATAGTAACCGAGAAGATGGTCGAACCGCCAGGTGCACCATCTTTTTGTTGTACCAACTATAGATAAAAGAAGTGAAAACCTTATCCATAACTGTTGTGATGATAATGGCATCTTCCGCATGCTCAGCGACATCGTCCCAGATAGACGACGCAGCCAATGATGATGCAAAAAGTACCTTCCATCATACTGGTAATCCTCCAGTATATCACTCAACTTTGCGGGTCCTTCCTTCTGACGTCTCTCGTGTGAAAACACTTAATCTCATGCTTTCCCACACGCTCTGAAAGATGTGGGTCACATTACCTCTATCATCTTCCGATCCAACCTCCAATCTACGCAAGGGACTGTTTCCTTTTTCACTCCTCCTTTACAAACTTTCTCCGGTCTCCTCCTATTTTCCAACTCCTAGTCATAAGCATCCAGCACCTTTGTGATGCATATAATCCTTTGAAAACTTCAGTCTTCATCTTAGTAAGGTTGGGATCTAGATCTTCTCCGCCTGCTTGTTCCAACCCTTCCCCTTTATCCGGAAACTGGGCCAGAAGCCATTAATACCAGGGAAAAATGTTACCTGTGGAAGGATACCTTTAGCCAGAAATTCTCCCATATCGAGGTTTAATCTCAACCCACCTATGTTTTCGGACAGACCAACCGCTACTTTGGACATTCGGTAAGTCGTGGAAATTATCCCTAATGCTCAGGTCAGGCCCATGGCAAAGAATTACAAAGGCCCAACGACCTTTGGACGAACTTTGGAAAAACAAGGAAACCACTGTTATTCCTGAGATGGCCTCCGGGCCCACAAGGCCGAGGTCTTGAAGGATAGCTTCCTCGCAAGCCATTATAACCCGGATCGAAACTGATACAGGGTCTTTCGGAGACTTCCCTACTGGGACGCGGCCGCACAAATTTCGCGTTTAGACCCAACTTCCTGGCGACTAGCTATCGAACTCCTGTACCAGCGCTAGAACATCACTTTTCTGGAAAAAACCCCTTCCGTTCAAACAGGCCTCGGAAAGGATCAATCATGGGCAATCGGGTAACTGTTTCAAAAATATTATCATCCCTGTCCTCTAGGGCATTCCTAACTCTACTTGTGCTCATGGTAGAACCTTCTTCCATGATTCTACTGAATTATCTACTTTACTGACAAGTTTCAGTCGGAAGGGCCTACCTGTTGCCAACAAATCCTCTGGAATGCTTCTGTCGAAAGCCCCGTCGCCCTCGCCGTCTCCCACCCGCCGAGAAGCTTCCGGACTTTGATAGTTTTCCAAACGAACAAATTTCTACAACACCCGCTGAGGGTTTTTTATATAAATCTTCTTTACTTAACCATCGGTCTTATCCGC